>JAJHUR010140471.1:0-41524 GCA_027495735.1 Lutjanus campechanus | reverse complement strand
GAATCATCTTTGAAACTCCAAGACACAACTGGCGACTGTTAAATTGTGCAATTTATATGCGCTGAAATAATGCTGGGCGGAAATGACAAATGACCCAAATAAGTGACGTGGCTGCTGTGTATCATTATGACTCCTGCCTGTCGACCTGCTCCCTCTTTCTCTCTCTGTGCTCCGCAGCTCTGTGCTCAGGAACTGTTGAGCAGTTTTAATTATGTATATAATCAGGTTGGGGTCAACATATTTCATGCCAAAAGAATGATGCGTATTTAATGACTCTAATACATTACCATCTCTTTGCAATCTCATTGACGGAGTGCTTGTGAGTTTAACTACCATTAATCAGCATCAAGGTTTGTCTATCTGGAGAAAAATAGATTAAGGGAGGGATTTTTTTCATATGGAGCATTACAAGAGATCCACATTGTCCTAGTTAAGAGCTATGCAGAGCAGGCTGATAGATAATGGTCACCTCGAGGCTGCCTAATAAAGCATGTTAAAGGGCTTGGGAACACGACATTACTGAGTGTAGTTTTTACAATGCAAGATGTATTGGCTTAATATAGTTACTCACTGATGCTTACCTGACTAAATGCCCCTCACACACAATCAAGGCTGCCTGTAATCAGTTATGTCGAGGAGGACGAGCGTGTTTTTGAGGATGCCTTTGAAGTGTTTCAGGAGTTTTTTTGTAAATAGCGAGGACATCAGTCATGCTGAGACGAGCGAGCGCCTGCACCCGGTGGTGATGTCATCTGACTAAAATGTAATGTGTCCTGTGGAAGTGAGCTCACCTACCCCTCTGGCCTGTCTGAGGAGCCATCATAAAAATATTTACCAAAAGTTCTTGTTTACAAACTGCTTGTGTGGACATGCTGGTAATAGTTTATAATAACTATCATTAATGAATTGTAAACTGATGGTTAATTAAAGTTGCTATGACTAGTCTTTAACTGGTTTTGAGTTTATTACTGATGCCTTTATATGACCTACATAAGCAAAGTAGATCATCAGGAGGAAAATCAGCTGTTTCTGTATAGTTGTTCTTAACGGCTGCCACCGGGTCGGATTCTTCTTGAAACCAGATGAAATGAGCTTGTGTTTACATTTTCCCAGGCAAAGTCACAGTGGGTCATACGTTAGCCAGTTAAAAAGAGGCAGGAAGTTTTTTTTATTAAGATAATTTTTATTTTTGCCATTATATTTTGTGATTATTACTCTGGAAATGCTTTTGCCTGCTTGGGCCTCCAAAATCAAGATATTATTATCTTGTAGTAGTTTTTAACTTTATGTAACAGTTATTACACTGTTAACAAACAATGATAATTCATTATGTTTGTATTAGTAATCCTTTAAGATAAAGAAATAAAGAGATTATAACACCACAGCTGTACCACAGCTGATAAGAGATTATTTGTTCATGAATACAAACAAAACAGTTTGTAAATATAAAAGTTGTTATAGCCATCAGTGGTTCGCAACCCCTCAGAATCATAAGGTTGGTGTTTACAACCCCCACAAAAATATAATTTACAAAATAAAATCTAATCTAATCTACTCTAGGCAAATTATAGTCACTTAGAAAAAGTAGTTTTAGTTTTATAAAATGCAAATGTTACTTTTTGTTCATGGAGCTTGCCACAAGATTTTATTTTATTCTCCACAAACATCAGGAGACCCCCAGAAATTATCTTGCAGACCACTCGGGGGTCCCGACCCCCAGGTTGAGAACTACTGACATACATGTAAAGAGATGGACTAGATATTGCTAAGACTTTGTTAATGGTTAATAATTAGTTTGTAAACCGCCTTTAAACATGATTTAGATGGCTATTACAAAGTTTCAATGGATGATTATAATTCCTCTGCTTATGAAACATATGTATATGACATTATGTTTGTGAACTTACCTAAGTAATGTTCTTATTTTAACCCAAATCATGATCTTTTCCTTAACCTACTTACGTACTTTCTGTTTTGAAAGTTGACCTTGACGTTGTGTATACATTATTGCTAATTTGAGCCCTACATTTGCAAAACTAACACTAGAGGTGCATTTATAGCATCATAGTTTGAAGCATACACGGCCAATGATCAAGCTATGTCTTGGGTCAGGTGCTACGGAGTGTCTTAAGGGGGCTTAGCCCCCCTCAGTTGTATTTTTTGCCACCTCCGTTTAAAGGTAGTACAAGGAACTTTTAGATTTTGTTGATTGCGGAGCCCCCTGTGGACAAAAGTGGTAGTGTTTCCACCATAGTAACCACAAAATATAACATGCAAAATAAAATGATCTGAATAAAAACTCTCCCTGCTAACTTTACCCGGAAAAATGTAAACACTGGTTTGTTTCATCTGAAATCAAGGAGAAACTGACCCGGTGGCAGCCATTAAGAATAACTATAAAGAATTAGCTGATCTTCTTGCTGATGGTCTCGTTTGCTTATGTAGGTCATATAGAGGCATCAGTACGCTTGTATGATGTATCTACAGAAGAATATCGAAAACAACATAATTATTGGCTGGGATACTTGACTATTGCTTAGCTGTTGTTTTAGAGTATGGAAACAGCTGTTTCTATGTGCCTCCTCCTGCTGATTTTGATTGAGAATAGGCTCCTTCATAAAAAACAAGAGTGCTCTAGTGCTGTTCTTAAGTGAGTTCTCTGATTAATAAAGATTCTGTAGTTTAGTTTAGTTTAGTTTATTTGATTTACAAAAGGACAGCGTGCAGTGGCATTAATTATTTCAAGGAAATAAAAAGATGGCTGCACCAGATTTAGCAGAGGAGCTAATTTCCATCTGTAGTCCTAACATAAAAGACAGACGTTATAAATGTATCATTAGTGCAAAAGTTAATATACACATAGCAAAGTACGCAGATAACAACATCATCAGACTAAGATAAAAAAAAATAATAAGACTGGGTGTTATAATCCCCAAAGATTCAGCACTACACTTACCTTAGGACTGGATGTATTCTTTTGATTTTGAAACAGCAGCCTTATGTTGTCATTATTTAGTCTTTCTGAGGTTATTGCACGGTTAAATCAATTAACTTTAATTTTACAAAGAAACTGATGCAACTGAAGTTTGTAATACTCTTTATAAAGCATATACATTATCTAAATGTTTAGCAAAAGTCTCTAAAGTTTGATTAACTTAATTAAATGACTAATTATCGTTTTACTAATTATTAA
Organism: Lutjanus campechanus; assembly: GCA_027495735.1. Taxonomy (NCBI): domain Eukaryota; kingdom Metazoa; phylum Chordata; class Actinopteri; order Lutjaniformes; family Lutjanidae; genus Lutjanus; species Lutjanus campechanus. The sequence continues at coordinate 38,331 of JAJHUR010140471.1, read as the reverse complement.
TGATTTAATCTTTTAATGATAGTTATATAAAGTGTCACCGTTGGCTGTTCCTGTTCAAGTACAGATCTAAAATAATCATCTGATCCAGTCAGTAGCAAAGAAATCTGGATGGTTATTGTTGTTCATTTGGTGCATGAAAATGGAATTAGCATTTCTGATCAAAATGTGAATATTTGAAGTATCAGCATGGGGCGTCTTGTTGGCAGGCGGCCTGAGACTCAAACTGTAAAACTGTGACGTCCTGTGGTCACATCTGACCGGGGGGGTTTGTTGTTGTATGTTACCACCCCCCCACCCCCCAACACACACACGCAGCTTTCTCTCGCCTTCTTGGCTTCCTCCTTCTCTTCTTTGACAATCATCTGATAAAAGCAACACCTTGAAATAATCTTTCAAAAAGACGCCACAGTCCTTACATTTTACATAACACCAGATTATTAGATGCTGTGATGAATTCCTGTGTTATCAGTGCATATTGTGACTTTAAGGGCAGCTATGATATGTTGACCTTCCAACACCACAGTGTAGTCATCCTTCTGTGAGGTAACAGGTTGGGTCGTAAATGCAGTTTACCACATGTCAATGGAATTTATAAGAAACATTAAAACAATTTTTGACTGTGCTTTGTTTCCGTGAGGAATTTATGGATCTGTAGTCGGTGTTCAGACTCAGAGCTCATATTCCAGGTCCTACTGTCCCACCAGGTTCACCTCAGCAGTGACATTCCTTTACACGGTGATTTATGTCGCACTGAAGGAAAATGAAATGAAATAATGTAGCATGTTTGTTCTGAAAGTGAATTGTTAACAGCTTGTGGCTGTAAGATCAGTGCCTGGACACTCTGCCATTTATTTCAGTGCATATTTCATGCATCATTTTATACTTCACAATAAGACTCCATTAGTGAGCAGCATCTAGAGCTTGTCAAATAGTGAGCCCACATTGATGCATGATAACTGTGTTACAACTGCTTTATACTTGTTTATTAGTTATGTATAAACTGTTTACAACCTAATTTGTATCTAATTATAAACCGTTTATGAATCATTCATAAAGGTAGTCTAATTGTAAAGTGGTACCAAAAATTGTAACACACTCCATGTGATCATTTGCTTCTAAAATAAACATAATTTATAGCAGCCTATTCAACGAAGATACTGAACAAAGACAACCTGGAGAATTAATGGATCATTTGTCATTAAAATGTGAAAAGTGAAGCAGCGCACATACAGGGAACAAAACCTTAATGATCTGCTGGGGACAAGTTCTTTGATTAGATGCTATTGTGGAAAACTGCAGTGCTTTTAGAAAATGTTCCAGGTTATGTCGAGGATTTACAGAATTTTGCATTGTGGAAATTTGATTTGCAATCCCTTTAAATATCGGATGGGTTTGAAGAATGGATATGATTAAGTCTGAGCAGTTATAACCCAAATCTTTAATTAAAAAAAAGTTTTATAAAAGTTGTTTGCTGTATTTTTAAACCACTCTAATATGTACCTCCTGAGCAGTCAAATACTTTATTATATCTGCACTCAATCCTTCTGTTTGCTCAGGAAAAAAAACAAACAAACAAGAATCTCAACACAATACCAGCATGCAAAGCCAACATCTGTATTGATGTAAATCCTGCGATCCCGTTGCACAAAGCTGTTGGCGGCCCGGGCTCAGTAAACTGAGACACACAGGGAGGAGGAGCTCCCAGCAAGGCCCACAAACAGTCGAATGAAAAGCGACATCAATTTTGGCACAGACAACCTCCGTCACACAGATTAGGCAGGCACAATGCGCGGGCTCCTTATCTCCAGCGGCAGGAGGAGGGCAGGCAGATCTGCACAGGATGGAAACATTCTCATGGACGTAATGGGCAAAATCAATTGTTGCCCTCCTCAATCAATGTAGCCCCCACTTTCACTGTTGAGCAGCTCACCAGTAATTGAAGTTATCCTTGGCCTGTAATGACTGGCTAAAGCACAACCATGACAAAGTTGAAAGTGTGTGATATCAGTGAGGGTGCCAGCAGGGTGGAACGTGGGACACTGTGTGGAATCGTTGGTGTGTATGTGGTACACACCCTCACACTCGCATGTGTGTGCACAGCGGGAATCTGGCTCTTACCCGAATGGTCCATGCACGGACCTCATCTGGTCCGGCCGTGAAGAAGTACTCCAGCTGCAGGGCTGCGTATCCGGCCTTGATGATCCTGCTCAGGGCGCTGGTGGAGAGAAATGTCAGCTTGAATCGAGGGGTCTGAACTGTTTGAGTATTATTTATTGCCACTGATGCCTAGACAAAGTTCACTTTGGTGGCAAGGCCCCATTCATTCCAATATAAACTCATTAAGTGAATAAGATGGGTCACTTGGTTTCACATAAGACATTCAACTCTCCAATGGTTTCTTTGATTAATTACAAAGCTCGGAGACTCATTTAGCATTTTTAAGAATTCAGTCCGATGCCTCGTTCTGCACCAAGAGGGAAAAAAAAATCTGCTGTCACAATTTTTCTCTCCATAGAGGTTTTCACACGAGAACAATAAACCCAAAATGCCCAAGTTATAATTATACCTACAGATGACAGATGACAGTTAAAAACTTAATTTAGAGGAAAACCCTTTGACTGAGTTGTTCAGTAAGAAGAGGGATCCTTTGCTTTATAATGGTAATTACTCTGCCATTTATTATTCTATCAGCACATGCAATTAAAGGAGTGCATGGAGGACACAGCTGATAATAAAGTGTGGGGAGACTGAATGCTAATTAACCTCTGCGTCTTGTGCTCCGTGCAGTACTGCTGCCGCTCCTCTTCACTCTTGTCCTGTAGCTGGCTCTCCAGGCCGCCGCTGAAGGGGATGACCAAGGCTCCGGGGTCGTGACTGTCCACCCACTCCTTGATTTTCACCAACCTGGTAAAAAAAAAAAAAATCAGCAGCCACAAAAACATGTTAAAGGAGGACTTGATTAACATGAGAGTATGTGTTATCTGCCGGTGCATGCATATTCATGACAGCAGCTGAACGAACATATGAGGAGGTTTGCAGGAGACTGTACTCCAAAGATGCACATTTGTTTTAGAGTTTGACTTTGTTGCCATAAAAGTTTTCAACCAGAAATTTGATTTGACTTGTGCTCACATGACACAGCACAGATTCACAAAGATTTAAAAACTAACAGGAGCAATGTCACACTTTGAAAATAGTTTAAAATCTTGCTGAAGTAAAAGTACATAAGTATTATCAGCAAAATATATTTGCAGAATGGACCCTCTTCGGGTTAATTTTTATATTATAGGATCATTATTAGTAGTGCATTAATGCAGTAGATCCCAGCCTTTTTACTTAAGGGACCTCTTTTCTATCATTGAATAAATTCACAACCCCTTATTAAGTTACATATTTTATGGATATTTCATATTTTAAACAGTGCATAACAATATCAGTGCAGAGCAACTGATAAACTGTACAATTAACTCTAATAATGAACACAATAACTGCAGGAACTTTGTGTAAAACAAGTGATTTGGATACATTTTCAGCAGATTATTTCCTGTGAATGTTGCATTGGAGATGAGTTTAGGAACTTTTTCTATGATTCTCTGTGTATTATGTATTTTATTAAATGTCTGTGTTCTTCTCATTGGTTTTTGGTTGTCTTAACTGCATACTTTTCTAATGCAGGTTGAAGCTGTTTAGAAGAGGATATAAACTTTATAAAATCATCATTCATTTAGTTTTCTTCATGGGACTGAATGAAATACTAAGACACAGGCCTGCTGTATATTTTTAAAGCGTTGTTACATCCAATAAAATCAAGAAGGTCTAATGACCTCCAATGAAGCTTTGGCGACCCCCAGAAGAGGTCGGGAGTCCCAGGTTGGGAACCAGTGCATTAATGTGTAGGTAGAATTTTACTGCTGGGCAGATTAATCTGCAAAATCTCCAATCTATTAAAACAATTTCTGTCTATATTTAAGTCTTAAACACCTTATTTTCTTAAAACAAGTGGAAAAATATGCGCACTAAAAATATTTGAGCCTGTTTTTAATTGTTGTTTAAAAATGTTCAAGAAAGAAGTGTCTGTATATTGAAACATGGACGTAGAATAAGGTAGGGTTGGTAGGGACATGTTCTCATATCCAGCAACTACTGAACTGTCCTCAGCAGTAATTTTAATATTAAATAATTAAATATAAATACCATTGCCTGTCAATGTAAAGTCATTAGTGGTGAGATTCAGTTTTGTGACAAATTACAGAAGCATAACTGTTTTGAAAGATTGTATTAGAAGGTAATCATGGACACATTACAACAGAACTGAACTGTAAACTAAAGTGTGCTATGTCCCATTGTAAGACAATGACTGGACTGTGCAGTCACCCAGAGACAAAATATTCATCTACCTCTATAATTTTGGCCTTTACTTGGTAGATCTGGTTTATATATTGTTCTAAATGGAGAAGTAGCAAATACGTGATTTCACTTTAGTTTACAGTGCAGTTCTGTTGTAATGTGTCCCTAATTACCCTCTAATGAGGGTCTAATTAACGGTCTAAAGGACATATTATTTCATATTCATATTATTAGGTTGTATTCATATACTGTAAAATAAAGTGTGACCCAAATGTCTTTGTCATTCTCTGTTTTGTTTTTGTTTTTCTCTGTTTTTTTTTTTGTCTCCCTGTCCAGCAGGACACCTGACATTGCAGGACAAAGATATCCTCACACTTAATGGTAACTCTCAGTCAGAACAATATAAGGGGGTTAGGGCAATTATGAGATTAGCCCCACATGCTCTCAGGCTGGGATTGGCCAGGTCTCAAAGAACAGCATCACACAAATCCATTTTCACACGGCGGCCCTCACAGAGCTCCTAGGCTGGATTGATTCTGAGGGGTCCCTGTCATTATGTGTAATCCTAGTTTCCTGTTTAAAGCCCATAAGAATCAAAGACTGGGAGGGACCTGACCACCTCAATACCACATCTATTCCAATAACAATGTCACCGCTTTATCACCTACAGCACCATATCGCTGCTCCTACCTAATGATTATCAATATACAATATATGACAGGGGGAAGAGCACAGTTTGGCTTTGATTGGATGTTTTTCCCAACAAGCTAGAATAACACTGCAGGGTAAATTTGAAATGCATCATATGCCAGTTTGTCTGTCTGTTCAGGTGCACATCTATTAAGAGCCGTAACCTAATATTTCCCTTTCTGTTCGCACTATGGATGCGAGGCTGACGTTTGACTGCCGCCGCAATAAGGTAGTCGCCAATGTCTCACCAATAAAGGACAGAAAAATAAACACATTTAGTCAAAGCCAAAAAACCTGAAAACATAGGAGATGGTGGGCGCTCCAAGAGGGGAAAAAATCCAATCTGAGATAATAACAGCTGTAGTTTGTCACTTTTAGCAGCACAGCTGTCTATTTGGTGGCACGTTATTTGCATTCCTCAGGTATTGCGTACTCTACAGGCGGCTGAATAATGATTCACAAATCACTCTCTCCACACCAGTCAAGGGCTGTGATCCTTTGAATAGACCATTGTACCTGAGACTGTAATTGGTGAAGACTTGACAGAGCTGAGCCAAGCCAGCCAAGTAACAAAGAGGCTCTTGGTAGAAGGCTGAGGGATGATTTTAATAATGTGAAGCCGAGACGGAGAACGTGAGCTGCAAATGAGCGCGGGGGTCTCTGGGTCCTCGCACTGAGTGACACGGGACCAGACAAACACCTTGCCACAGGAACATGAAACACCCCCTTCCCTCAACTCCAGAAACAAAGCACTGTCAATTAAGAGCTTTGATGCTCCGTCAACACGGCTCCCAAAACCAATTCTGTCAACTTCACCGCTGTCTACCCATGCCACCTTGCAATTTGTATTTATGTCCGCTCCAATTATTGGCATGAAATTTTATGTGGATGGTGTAAATTGGGAAAATATTTATGTAAAACATGCTGCACATTTTTTTTTTGTTCTCATCTTTCAATCACCCATGGAATTCTAAATAAAAAAGATATTCATGTAAATAGTATCAAAAGTATTGATAAGAATAATGTTAAGGACTGTTTACAGGCTGAAACGTGGAATTATATCAATATCTCCTCTATATCTATTACATAAGAAAATTACTTTTTTTTTTGCAGGGTTTATGGAAGCAAGTCTGTCTCAGTGGATTTAAATGAAAAAAGTCACTGAATTTGTAGCACCAATTTTCTTTTTGCATTGAAATTATGTGTCTGAATTTTTTGCCTCTGAATTCAACTCTTCACATTTTTAATAACTCATTTTCACTTTTATTTTACAATGTTCAAGAATTCAAGTTTTAAAAAATTCAAATGATACATTCAAGTTGCTCAGATTTGACAGGCCAAATTCAGATGCCAAAATTTGAGTTAAAAAAATTCAGATTAAACATCCGGGATGCTGAAGAAAAGCAATCGACTCTGTCTTACACCAAACCAACATCCAGCCAATCAAGCTACGCTTCACTGGTCATGTGACGCCAGGAAGACAGCCAGCCATGAAAATGCCATACGATGGCACTCTTTCATTTGCCTTTTGTGTTGTGTGTGTTTGTAAGGTTTAGTAACAGGTAATACCTGACACTTTACACATGAACAGAATTCAATGGACAATATCTACGAGGGACTCTCAATGCTAATGCTAATGTTATGCAAGTATGGTGGTTTATTGACGCTAACTTTAATGTTACTTACAGTTCTGAGGCAGTGATCATTATCTGAAAATTATTATGATCTGGCTAACAAAAAACATAAATGACTAAATGCAATGTATCTAATTAAAGTACAAGTAATTTGTCATTTGAAAGTTCAGACATTCATCCAATACAAACAATATGAGTCTGAAATAAAACACCCAAACAAACCAGACGAGGCTCCATAAAAATGTTGCTCTGTGATGTATGAATCTAAAAAATGCCACTTCTTGATGTAAAGAAATTAACCAGAGGATTGCACACTGCACATGCTCTACAGATCGCAGCAGCAAACTTAAGCCAGCCAAGCACCTTATTTCTGGTTAAGCCTCCACTTATCATTAGTCTCCTCTAGACTTTACAATCAGCCTGAATGGAGTCAATTCTGATTCTGTGACGCTCCAAAAAATGTATCAACCATTTTACCACTGCTTCTTTTACAGTGTTAGTCTATGGGAAAAAGTCTTTTGGGGCCATGAGTTGTATGAGGTAATAAGGTATTTATATGGTTTAGCCACAGTGTCAAATTGGCTTCAAAGCCCAGCGCACTTCCAGAAGGCTCTACATCGAAAAGATCATCATAGATTTGAAGTGGCCAATCAGGATCTCTTGGAGGTGGGAGGCTGTAAATTCAGGGGTGCATGCTGGGTAGTTTAAGTGTAAAGTTCTAGAGCAAATGTGTTCATTACCTGCTCCTCTGTTGTATTTTTTGCGTCATTCAGTAAACTTGACTTAGCTGCAACATCTGATCATATTTTGATTGTTCATCAGAGGGGAGATTTGCACCAAATCAAAACAACTTCTTTCATCAAGCTACTGGAGCACAAATGAAATATGGTTGTTTACAATGAACACATTGCTGGACCTGACAGATTGGATTTTTTTTTTCACTTCTTTTTTCTACAGTTTAATCCCAAGGATTAAAAATGGTCTTATTTAACAATAGAATGACATATTCAATGATGTATTTTAAATTTTTCAAAAGAGCCTGATCAATATATTGGCCTGATATTGGCCTATCACAGCTATATCAGTCTATATCTGTATCGACATATGAGTTTATAAACAGCATTCTGTGTAGTTTTGATCATTTTTCTTAATTCAGGTTTAATAATATAATATATATTTAACAATATATACATATATTGTACTCTATATGTCTTTTTTAATCTATAGTTATTTATAATTATTAAAAATACTGGTGAAAGTTTACTTTTTCAGTGTCCTGATCATTTTAGACAATGACGTTTTTTGTTAAACAGTAAAATATCCTGCCTGCCTCCATTACATATCTTTGTCACAACTGTTAATCACTTTTGAGGAATCATTGCAAAATGTATATGTATATCTTCTATATTCTGTATATTATATGTGGTAAAAAGAATATTGGCAGATATATCGATATCATATTTTTTCTCTCTCTGATGTCAATATTGGCATCAGCCTCAAAAATTACATTTTATTTGTTTCTGCCCAGCAAAATAGGAAATACAGTTAAATGCATATTTTAAATACATTTAATTGAAACACTGCCCGTGTCTGTTTATTGCTCTTTTCTTTTTCATCATCCACATCCTTTTAGAGAAAACTGAAAATATTCTCTGTGAATTTATGAAGTTCCATCATGGAAAGAATACATAATAAAATATTTGTTCATGTAGATCCTCTTTAAAAAGGTTTAACAAGTCTAACCTACACACACAAAAACCCGGCAAGAAGTGTATGAGTGAGTGCATGTCTGTGTGTGTGTGTGTGTGTGTGTGTGTGTGTGTGTGTGTGTGTGTGTGTGTGTGTGTGTGTGTGCGTGTCTTGTCAGTCTCCCATTATGTCCCAGCACTGAGTGCCATCTCTCACTGCTCCTGCTTAATAGAAAGATTCAGCACTTTCTGGTCTCGATATCCCTCTCTGAACAAATGATGCCTGAAATTTTTATTCTTTTTATAATGGAATTCCAATGGCCTTTGCTGCAAATCAAGTGGAAATTTTTGCATATCAAGTGGGAAAAATTAAATGTTAACCACGTTTTAATGTGATTAAGGGTGACAGGGACATTATTTCTGCTAATCATTCACCAGCTTGAAGGCTCAAACAAAGCTAAAGAACAAGCCATGTTTGTGCTTTTCCTGCTGCTCTCGATTCAAGGAGGAAAATAGGTATCTAATGCTCTCATAAAACTTTACAAATCTAAAACATGATATGAATTTATTTATTTTTGTTCATGCCATAACTGATAAAAACAAGGCAATAAGAATCTGTTTATCTCACATCTGGAGAAACGTGTCGCGTTATCTGTTCTAAGCCTCAGATTTGATGCCTGTTGTATTTACAATACACCTAATTTAAAGCACAATATATTGTGAAATCACAAAAACAATTGGAGCTTCCACAACAGGCTGGCTCTGAAAGGAGGTGTCCCACAGGGGGCCACCCTCTGGGGCCAGTCTATTTGTCTTTTTGTGTGGGAATCCTGAGGGGGGGATAATTCCTGTGTTTCCGCATGCCTGGGGCTTCCCTGGGCTTTGTCAGAGCTTTGATCTGCTTAAATGGCTCAGGAGGGGAAAACAATAGGAGCTCCTAAAGTACAGAGGCAGCTACCTGAGACAACGACCTGAGCCTGCGTCTGACACACATTCATACAGGTTGGCTTTATTAGGAGTGCTTAGCCAGTTAAGCCGTTGAAAGGTGGGCCAGCACCTCCAGTTTGAGTGCTCCTTTCAGATGCAATTGAATGCTGACACACCTCAAGAGTAATCCACTACCTGCATCCACCTCGGCATCATCACCGACACACCCACAGGTGGAGGGCCCAGCACCTGAACCTGCCTGGGTTCAGCCAGCCAGGCGTCACAGACTCATCAGGTAATAAACCCAGGGTCCCCTCTGTTTGGCTGGTCCCATGATGCAGGGACGAGCATCCTAAAGGATGCTGCGGCACACAGCGAACACTAACCCCCTCCTCCTCTCCCCTTCCTCTGTGACAGGAGACAGAAATGAGAGGTATGAGCTCATGGTGGCTTTTTGAGGCTGGGAAGTCGGGGGGCTCTGTGGGAAGCTTTTCATCCTCCCAGTGGTGAGCTCCTGAGCGACTAGAGTGCAGACGCTCTCTGCTCCCTGTGGCCATGGCCGGATGGAAAGGCATTACACATCAGTCCCTGAGAAAGAGGGAGATCTGACACACACGCGCACACACACACTATCTCCAATATTGTCAACTTCTTTCAGGCTTCAAAGCAATCACGGGCTGGAGGAAACAGAAGCCGGTGCAGGCACAATGGGAGCAGCTTTAATTAAGAGCATCATCTCACATCACACCTCGAGGGTGTGCTGGTAACAAGCTTTTTTTGAACAACTTTCTTTTCTGTGATAACTACACCCATTAAATCTTTAAAGACAAATCTCAGAACTTTAAATGTTGCTCATGATAGACAAAACCCAGGCCTGGGGAGTAACAGATTACATGTACAGGAGTTATGTAATTAGGATACAAAAAAAGATAACTGTATGTATTCCAGTACAATTACAGAAGAAATACATGATCAGATTACAGATACATTCAGTAAAAATGGAGAGCATCAGCGGGACTGCAATTTTAAAATACGTTTAAAATAAATAATGATATACTATGATCACATTACAACTCTTCACAAGTCCCACAACAACACTTCAATAAAACCAGCTAATCTTGCGGTTGCCAATTCATCAGGGCCGTAAATATAGACAGTGCAGGCAGTGCAGTTGCACTGAGGCCTTTGGGGTGGGGGGCGGCCAAAGAGGGAGTAGGCCCTTCAACAGTGAACAGGCCTTTGCAAGTGATTCAAAACTGCCACTTTGGGTTTATTATGCTATATATGTCCTCAAAAAAGCAAACACAGCTCTATCATGGTTTTCATTTTTTTGATAAAATAATCTGCAGCTGTCTATCAGAAAATGATATGCTTGTTCTGCATAAACTATAAAAACTATAAATAAACAATCACATAAATTCAATGAAATGACAAATTTCTTATTTTCTTTAGTATTTTTATCGTATAGAGATATGCACTATTTGATCATGTGATGATACGATACACAGTGGCTAGTTTAGGCGCAAAATCTGTCAAGACCGACAAGCTGATTAACTGCTGATTCGACTGTAAAATTCAGCTCATTATTGTTCAAATATACTGTATATATGCCTAATGGTGTGTGTGTGCCTCTTAACAAGTAGCATACACGAGGGCTTCTCATAACTACCTTGCACCACGGCAATTCATTATTTTGTCCTCTAATGAAAATTTTCTTCACTGGGTGGAAATTTCAACCTTATTTTGTCTTAAAATCAGAAAAGAGGGACAACATCACAGTATAGAGACAGTTCTGCCTTCAGCTGTGAAAATACTGTCATCACATCTCATTTAAAGAAACATTTGCAGGTAGCCTGTCAATATTACTGCTACAATGATTGAAAAATAATTCTGGGCTGTAGGTGTTGATGCTGGTGACCATGTGTAGGTAAAAACACAAGCCCAGACCAGGATACGTTTACTTGAAGATTGAATGTTAAGTGTAAATAGCACACTTAAAGCTACTACAAGGAGTTTTTAACTGGTTATGAAACAGTCTGAATTTAATACAGATACCTCTGTATGACCTACATGAACAAATAAGACCATCACTGAGAAGACTGCCTATTTCTTCATAGTTATCCTTCATGCCTGCCACCGGGTCGGATTGTCTGTGACATCAGATAAAACGAGCCTGTATTTACATTTTCTAAGCCAAAGTTATACTGAGTTGTACATTAGCCAGTTAAAAAGCAGGAGGTTTTTATTTCAGAATATGTACCCCTTTGGTTCTGAGGTGATTCAAAAGTAAACAAAGTTACATTACTTTAATATTGACACTTGGATTAGGTTATCGACTACATGTTTAAACAGGTAATTATTAACTGTACCAGAATACATTTTTAAAGTAACCTTCCCAGCCCTCAAACCTGATAAAACCCTAAGAAAACCATAATCCCCATGCAGCCCCCTCTTTATACTGGTTGTTGAGAGCACATTATCAAAGCCATGTCCTTGTTTAAGGCTATTTAGGCTTTAAAGAAAGAGGCAAACATCAGATATTCAAACAGTAACCCAGAGGAGTACATTCTGCATCACCCAAAATAATTCTCTATATGGGGTATCCATGCTGTCATTCACGGCAGTTGACTGGGCGAGAGAAAATAAGGGGGCTGGGGGTAGAGTGGGGGGAGTCATCAAGATGTGACAATTGTGACAAGAGCAGGCAAAGTGTAGCACCGAAGAACACCACACGGATTTCTCCATCTCTTCTTTTTCTCCAGGATGACAGCTTAATGTCTACCACATGCAATATTTATTCTCATCGTGTGTCAGACTGTCTAGCTGTCCTAGGGAGTACAAAGAATGCCACTTATTAGAATAAAAGCAGAAGGAAGGTAATCAAGGACATATGTAACATCAGCCAATCATGCCCCCTTCCAATCCGGCATCTTTTTTCCCCCCCTTCCTTTCTCCCCCCATTCACAACAGTTCAACAATAATCCTGATAATAAGCGTTCAGGAGCTGTATGTGGCAACACTAAATTCATTTATTTGTCTCATTAGAGCTGCCGAGGCTGCGGGCTACTCACTGTGGCATGTGTGCTTGGTCTTAACCTTATCACAAACATAATAAAAAGCACAGCTCGACAAAGCCAAAGCTATCAGAATGTATCATTAGACAGACTTGAAGCTCGCAGACATTTCTTTTTATGTCTGCCATGCCAAACTACAGGCTTTACGGGGGGAACAATTCCCAGGGTGCCTTCAGAAGAAAGCGAAGCATGTTGCGCTGCCACAGAGGTGTCTACATACATTATGAACTGCAGGAAACTCACTCAGCATTCACGTCCTTGGGCTCAGGGGCCTGACAAATGAGGGAGAAGTGACGATCTGTATTGGATTTTTTTTTGGAGAGCAAAACTGATTCCTCGCAGGGTCATTAAAGAACAAACAAGACAGGGGAAAAATCTCAAGTTTAGGGTCTGTTTCATTAGTTACAACAACAGCGCCGTCCTCACCACCAGGACACAACAAAGACAACGGGGGTGACATGTGACATGTCCTTTCATTACCTGGACTGGGGACAGTCAATAACCAGGCTAACTGGAACGACAGGACTTTATTAGCACCATCTGTTTCAGTTTTACTACACAGCCTCTCCTGTTGTTTTCTCTCATTGAAAGCTAGCTAAAGGCATCCATTAGGACTGGCTGTGGGCAGTATGGGTACACATCTTACCATGGGAAAGTGTTTTCTCCAGATCCCACACTGCACAAGGAGAGAGTGGACGACTGTGCAAGAAATAAAAAAGGAGCAAGCGATCGTATATCTCCCTCATGGCTTTGAAAAGTGAACTCTTACTCCCCAGATAGTAGTTCCTAAAAACTTGGATGGAGCCAGTGGTTTTGCACTCAATAAAGTTTCAGTTGTGTTTATGGGAATTATGGTTTGGAGTAGCTGAAGTGGGCTGCAGTGACTGCTTTCATGGAGTGGCTTTCAGTGAATCATAATAGTCCCCCACCCCTCCTCTCAGTTTTTCTTCTGTCTCTAAATCTTGACGGGTACTCAGAGCTGGCAGGCCGTTTGTCAAAATGATCACACAAAAAGAAAATGCATGTTTAACGTATTACTGGGCTTCTTCAGAACACAAAAAATGCAGATAACAAAATACCAATCAACAGAATGAAGGATCTATTAATCATATACGATCTGTTTGGGGGGAAAAATCAGCTCTAAAGACAGAAGGTCCTCAGCTGACATGCTGCACCTCCTGTCAGGGCTTCCTTTACTTTAATTGTCAAAGCTCCTCCTACAGGCCAACTCGAGTATCTGACTCAGCAGAGACATTTTCTCCCCCTGCTCCTTCTTTAACTGTGGTTTCTTTTAACTTTGCAGCAACTCATGTTTTCACTGCATCAGTCTCTACAGGGAGCATTAGGCGGGTTTTATTCTATATTCTTCTTATTTTCACAAAACCCAATGAAAATACCAAACCCAGCAGTGTGTTAGACTCCCCTCCCTGTTTGTGACACTCAGCTCCAGGCTCATCCGTTCTGAAAAACAGGTGACAAATATATAGCTTAATTATTTTTTTAAAGGGGGGCTCTGCCATTACTCAAGCAGGGATTAACAGTGCATTTGTAGGGGACTATTTTCAGCTTTTCAGCTGCGGATGGATACACATTTTATCTACCAGAAGTGATGGAAAGTACTCAAGTAAAAGTACTGTCATATTACTGAAATATTACTCAACTACAATTTAAACTTCTGATGTTAGAAAATATACTCAAGTAAAAGTATAACTTTTTTCCCCAAAAAATTACTACAAAATATTAGTTACTTTTTAAATGTTGATGTTTATTGCATTATCAATACCCAGCATTAAATCAAAAGAGTTTCTCTTTCTCCAAATCTTCAGTCTAAATTACCCCAAACTCCTTCTCTGTTCTGGTCAGTGGTCATAGTCTCCTCGACAAACCTGCGCCTGCTGCAGTGTTTATTATTTTTCGTCCATATCAACAGTAAGGGTTGCCTGTGCCCAGGGCAAGTAAAATGCCATGTCAGACTTGTAAATTTGGCCACTCACTTGTACAACCAGGCAAATGGTTTAAAAAAATAATTACTATGAAACTTTTTGATAACTGATTAATCATTGAAGAAAATTTCCATGCAAATTGACAGATAATGCTTTTGCCAACCTCTCAGATATGGAGATTTCCTGCTTTTCTTCATATATCATCATATTAAACTGAATATCTTTGGTTTTGGACTGAAAAAAAGACATTTAAAGACATCTCCTTGGATTTGAGACACTGGGATGGACATTTTTCACTATTTTCTGACATTTGCTAGATTAAAATGACAATTAACTTAAGTTTTTGTCGTCATGTGAGAACAGTTAGGGCAAGCAAAAACAGACTTTGGACAAGCACATTTCTGTTGCACTTTCCCAACTGGACAAATAAAAAAACAAAAAAACAAAAACAAAAACATATTAATGTTGAAACCTACTGTATGGTTCTCACTGGCCTGTTTGTGATTGGATGCCTTTATTGGCTACAAGAACGCAAATGAAAGGTTTGAATATGAATTCAAATTGTAGGCCTATTCAGTGGTGAATTATGATTTTAAGAGTAACCGATCATAAAAGTAAAACTACTCAAAAATGACAGAACAGTTACAATAATTTCTTACTTCCATCCAGTATTTACAACAGGGACGGTGTATGTGGGACTCAGAATAAAAATCTCAAAACTACAGTGTCCAGAAACAAGTCACTACATGCAATAATGTGGCTCAATGATGTTTTTTTTAAACAGTTTTTGAACAAGAATGGAGCTCAATGGCAAAATATATCAGGGTTTGGGAACACAGACAAAATTTTATTGATGGTCTTTTTATGAGATTAGTTGACAATAAGAAAAATATAAAATATCTCCAACCCTATCTTTATGGGCACAGTTTGGATTATTTGATGTGGGGTTGTCGATAGTCAGTGTATTTTTAGATGCCTGTCAGCACGCCCCCCAGTTAGGCAAAGCAGAGATGGGCACCAGCACAGAAGCTAAACAATGAACTGCTGTGGACAGAGTCAGCAACAAAATGCATTTCAGCCATTTACAAAAGGTCCACCTAAAAACAATCAGTATAAGTTTAAGTGCATGTTAAATCGTGAGTATTTTCACCACTTTACTCTGTGCATATACAAGCCAAATACTGCTCTCCCCCTAACAAGCAAACTCCATACGCAAAATAAGCAGTTTTACCTTGCAGAACACGGGAGTTGATGACCTGCCGCTGCCTTGACTTGTTAGTTTGTTTGTGTTATTATGCAGCTTTGATGTTTTAAAAGGATAGTTTGGATTCACCAAAGTCACACATTAACACAAACAAACTAACTGATTGAGGCAGTGATAGATGGGCAAATCTCGTGTTCTGTGAGGTTAAAATTTCTGATTTTGCTGATGAAGTTTGACCGGTTTAGACAGAGCGATAGCTGGCTTTTTATAACAGCGGTTTTCTGTCTTGAAGTTTAAACCAGACAAGAACTGGATCTGTCTTTTCAACATCATGGTTATAAGAGATGGCTCAGGAGAGTAGAAGCATGGCATCAGATTTTTAGAATTAGGTCTACACCATGCCAGACAAATATGGGGGGAATTAATTATGAAAGATCAGTTTACGTCTTTGTGGCAGGAAAAACAAAAAGATGAAAAGGTTGACTGGAAAAACAGCTGTTGTTTGCAACTATTTTAGTTGTGGTTTCCCGCCATAAAACATAAAGAATATGAGGTAGCTAATGTAACACACATTAGGAGCAAATAATGATCAAAGAGATAAAGTATTAAATATGTCTGAATGAGTGTAATAATATGACTCAAGAAATGTCTGTACAGACTAAAGAGAGAAGAACACATGCCCATACCTATATACACACACACCTTTGCATACAGGCAGACAGACAAAGACACACACACACACACACACACACACACATATAGACACAGTTAATAAAAGCTCCGAGCAATGGTACCCTGCAGTTCTTACACTCACCAGGAAAACCCACACTGCAGAGGCACTCACAGACAGGTCACGCTTGCTAGTTTCCTTAAAGGTCAACTCATCTACTTAAGAGGCACCAATTTACTTTAATGCACATTGTCCAAAAGAAGAAGAAGAAAAAAAAACAGAAAAATAAATGACAAGAAAGAGAAAAAAAAAACATCACAGCATATCTGGAGTATTCTCAACTGTGTCTTTTTAGCATTAAAAAAATGTGACGGCTCTGAGGAGGATTAAATAAATATCTGATATCAAACCTATTAAAAGAAATAAAGACTGATAAAGATGGTGAGGCCACAGCCCCGTAAAATAAACAATAACTTAACTGACAAGTGAAAACACACTAACACTGGGAAGGCTGCAGCCCCCACATCATCAACAGTGCTCTAATGACCCTCTCTAACACACAAACTACGGTATGTGGCACAGAGAAAAAGTCTTCCAGGCAGCTCACTGACGCCGAGGGAAGAGGAGAAAGCCTCTTGATAGACTCTTGTAGATGCCATTCCCTATCACGCAATGCCTCTCAGTCATAAACACATGACAAATGCGGCCTTAATCATTTTTTACGAGCGGGGATGTGCAGGGGGCAGTGCATGGTTAGAGGGGAGAGGGGAGCGGTGAGCAGCAGGCGGCCCCCTCTGCACAGAGGAGAGGGCTGTGTGGTAAAGTCTCCTCTGGAACATCACTCGGCCAGCGAGCCTTTGATCTCCACACCGCAATTACGCCAGCATCCAAATGAGCATGGAGTCGCCTCTGAAACAGACTTCAAACATGCACATGTACGCATTCTCATACACGTACACATACACTGTATAGGATTGGAGCCATGTGCTCCTCTCAACAGTAAATGATGTACTGTCTCCAGCAGAGAACCTGGGGATGAAAGGAGGCCTTGCTCCTCGTCTGATCCCTCCATTAATGATGGCTTGCTAAAGCTAATACTGTGTATTCTTGTCTAAACAAGGGCAGCTTGGTATGTGGTTCCCATACTCCAAACAGGATGATCTTGGTTAACAATGGACTGTTTTTGGAGGCTGAAAAAGTCTGATAGAACTACTTGCTGCTGCAATAATTGATTGCGTTCTCATGACTGCCTCTACAAGGTGCAATTGAGTGTCTGGTAACACTTTATAATAACCACCATTAATATACGGTAATTTGATAGTTAATTAAACTTTAGTTAATTATTATTTCACTGTTAAAAATATTCAAATAATGTTTAGATATGCTTTATACACCATTTTAAGGAACTGTAAAGTTGCATCAGCAACTTTGTAATGGCCATCCAAATAATATGCACTACACCGTATTTATTTATCATTTACAAAGTTTTCTAAACATCAGTTGCAACTCTACAAAAACCAGCCAGATAATGACAATACGTTCTCACTCCTGACTCATCAAATATGGCAGCTTTGGTCAGTGACCCTCTGCTTCAAACTATGACGCTGTTGGTATGCCTCTAGCATCAGTTTGCAGGAATGGGGCTCCATGGTAAAGTTAGCAATAATAAATATACAATGACCAAGTAGACTTTCAAAATAAAGGAAAAAAACAACAACTTTGGTAGGTCTATAAATATGCAATGTCTGAGTAGACTTTCAAAATAAAGGCACAAAAACAACTTTGGTAGGTCCCTATATATATATATATATATGCAATTTTCTGATAGATTTTCAAAATAAAAGTACAAAACAACTTTGCTATGTTTGTAAACATGCAATATCAGTGTAGAATTTCAAAATAAAAGCACAAGAACAACTCATCATCAACAATCACGCTTTGATTTGAAATAAGTTACTTAGGCAAGTTAATGTATATAATGTTACAGTCGTACCTAAGATATAATAATCATCAGCTGCATCATTATAATAGCCAGCCAAATAATGTTTGTACTGTTTACAAACTAATTATTAACCATTAACAAAGTGTTTGAAATATCTCGTCCATCTCTCTATGTAATGCCTTTTTTAAGGTTTAGAAATCATTTTACTTTAAGCTACTACAAGGAGCTTTTACCTGGTTATGAAACAGTCTCAGTTTATATTTGCATATGACCTACATTAGTAAACAAGACCATCAAAGAGAAGACTGGCTATTTCTGTATAGTTATTCTTAATGTCTGCCACCTGGTCGGATTCTCCTTGAAATCAGACGGGACAAGCCTGCGTTTACATCTTCTCAGGTAAAGTTACAGTGAGTAGTACGTTAGCCAGTTAAAAAGAAGCAGGAGGAAGTTTTTATTTAGATAATTTTATTTTTGACATTACATTTTGTGGTTATGGTGGTGGAAACACTAACGCTTTTGTCCACAGGCACCTCCAACATCAAGATAGTATGAAAAGTCCTTGCAGTAGCTTTAACTTACATACATTAAACTCATAAAATCATGTTTGGTCGAGCATGCTGCTAAAAAGAATAACATTAACCTAAAGCAGCATGTGCTGAACAAAATAAAAAACAGTGCTTGACAAAATGCAGGGAACTGAACCTGTCAAATGGCCTGAATGGGTGTCCTGAGAGACACAGATAAGATTGGCTTATTTGCCTCATTCTAGGATTCGCCTTCTTTTCCTCCACACATTAAAGCTGAGATTGCAATTTGTCTAGCTGTTTGCTTTGAATAGTCCTTAACCGTATCATCATCTCAACTGTGCTGGTGGAAAAACACGGGGGCATGGCGACAGCCAAATGGCAGTCTGGCGTCTCTGCTGCAGACTGGCTGCCATTAGGGCTGAGAGCAGCATTTATTGTACAATTAGGGCCAGCTAGATCTACCTGTAATCATCTCCATACAGGTGTGAGCTCTTCTCTGGACAAGGGAAGTGACTCATCACTTGTCAAACATCAACACTTTGATGTCGGCATTGTTCATCGAAGAGCCCTCGGGACACCTGAACACTACTGTTTGCCTGTTTAAAACGCTCAAAGATTTATTGCATTTCACACAGTTAAAGAAACACACACGCAACATGCAAAAAAACCCCAGCTCTCTTCCTACTGATGACGGATGTTCCACATGCCATGAATCATTTGATTTACGAGGTCTCTTCCCCCTCCCTCTGTCTGACAGTCATACTTTCGTGTCAGTAACATTTTAACAAACAGTCATAGGTAAACAACTTCCCTTGTAATACAATGCTGCCAAGTAAAGCACTAAAACAAATGTTGTAAGAACTGACACCACAAGCCTAGAGGGCAATTGGAAAAGTGCGATAACAATCCACATGTTGGTGTTATTGACAAAACGGCTGTAGTGTGGAAAAGTAGCCCTTTCAGATATAATGGATGTCTAACACCAGCCTTCTAGATCTGCTCTCACTGTGGCCAGATGACAACATTACTATAAAAAGTGTGTTTTTTTTGACAGAACAGAGGATAGAGCTGGACACATAGCCAACAAGTTTATTTAGTGAATTAAAGCTTATCCTCTGGCATGTTACATATTGAATAGCACCTGTAAGGTAAAGAACATAAATCCTGCATTTCAAGGAATCCTCAGCTGTCACTGTGATCTGTGGGAATTTCATTGCTGTAAATCAGCGTCTCCCAAACTTAACAGTCGGGACCCAAAATAGGTCATGGACCCATTTTTATTGGGTCAGTGAAATGCATGCTGCATTTTCTCAGTTAGTAATAGGCAATGTTTAATTAGTAACAGGCAATAAATGAATGTTCAGTGAGAGACAAAAAGCAGCTTTCAGCAGTGTTAAGCCCTTCATGACACTCGACACAGGGATCAAGACCTTAAAAATACAGCTGGCGTTAAGACGTAACAGACATCTAACTAATGGTTAAAACTATAAACCAGCACAAAAATTACAACTGACTCTGACCCCTTTTTGCTCTGTGTTCTAACAACAGAAGAGCAAATTTGGTACCTGCATCAACTTTCCCCTTTTATCTGTAAAAGTGACATATAGGGTCACATCTTAAGTTAACCAATGATAGCAAAATATTAACTAACTAGCTAGCTAATTTTAATAAAATGCTAGCTAACTAGCTAGCTAAGGATTTATGTAGATTAGCCAGCTAGTTAGATAGTGTTTTGCTAAAATTTGCTAATTTAAAATGTGACTATATGTCGCTTTTACAGGTCTTTCAGCAATGTCTTTTAACCATCTTCAAAATTTGGTTTTCTTTTTCAACAAGCTTTTTAGACGAGCCTAGTGCATAGCATAATTTAAGTACAGGAAACAGGAGAGGGGAAAGGCTTGCTCAACTGTCATTGGAGCGAAATGGGTGAAATTAGGCTACCAGCATAAACCACCATGTTCTGCACAGAACATGGTGCAAACACCAACAAAAAGTTTGTAACAGCAAAGTAACACTGGCATTTTAGAACATAAAGCAGCTAAAGTAACAGACTTCCAGGCATGATGGGCAACGTGAGCTGCCACAGCAATATTTTAGTATGAAGCTTTGTTTTGATCTGCTCATATTTGACCTATAACATGTAACATTCCTGCATTAAAATGTCTAAAAATGGCGGACCTGTGTTATGTATTTTGTTGAGTTGTGTACTTACATTTTCCCCAAATGTTTCCAACAATGGTCAATCCCAGAGAATTTTGTAAATTCATCATTATGGTGCTTTTCCTACCAGCTGCTTTGCACTGAATAAAAATTTAATACATTACCTCGTCCATGAACATGACTTCTGCCTGAGTCATGTCTGATGGATTTTCAATAGTGTTTGTTTAACAAGGAAGACAAGAACTCCCATGATCCTTTGCTACTTCACGATGTCATCAAACTACGTCTTTTGATATCGTTTCAATGTGCGAGAGACCCCTAGTGACAAACATATAACATATTGTACTTTTAAAGTTACTGCATTACACTATAATACAAACTCAACACTTCCTGTATTCATTTCAAAGTAAAAGCCCGCTAACATTTCAGATGACAATGTTGTTATGAGGTGGTGAGAAACTTTTTTAATTTTATTATTGCTGTGATGTACTTTTATAACAACATAAATACATTTCATGTACATGTTAAATTCATGGTTTGCTGTGTTTTTAATCAGTTTATAGATGTGGATGTTATGGCAGTTCATGATGTATTTTTGAAAGCTTTGGTCTCACCAGTTTTTTGGAGACACCAGTTTTTTTCTTATGGGTCTGAGAAAGTTTGGGAACCCCCGCTGTAAAGTGATTCTTATAAAGTAACAGCATGTTAGGACAACACCAAACATTTGGAGCAAAACAATTTCAAATATTACAATATTTAAAGAGTGTTATCCTTATGATTTATTGTCTCTCTCCAGATGATATTCATTCCTTGTTTGGTTTTGTATGTACATATTTTTGCTTCGTTTGGTATTTAAAGTCCTCACTCTCTTTGATATCTTATGGAAATGACACATTTCGATGGAAAATGGGGACCATATGCTAGTATGTGCGTAATGAAGTGCAGAGTCTGGAGGCTGGCTGGGTTTTGCAGAGCTGGATGTTGTGTTAGAGCTTACTTAGTGCCACCTCCAGGCAGATCCTCTCACAAAGATATGACCGTTACTGTCAGCAGGAGACCACAGTCAGTAGATCAGCAACTCACACACACGTCTCACACCCGGGCACATGCATACGCCGACGCATGCATGCAGACTTTTTGCGGCTGAAATGCAGATTTAGTCAAAGTTAGAAGGAATCAGTGTAACCCTGTGCATAAGTAGAAGGAAATCTCTTTGGTGATGATTAATGAGAGCAATGAGACGGCTCCCGCCTTCCCTTGAAACACTTACCATTTGTTCTTTCTCCTGATGTAGTCTTTCTCCGAGAGGTTAACGAGGTAAATCATTGGTTTGGATGTCAGAAACAAGTATTTGTTCAACACGTCGATCTGTGACAAAGATACACAAGGCAAGTACTGAGCATCCAAACTTTCCAAAGTGGCCTTTGAGGACAGCACAGACAGAGATAAGTGAAGCCAAATCAAATTAGGGTCTGGTGTATGGGCACTGTGGGGTGCGACTATGAAGCCTCGAAATCAAAATCAGCACGGCCAGATGTCATTAGCTTGTACAAAAGTAATGTCAAAATACAACCAACAAAAGGCTGTGCATAATATTAACTTGTGATTTGCACAAAAGAGGAAAGGGAGAAAAAAAACAAAAGAGGAGGAAACAGCAGTTGTACTTTTAGGTCAGATGAAAAGATTAGTGAGATAAATCACGTTAATAAATTTGACTGTAACATCAAAGGCTTACCTCCTTGTCGTTCCAATCGTGATAGTAGCGGACGTGCTTCTTTTCATCCACTACCCAGCTCTTGATTTTGCACATAACGTCCTGTTTGGGGTTAAAAGAGAATGAACAAGAAGCCATTAAAGGAGATGAAAAAGAATATAAACCCAGCAGGGTATGGGGTAATTATTTCCTAAATGCATGGCATCCTGATGCCAAAATGAACAATGGCTGTGCTCGCATTCAAGCAGGAGTGGCCTGGCTTTGACAGGGGATGGCATGCACAAGACCCCCTTCCCTCCTTTAAATCATGACAAAAATGCCTTCTGGGGTGTCTCTCGCTTAGAGCCGCAGTTTTGAACATCAATATTCCACCGGGACTGTTTAATGAAAAGGAGAGAAAGAGGAGACAAAATTGGAAAGAGCAGGGAACTAATTGGAAGTTGGTTAGTTAGGTGTAAATTATTGGTCCTTCCTCAGGCACTTTGCAGAATGTAGTCACACTGAATAAGCACTAGTGAGGTACAGAACTAATTATTCACGGTTTCTTCTGGAGAAAATATTGAGCATTTCCAGCTCTGTGTGCCACATTCATTACTGAGGTACTTGTGGGTTGAGACCACAGGCACGACTGGGTCTTGACAGGATCTGGAAGCGGAAAAGGGTGGGAAAATGGGAGGGAGGTAGTTATAAAATTTGTAATAAAGAAATTGAGCCTATTATTGTTGATCCAGCCCCACAGAAATTAGCGGAACACATTCTTTTTGTTCCTGTCAACTTGACCTCCCCCTTCATATAAAAACTCCTCCACCCCCTGCAACACTCCCCCTACCTCCTTTTCCCTCCCCAAACCCTTGCAGCACTTCACAATCATACTCCCTTTTGAAAGAACTGAGGAAAAAATCCTGCCAGAGCCTCAATTACACAATGGCAGAAAAAGCTCCACACACTGACCCCCAGCCAGCTGCATTCACTCTCTGCACATCTCTCTCCACAGGAATTCTAAAGGCCTTTTAGTCAGGCAGCCAGAGTGCAGCCAGCGGGAGAGAGCGCAGGAAGAGCTGCATACACTCCGCCCGCGCCGGCCCAAGTCTTCACAGAGAGATTAATCATCTGTGAAATGGAAACAGCAAACGGCCAGTGACACAGGCTGAACCCGCTCCAGGTTTCCCTCATCAGCTCGCCGCCGCCGTGCAGCGCTCCTCTAACAGGCAGGTGTTAATAAAAGGCATATAGGTCCCACAAGGGTCAAACACATATGCCTGCCACCATGAAGCGCCGCTGGTGGGCCGGCTTCTTATTATTGTTTTTTAAGGATAGGGATTTTGAGGATTCATACGGACAAAAGCAATGAAACATTGTTCTTGTAAACACAGCACCGGCAAAATGGATTTAAATCTTTACGACAATGCATACATATGAGCCCTGCATGTGCTGCTGCATGTGCATACATTTAGCTTCAACTCACAATGAAATATTAAGCCACATTTTTCATCATGGCGCCAGTTTTTAACCAAAATATATTATTTTCTAATAAATTCCAAATTTCTGATTTGCTGTTTTTTTTCTCCTTTTAAAATTCATCCCATTTTCTTCATTCAATTTTCTTCAACTCATGCTGCAGCAGTATGCGCATGAAAACTAAAAAACCTTCACCTATCAGACAAAACAGCATCTCTCTCCCTAGCTGAAATCCTTTTTAGTTTACAATCTCGATCGTCCCCTTATATATTTGTCCTGCCACAATGTCTTATTTCAGCAGGAAAGACGCCAGATGACCTTAAAACACCTCACGCTTCATTTTTTTTTTAACAATCTGCAACTATTCAACACAAGGTATTACACTTTATGGCATAACTATAATGAATACATTAGTGCTGTCTGAGTGTAATATGGTAAAATACAGTGTTCCAATACCTTGCATAGCATATTTCAAGACATATTTTGAGTTTTGCACCACAGTGATTTATGTGGTTATGTCATAATTACTCAGAATTTTAATGTTTTTTTTCATATAGAAAACCACCAGTTGGCTTTAGTTTTATTTCACTTCCACCAGGTATATAGTTCCAATACCTTATATAACAGTAACAGTGAAGACAAAATGAATGAATGAATGAATAATAATGAATAAATATGGTTTTACTTCACTTCCTCTGACAGAACATATAAAAATGTGAGAAAACGTGTTTTTAAAAAAAATAAGATTTTTAGGATGCAGCTTAATGTAAACTACTGTGTTCACTAGACCAACTCTAGAAATGATGCGTCATCTTGAATCAAATGTTTACTAATGTGACCAGATATCTAGATGGTTAAATGAGTTGCCATTGAAATAATTCTTTAAAGCTACTATGAGGAGTTTTTTAACTGGCTATGAAACAATCTCACTTTATCACTGATGTCTCTATATAACATACATTAGTTAATAAGACCTTCACCGAGAAGATTGGCTATTTCTATATTGTTGTTAATGCCTGCCCAGGCAAAATTACAGTGAGTAGTAGACAGTTAAAATGAAGCAGGGGAATTTTCTTTGGATAATGTAATTTTTTACATTATATTTTGCGATTATTATGGTTGAAACACTATTGCTTTTGTCCAGAGGTGCCTCCAAAATTAACAGAATATGAAAGTTCCTTGTTGAAGCTTTAAATCTACTACAAGCAGGATAAAAGCAATTCTTGCTCCTGTAATTTTAGGCCACATAAAGGCCTGTGGAGCTTATAGGAAACTAAGAGCAACAATGGAAATTAGATCTTATTTCAAAGGTCTTGCAAATTACTCAGTAAAGACGAAAACCTAAGAGATCTGCACAAAATGTTCTTTTTTATTTCATTGTATCCTGGAGCTCTACAAAGGAAAGTAGAAGCACTATTGTTTCCTTTAAACTGTATATTTGTAGACGTCCTAACACATGTTCTGCATATAGATGCTGACATAAACATGTGTATATGTGTCTGTGCACAGCTGAGCGTGTCAAACGCCAGGCTCAGCCTGTGAGACAATCACACAATCCCTCCCATCTAAAAGCTTGGTGCAGCCTTTGATAAGCACCATTCTTTGCCATCTAAAGAGGTCTTCTATAGATTTCACTTGCCGACGTGTGCACAACCTTTGACAAGTAATGTATCATTTTTATTCATTGCCTAAAATTGTTAGCAATTATGTGCGTAAGCGGCCACCTGCCTAGCCTGAATGGCTCCTGTCTGTAGGGCTACAGGGGTGTGGGGAAGTGCTGTTGGCTGTAAAGGGGGGGGGGGGGGGGGGGGGGGGGGGGGGGGAGAGGGGGGGGGGGGGGGGGGGGGGGGGGGGGGGGTTGTCGTTTAGTCTGAGGGGAACCAACCAAACATGGGGGCCTGTGCAGCAGGTGAAAAAGCCCCTCTCGTTAGCGTAATGAGTGGTCAGAGCCTCGGTGTGCCGGGGCCTGAAATTGGGAACGCCGCTCTGAGTGAAAGGCCGGATCCCCTCGCCCAGCCGAGCCTGCTCCGATGATGGAGGGGCATCATGAGACATTTACAACCAAATCATTGCTAATGTTTGCGACTCAGCCTCATTACCTTAACAATATGACCATCTGAATGCACATACGTTGTGAGCCGACATCCGGGATGTGGGTTTTTTTTTTTTTTTTTTCTGATCTTACCCTGCATTTTGCCCTGCACCTAGCTGAGGAATCCTCTGTCAAAGAATATTCTAAACATTTACGGTATTCATAGCGAGGTATAGGCATATGTGTCACCCACTGTATGGCCTTATACAATTTCCTGAGCTGCTGTAGGTGTATAAGCATGAGCAAGAGCTGTGCCATGATTTGAGTATTACTTTAGATGAAAAGAGCTGTGTGGAAACACTTTCATTAGCCCAGTGCTGTGACCCAGGGTCGGCAGCTGAATAAGTAACTCTCTATTAATGATTTCTACAGCAGAAAACCCCTGACCCCTGATCACTTTCAATCTCAGAAAGGGAAAAAAATAGGGCAGGGGGAGGGGTGAGACCTATTGGAGGGAGATTAAAAAAAACATACTTTTTTTTTTTCTCGCTGGCCATGTGTGTGGGAGGGTTATTATTTGTGCCTTGCTGTGAGGGGGAGCAAAGGGCCTGCTGGGACATTGACTCACGTATTCTGGTTTGAGTTTCTTGTCACCGCCTCTAATGGCCGTCTTCTCCAGCTTGTCAATAATAGGGCCGATCATCTCCTCATCCTTCAGCCTCAGCTCCTCGTGGATGATCTCCATATCCCTCACAGGGTCCACCGTCCCCTCAACATGGATGATATCCTCATCCTCAAAAGCACCTGCAGAGACAGGACACAAACACACATAGAGTGCATCAGTATAGTTTTTTTTTTTTTCAGCAACAACAACACTCCTTTATGTGAACATATACAGTACACGCATCAGAATCAATGACATCGACTTCTTGAAATCGACTGTGAAGCAGTGATTAGATTTAGCCCAGAAAAATCATTAGCTTTTTGCAGAGAATATGGGAAAAAAATAAACATCCACATGAAAAAGCACAGTGGGAGTCACAGGGAAGTCATAACAAATGTAATATAATACTCAGGAATATATTTAATATTTCTTTTCGGTGTCAGAACTGTGAGAAACCAGCTCACTGTGTCAAAGAAAAGTTCCACTAAAATTAGCTTTAAGTGCGACATAACAGGCTTGTCTGTCAATCTGCATGAAGGGGGGAGTGTGTGGTCATGCATTTTGCACTCCTCTGTCTTAAAACTATTAGACATTAAGTTAAAAAATATGAGAGATAAACAAAAACTGAGTGTGATTTAAGAGAAAAATGTCAACATTCATGGATGATAGACGACAGTCTTCCCCTAATCATCTGCGTCTTAGCCGTGGCTGTGCTGGTGATTAGGTAATGAGGCTCTGAAGCAGACCATTTAGCCAGCAGCTGCTCTAAGGACTCCTTCTGATTCTCCAGCAGAGCTCAGGGGTGAGGGAGGGTGAGGCGGGGGGACACGGGTGTACATCTGTCACATGAGAGTGACAGCCTTTAACAGTGCTAGTGGCAACTGTAGTGGACTGCAATATGTTCTTTAATTTAGAACCCATACTGTAATATCACTACTTTTGTAAATAAAAGGAGGATTAGAGCACCCTATTGGTGGATGAAGTATTCAGATCCTTCACTTTAGTAAAAGTAGCAATAATGCGATATAAAAATAATTCATTACAAGTAAAAGTCCTGCACTGAAAAATGTCACTAAAGAAAAAAAACATATTATTAACAAAATATGCTTTAGGAATCAAAATTTAAACTACTCAGACAAATGATTCCTGTGCCCGTAACACTATTATATATCATATTAATATATTTTGGTTATTATATTATTGGATTATTATTACCAATATAAGTAAGTAAGAAAGCAAGTAGCATTTTATGTCCTAACTTTAACGATTTTATATACAGCTGGATAGTTTAATCTATAACAGTACATCATATTTTATAAGCTCATCATGTTTTGTATGTAAATCCTCATTGTGTAATAAAGTTGCCCAATAAATGTATGTGGAGTAAAAAGTACAATATTTGCCTTTGAAATGTGAAATAGAAGTATCACATACCCCAAATTTACTAAAGTACAGTTGTTAAGTAAATGTGTGTAGTTATATTTTACCACTGGAGCGCCCTCATGCTAGGAGTTTGGGAATTTTAAGTTAAACACAAATATTATTGTACAAAAATGTGATTATTTATTGAGGAGGGCAAATGTGATGGTTAGTACCAAAATGTGACAGATAAAGTGATTTATGCCAAAAAATACGACAAATGCGTTCACAAAAAATGTGACGTGATCATTTGTGACAAGAAATATGACAAATGTGATTATTTGTACAAAAATGTGTCAACTGATTTGTTCAAAATATGACAAATACCTGTATGATGATTTGTACAAAATGTGATAAATGTGATGATTTGTACAAAAATGCGACAGATTTGATGATTTGTACGATAATATAACAAATGATTTGTTCAAAATAAGAGGAATTAGTTGTAAAAAGGTGTTACAAAAGTGATGACTATGAATTTTGAAACAGATTAACTGTTGAGATTAACAAAGAAATAATTACAGTTGCATGATCAAATATTAATTTTCCTGTGATTGGCAAATCATTATTAATAATGACTGTGAGGAATTCTTAACAGTAATCAGTGAACACAGACAGTCTTCTCATATGTAGCCTATTAAATTTGTCATTCTCATTATTATATCAAACAAAGAGCTCTTCATATTACTCGTTACTCTTCAAGTAGCTCCCAGTCTCAAAAAATTAGTGAACCCTTTGCTTGATTTATATAAGCAGTGTAGTTGGAATATGCCTGCACATGTTTTAATAAATCAGTCAATAATATCAATGACTCGTGAAGTTTCACACTGTGGGATAATGGGCATGCCATCTCAGTCAACAGGAAAGGGGATGTCAGGTGAATGATGACTTGGCTTTAAGTATTGCTGCGTTGAGGGACACTATGTTTGGAATGTGCACGGTGGAGTCACCTGATGTTATTAACCATCCATATTCACGAGTACATACCTGAACAGCAAAGGTCTGTTGACAGGTGAGGCCCTGCGAGATAATAACGTCACCGTGGTGATGCACGCTACTCATCATCACGCTGTCACATACATCTCTCAGCAAGTTCAAACAGTGATACATGTACAAAGTATTGATGATTCAGAGCCGTGCGTAGTTGTCATTATGGGCAACAGCATACCCGAGGCAAATCTTTACATTTAGTATGAGACTGCTGAAAAGTTTGTGTAGTCTGAACAGCAAAGTTATCCCGTCATTCCACCGATCAGATAAACGTCCTGGGTGTCTACAGATGACACCAGATCCTTCACTAACAAGAAATTTTAAGAGAAAAGCCCCTGAGACCACCTAAGTGTGTTTTTTAGCTGTGTGGCTCAAGGGATAGCAGTGTCAGTCTATCAGTCAGTCAATGAGTCCAGCATTTCGGCCCAGACGAGAGCTGTTACAATTTCAGATTTTCACTACACGATTATCGTGGCCAAAAGAGTTCACAATAACAATAATATCGCAATATCTGTTGAAAAACAAAATATTATCATTTAAATTCATCTTAAACTTTGTTTATTGTGTTTTGGAAAATGAAATACACTCAAAATATAAGTGTGGGGAAAGCGAGTCTGTAACCATAACTGGACATAAGCCTATAAAGTCCAATTACACTTAACTGATAGTGAAAAGGTGTGGGGGGAGGTGCTGAGGGAGGGAGACAAAGCAATAACGGAAAGAAATGGAAATTATTTAAGAGCATACAGTATGTTTAAGAGGTACTGAGTTATTTACACAGCATTATTCAGTGTGGATAATTAAACTAAGATGGCAACATTAACCTGCTAGACATCAGCGTGTTAGCATTGTCATTGCGAGCATATTAGCTTGATGATGTTAGCATTTAGTTCAAAGCAACACTATGCTAAAGTACAGCCTCACAGGCCCTTTTCTATGAAATATGCTCTGGTTCATGGTTCCGTCTGTTCTGTCAAGCGAATCATTTGAATCAAGGAGGCATCATCAATAGAGGGCATTGTGGAATGCACAACGACCATAGATATATAAACCTAGACATGGTTTTTCTGCTCAGCCTTGCCTCCACTTGTCCCCAGTGGCAACTTGTGGTACTGCAGCAAAAAATTCCCCTTCAGCCCAAATTTCCCCCATGAACCGTGTTTATAAAGAGATTTTTTTAAACTGCTGACAGAAGACATTGAAACAACAAACAAGGTCAATTATGACTCTTTATATCATGATTTTTTGATCCATGCAAGTTTTATATTTGTAAAACTTTCCTGCAGGTAGGAAAAGCAATTTAAAAATCTGTGACATCATCACAATCTAAAGTCTAGGGGCCGAGCAGGAACTTGCCGGCAGGGGCGAGGCGCAAACACTACTGGCAGTAGTCAGTGCACCACATGCTGCAGAGGTAAACCTGCAAGCTAGAGAACTTTTTTGGAGTATGCACCAGATGACCAATTCTCATTGAAGTGAAGGGGCGCCATCACTGCCTCTGGTGTCCAGTTCTATAATATGTCTACACTTGGTATTCTATGTGCTAGGCTAATCTGTGTCGAAAAGAAAACCAAATTTTGCAGATGCTTAAAAGACATCACTGGGTCACCTGTAAAAGTGATATATTAAGTTAGCATAGACAATTACCTAGCTAGTTAGATAGCATTTTGCTAACATTAGCTAACTTAATATGTGACTTTACTGTATGTTGCATTTTTACAGAAAATGATAATGTTGACCGAGATACTAAGCTTGCCCAACAATTAACTGGAGTACAGAGCAAAAAGGGGCGGGACTTAGGAAGGTTCAATTTTGTAGATATTCAGGTTCCCTACAGGGTGAAACATGATAACTAGCATGGTAACATGGTAAACTGAGACGGCAAACTTGGCCTGCTAAACACCAGTATTGTTAGCTTTGTCATTGTGTGCATGTCAGCATGAAGATCTTAGCATTTAGTCAAAAACCATTTTAGAATCTATTGGAACTACTTTCTTTTGACTAGACAGAAAGTAGTTCCAACATGAAACTGCTCACAAGGTCTGTGGATTATCTTGAGTAACCAGGTCATGATTTTTGGAAAGAGACATTGGTTTTGAATTTTTGAAATGTATTTTTTGGAGTGCCATTTAGTCCCATTATACTGGAGAGAAGGCAGACATCTCTACAGCCAATCTCTCCCAACCTCTGCAACACCCACCAAAAAAAAATCTAGATGGATAAATAGCACTACAGGTCAGTGGAAAAACGTTTTTTGATTTTGGGGTGACTATCCCTTTAAGTACAGCTTCACAGAGTTTCATAGTGTAGCAGCCTCTTGTTCATTATAAGAACCAGCGCCTCTGAGACCAGCTCGGAGTGTCTTTAAACTCTAAGAGACACTAAAATCTAAACTGAACCAATATAAAACCCCACCGATGATCTTCCACACACACAGAATATCATATTTTGTTCTTCTGCTGGGTTAAGGAGGCATAAGTACCTGATTTTCCATGATACTAAACTACGGGGCTTTTACAATCTAGCACCACTCATCAGTCACGTCTAAACATCAAAGCTCAACAACAAAATGACAGACACCCAAAAATCCTACACCGGTGGCCTTATTATTCATGCAAGCCACCAGAAGCTGTAGACTTTTGTGCAAGCTGTCATCCTGTGCGTTGTCCTCATGGTGAAATGAACTTATCCAATTACTCTTTGCCTAATCAGGCTGTTTTGGTTCCTCTCCTCTTGCAGAGGTACTCCACAGTATAAACAGTTCACTTACGCCACACAGAAAGGGGCTAATCAGTGGAATTATTGTTTTGCTGCGCCAATTTACCAGCTCCCTGTTCAGCACTGATTGGAATGAAAATTTGCTATTGTCTCTGCATGAACTCAGAAAATATAATGCAATGTAATCATTTTGTTAGCTGCAAGAATATACATACATTATAAACAATTATGATGTACAGTTTTGATACACTGTGTTTCAAATGGAAAATGCACACGAGTCTGTTGTTCAATTTAGTACATATTAATTAGGAGCGAAGAGGTTTAAAACAGGTTCACATGGTTAATAAACCACTCATGATTGGTATGAATCACTGTTAATCAAAGCATGAGGAATAACTATATGTCTATTTATTTAAAAATGTTTAAACACCCAAAGCAAGCGCAATCGTTTCATAACACATTTCTTACTTTCTTAAATAAACCACTTCATTTCTAACTATTGTTATACATCCTTCATAAAAAGCTGATAAATCAAAATTTCAAAGAGGCTTTTCAAAGAGCAGGAGCAGCTGATCACTCACTATTTAGTCATCAGCTGACACTCTCCTCTGACTACCACATATTCCAAAGTAATTTGCTTTAATTAATTTCGCCTAATTTAACATTCACATCTACTTTACCGCCGTCCCATTCAAGGCTTAGAGCCGGAGAACAAATGCACGAGGTGAAAGAGAGGAGAGAAATCTGAGGGGGCAATCTCCACAATTAGTCCTTTAACAACTGGGTCTGGGTAGGGCTCTGCGAAGACAGCTCTTATGAGGCTGCGGCGCCACACAAAGCCACATGCAATACGGTAAAAACACACACATACACACACACAAAAAGAAGAAGAACGAGGTTGGAAAGACCCAGCTTCAGGAGTCAGGTCTGTCTCACAATTTAAATTTTACTGCTTCATTTCAAATGGTGTGTGTTTTTGAAGACACTATTAACAGGTGCTCCTTTATTAACAGAACAAAAGGATTAGTCTCCAGAGGGTGAGTGGTGTTCAATGGCCTGATTAGGGATCAGGCTAAGCTCTGTAGAATTATGGACTTACAGCTGAGATAGACTGAGCAGCTAGAACTCCATGCACTCACATGTACAAGAGAAAAACATAAATAATAATAATAATAATAAAAAAAGCCTTTTCCTGACTTTAATTCTTATTTTTACATTAGCCTCACCATGCACAATTTCACAGCAACACATTTAAACACACAAAGGTTATGTCCACATTTATTGCCCAGATCTTCTTCTTCTTCTTTTTAAATTTGGCTGTTCACACTTCTATTTAAATGTGTCCAAAATCTGATTGCAGTGTGAACAGGTCACCAGGGGCATTTCTAGAGGCGGGGCATGGGTCAGCACTGGCCACACCTGAAATCTGATTGGCCACCACAAGTGCCACCCTATTATCCTTAAATATGATTGGTTATCTATCAATTAAGAGACGGGACCTTAGTTTGAAACAGCTCTTTGATGAGTATTCTAAATGTGCATTGTTTTCTTTTGTATGTAGCCTCCTTTTATTTTATTTTTTTACATGTTATGTTATTAATATAATAAATGATAAAAATGATGGGGTGTGGAGGTCTCACAGCCTGAGGAAAGAGGTACAATGGAGGTCTGGAAGCTTTATACTATAATTTCGTGGTGCCACTCTGTTGTCTTGTGATTGGTCAAACAATTTACTATGTTTTAGATAAAAATTTTAAACACAGGAATGTAAGAAACAGTACGATACTGCAATTATAGTTATTAAAACAGGTATGAGAAATGGTGCATTTATGGTTGTGCGAAAGTAAATATGGAGGCACTGAAGTCAGCATTTACTATTTTATTTATAAGTTGATATGCAGCAGAACCCAACAAATCTGAGGGCACATAACCAATGACTTCACAGACACAGATTTCATCCTAAAGTTCAGGATGTCAGGGACTACTGTTAACTACATCTACCATGTGTCCATTAGAGTCTTCAGACATAAACGTCCTATGAATTCCAATATCACAGTTCACACTGAGGTCACACTGCAAAAAATCTGACCTGTATCAGATTTAGGACCACATATGGCAGTGGCCTAAATCAGAATTGAAAAGATCAGATTCCATGTGACTTGTGCTATTCAGACTGTCATGAAAAAACAAAACAAACCCCGATCTGAGTAATAAAAAAAATAATAATAAAAAAATCTGATTTACTTTTGCCTGCAGTGTGAACGTAGCCTAAATGTAAGTTCTCCCACTAGGGGTCTCTCTCACATTAAAACACTAATAAAACACTTAGTTTGATGACGTTATGAATAGGGTTGGGTACTAAAACGTGGTGCAAATATGGCACTAGTTCCTATATGACTGGTAACCTCCGGACTGAATCATACTGTAGATTTTGGTGCCTCATTTCGGTGCCACATGCCTGAGCCGTCGTTGAAATAGTTGAAATAGCACATTAGCCTACCATTAGCCAGTAGTTAGCTTAACCACAGTTAAAATGCTGAGTTAAACGGTCTAAAGTGTGGCTGTGTTTCAGTTGAAAGGATTCCAGCGGCAGTCGGGACGTCCAACAAACGTTAAAAACAATTGTGCAGTTATATTGTTCAATTTCAAGCCCACATTTGCCTTAGCAATGAAAAACGCTGTTCTGTCACGTTATCGTCTGTTTTTTTTTTACTGCTTTTCTTTTTTAAAAATTCATTATTTCAGGTACCATTTAGGCACCAGTACCATTTTAAAAGTATCGTTTTGCATACGCTCATATGATACCCAACCGTGATTGTGACATAGCGTTGGATCATTTGAGTTGTTTTCTTCATTGTTGAAAACCACAATTTCTACTGAAAATCTATCTGACAGAGACAGAAATCATGTTCATGGATGAGGTAATGGATTAAAGTTTTATTCACATTATGCTTAGTCATGTTCGTCGATTTCCTTCCTCACTCTCTAACATCTCTGAGGTGTCCTGCGTCTAAGAAATTAAAGCAACTAGCTAGCAACAGCTAGCAGAAAACACCCTGTTATCTTGAATAAATTACAGATTTCTCTGTGTCTGAACATTGTTGGAAACATCTGGAAAATGTAAGTAACACTCAACTCAACAAAATATATCACATATGTCTAGTTTTAGACATTTTAATGCAGGAATGTTCATCTCATCATAGCTTTAACCTTACCATGCAAAATTTCGCAATTTAAACACAGATTATGTTCATTCTGCTGCTTGTCGTCTCTCTCACATTAAAATCATAACAAAGATGCGGTGTGATGATGTTGTGAAATAGTGTGCGATTAAATCGTGTTCATGGATAATAATGTACAAAAGTTTTATTAACGTTACATTTGGTCACAGTGGTGGACTTCTTTCCTCACTCTCTGACGTATGAGATGTATCCTGCGTTTTCCCAGAAGTTAGAGCAGCTAGTAGCTAGCAGGCAAGGTATTGTTACCTTGAATAAAAAACAATTTCTTTGGGTTTGACCATTATTGGAAACATTTATATGTACATGTGTATCACAGGAACATTTATACATTGCATATGTATATATACATACACCCCCATTTATTGTATGTAGTATTCCTGTTTAATCTTATTTATTTTTATTCTATATTTATTCTTATTATCTTTTTACTATTTACCCCTGCACAGCTACTTTTTCCCCATGTGCTGCTATGTTAATTTGTATTTCCCTTATCTTATCTTATCTTATCTTATCTTATCTTATCTTATGTTATCTTATCTTATCTGGGATAATGTAAGTACACAGCTCAACAAAATATATAACATAACATCTGACATTTTTAGATATTCTAATGCAGAAATGTTACATATTATAGCTGTAACCTTCAGTATTAATCAATAAAAGTTTCAGCTTGTACAAGCGTGACACCAAAAAACATCAAAAACAAGCCTGAGCTTACTGTATATCATTACTTTTTCTGCCAGGTACACAGACAAGGCAGTCATCTGAGTCAAGTCAAGATCAATACTGATTGAGCTGCTTCCTCTGAAGTTGCTACCTGGGAGGATATGTGGTCAACATAATTCAGTTAAATTACAGTATTCATTGACTTTTAACTTCCTGTGCATGTTTTCACATGCAAGACGGGTAAGAGCACATCTAAAGAACTTGCATTCCTCGCACTGCTTTTAAAATGTTCATGCAAACTCAGTGCCGCAATTCTCCTGGTATTCAGAGCAGTAAAAGCTATTTTATGAGTCTGTCAGGGAAAAGCACATTATGGATGTCTTCCCAGCATAAAAAAACACTGGCAATGCACACAAGGGTATTTATGTTCATTCAGGAAATATCGTCTTGACATTCATTTTAGGATACACGAAATTGACAGCAATTTGTAGTGCACTCCTTCTGTAACAGAGTTTGTGGCATATTCAGCCTTGTTTCTTGTGTCAATTATGGCAAATACATTGGCTGCTAAGAAGCAGTTTGACACCAGAAAATGGTGGGTTTGAGCCCTTCAGGGATACACTCATGTTTTCTACATGATCCCATCTTTCAAAATAGATCACAGTGAAATCACAGAGCTCGATAGTATGAATATCAGCACCTCACAAGGTGTCTCCAATTCCTATGTAATCTACTGTCAAATGCAGTGTCTCATACCAAACCAAGTATTAAAGGTGCATCTTCCACCCTGTTTGATGTCGCTGACTGGAAAATGAAAAAAAACTACAACAAGGCAGGCTTGGGGAGAAAGGGATTACATGTAACTAGATTAGCCACAGAAAAAAGATGTAATCAGATTACAGACACATTTAGTAAAAATGGGGATTATTTGCCTCTTTTTAATATAATTTAAAATAAATCTTGTACTGCCGTGCACACTGTGCACAAATTAAAATGCTTCAAGAGTTTCACAACTTTACTCTGGTGTCAGTGGAACTTGTTAATCTTAAAGTAAACTCATTATTATGCCCAATAATGAAAAATGCTCCACTGGGTGGAAATTTCAACATGACTCTTTCTTTCAGAAAAGAGGAACAACAAAAAGAGGAACAACACCACAGTACAGTGACAATTCTGCCTTCAACTGTGAAAATAACCAACCGCTAATGTTAGCTACACAGAAAAACTGCTAAGGTTAGCTACACAGAAAAACCACTGATGTTAGACACACAGACCAACCGTCAGCATTAGATACACAGACGAATCGCTGATGTTAGCTACACAGACCAACATCTAATAGCTACATGGACCAAGGGGTAACATTAGCTACTAAGGCTAGCTGCACAGAAATCCAGTTAGCTAGTTAGCTTGTCAGTACAACTACTACTGAAAAACATTTTGGGACTGTAGGTGGTGATGCTGGTGACCGTGATGGTGTAAGTGAGTTTC
This sequence comes from Lutjanus campechanus, assembly GCA_027495735.1. Lineage (NCBI taxonomy): Eukaryota > Metazoa > Chordata > Actinopteri > Lutjaniformes > Lutjanidae > Lutjanus > Lutjanus campechanus. Next base: position 1,131 of record JAJHUR010140471.1, on the reverse strand, counting down.
TGTCAGTTCACTTGAAGTTACAGTGTTAAGTGTGAACACTGTAACATTACTTAACAAAGTACATGCGCATAATTAATCGCTATTAATCTAAACATGATCATGCACAACAAAAGAAGGAATAGCTGAAGAAACAATTAATAAACCTATATGAACAAAAGTTATGGAAAGTAATCAAGTTACGTTACTTTAACATTGTATTAGTTGGATAAGGTTTCTCATTTTTTTAACATACATTTTTAAAGTAAACCTCCCAACCCTGCATGTAGGGGAAATCCGTTCAGACGAGTCCGATCTGTGCCCAGTTGAAAGGTGAACGTACTGGGGAGGCTCCAGTTTCCAGTAACTCTAACAGAAAACAACAGTGTTAATTCCCTTATCATTAGCTTAACCTCTGTCATTCAATTTATTTTGTTAAACCACGGAGCGCGAGAGTGCCTTGATTGAAAGGAACCGACATATGCACACCACTGTTGTCCCACATCATTCAGAGAACAAACCTTTTTAGATCCTTAACTACTATAGTGCTGCTGATTGCACAGGCACCAGCAATTTTCTAACCAACCGCCACCTGAACAATGATGTGTTCAGCTTTCAGGCCCTCCAGCCTTTCAAAGGTGAATCATTTCACAGTTTGGAGCGAGATCTCCATAGCAACTCCTCTTTGAAGGGTTTAGAATCACCATCCAATAATTCTATGATCATCGGGCCTTGCCATTCCCAGTGGTTCTTTTCACAGCGGACAGGCAAGGGGGGCATGAGGAGGAAGCAGGAAGATTCTACAGTCTATTTCAGGCAATTCATCTTGCAGCCCCATTAGAATTCAAAATATTGCGACCTTCAATCACCGAGCATGTTATCTGGAGCTGTGGCGATCTCCAGTCAAGATGGGTAGACATTTTGCTCTAATCATCCACGATGAGTGGAGGCTGACAAAAACTCTTCATTCTCGCTGAAGCAAAATGCTCATTTAAATGCTGTGACAGCTCCTCGACACGGCCCGGAAACACACAAAAGGAGGCTGATCCCCGCAGATAAATGATCTAGATTTAGAGCTGCGGTATTGGTTAAAACAACAGCTAACATAAACAAAGAACCACATACAGCACAGGGCAGCTATTTTTTTTTTTTTTT
>JAJHUR010140470.1:39401-58296 GCA_027495735.1 Lutjanus campechanus | reverse complement strand
CTGTTGGTTGGATGCAACGAGAAACATGAATACATCACTTCAGGTCTGAGAAATTGCATTAAACTTCATTTTTTATACTATTTTCCGGATGATTGATTTTTCTAGAAAATAGCTGGCAGTTCAGTCAATACTGAAAATAATCAATGGCTGCAGCCTTACAGCAGTCATGAAATTCTTCTGAAATTTTTCAGAGAAAAAGACAGAAGTTAACAGAAACATCATCCTCCCTGTAACCCTCTGTACAAACTGGTTTTAAATGGCACAAAGCACCCAGATCCCATTATTTTTTTCCCGCTACGTTTCTTCCTTTGGGAGGTGATAACTATCTACCAAAACCAGCAGAGGAGGCCGTGTGCTTTCACAAGCAGAAATCCGAGAATATCACAGTGAAATGAAAGTTGTCCTCATGTTAAAATCATCCCTGGCAGCAAACTGTGCTAGCCATCTTTAGATCAGACCTTTAAAAGAACCTTGCATGGGAAATGGTGAGAATGCAATGAATAAATGCAGAGAGAAAGTAATTTCAGTTTTTTTTTTGAGACAGGTACTTTCTATCGCAGACTTACTGTGTGCCGTACAATAGCGACTACATAATAGGAAAGCTTTTTTTGTGTTTCATGAAGGAGCGTGGACACCATTTCCAGCTGCACAGGACTTTCTGTCATTTTTTTTAAATAATGTGAGAAAAACATTTAAAAGAGAACATCATAACATTCACAGACTCATGTTGGACTAAAATGTATCAAAATCAGTGCCAGATTCCACACAATCTTTTTCATTGTCCTCCATTCATTACCAACAATGCAACTTGACTGCCTACAGTTTGGTTGGCTTGCTATGCTAGTAGCGCTTAATGTCAACATGGTCTCACTCCCAACTTGTCATATACAGCTGCTTGATCAGTGGCCCTACACTTCAAACTACTCCTCTGGTGTTAGTTTAGCATGTGCAGTCAAACTAACAGTACTGAAGTACTGAAGGAAGTATCTCTAGATGAGTTAGCTTATTAGCACTGCTAGTTACCTTGTGATACCTTACATGTGTGTAGTTTGAAGTGTAGGCCATTGACAAAGCTGTTGTATTTAATGCGCTGGGAGTGAGAACAGGCTGCCACTGTGGTCTTGAGGCGCTGGTTTCAAGCAGAAGTGACGAGTGGGCTACATTTTCAGCCATGTGGTCTTGACAACGCAGATGTGTCCTGTGCACCTGCACGATACATAAAAAGGGAGCCACTCATAAAAACCCGCGTCTATAGCGCTACTAGTCGTCAAAACGTTTTCAAGTAACCTTTAAAATACAGTATAATGTAACTACATATAACATCAAAAACTAATGACTATTGTTATTCTAATTTCATATTTTATTACAGATAATACATTTAGAAAACCCAGCCACATTTGAAATCATGTGCACATCTTTATTTCCCCATTGACTGATGTCCCTTCTCTACTTTAATTACACTCCAAAATGCTTTTTAATCTGTCCCCGTGTGCTCATCTACTCTGCTACTCTCCCCAATTTATCCATCTCATATGACCAATCTGTGGTCACATGAATATTGTAGGTCCCAACCCACACAAGTGTTACTATTGATTGCTTGTTATTTCAATGATCTAAGACGTGTATTCTCATGTTACAGCCTGGATAAGAGAATCAGCTAAATCCCTTAAATATGAGCGCAAACCCCTCGAGGCGGCTGGTGGCGAAGTGTTTTCTCAAGTTGTAATGAGATGCAAGGTGAGCATTTGAAGGCAGGTGGTGTATTAAAAACCACATGGAATGGAGGAAGGGCATTTGGGACAGGCAAGCTGGCTGTGATAACGAGGGAACAGCGAGAGACAAGAGGGGTGTTAGTGGCAGGTCGAGCAGCCTGGAGGCTGGGGATTAAGGAGGGGCATTTTAATCAAGTTGTTTGCAAAGAAGAAAAAACATCCAGCCTTTTATAAGTGAGATATCATCATTTTGCATTATTCAGTGCATTACTCGAGTTGTAATGAGCCTAAAGTTGATGGAGCAGTGTACATTTTTCCTCTTGGGTGAAGGAGGAGTGTTGAGCAACTTACCTGAAAATAATCAAGTTCCTAATCAATAACATATTGCTTGCAGGAAAAAAGAGTAATTTTATAGCTTTACTAATTGTTTAACAGAAAAAAGTAATTGGTTAAGTTACTTGTTACATGACTTTAAATTACTTGTTTTTGTAGTTTAAAAAGCAGCTAAATTTTTATTTTTTTTTTAGGGGGGGGGGGGCGTGTACTGCTGGGTTCAATTTAGCAAAGCCACACCCACAAAGTTCAGTGCAACAACAGACCCATTACCCCCAATTAGCTCCAAGTCAAATCCAGATCTATGTGGACCCTTAATATTCGTCGCTTACTTTCTTGGAAAAGTATTTGCCAAAGCATTTGCCATCAAAGTTTGTATCGTTGGCTTTTGCTAGATTTCACTATCGTACAACTCAACCTGGTGCAGGACCCTGCATCTGCATCTGCAGCAGCTAGCTTAACATTAGCCCATGTGACTGCATGCAGGAGCAAAGCGCTAACATTAGCGTAGCCCCGGTGACTGCACACAACACGGCACAGATGTGGCATCTTAAAAAGGGGAAGCTAAAGGATTGACACAACTTTCAACTGTAACGAAACAAAAGAAATTCCATACAGTTATTGAATGTATGCTTGCTAGTAGCTAACATTAGCAAGCCAGCTAATAAAGAGTACAAAACATGTAAACAGGACGACTTTGGACTTACAGGGAGTTGCATTGTGTGTCTCTTGGTAGAAGCTAACCGCATACTTCCAGTTCCTGTACCAAGCTACCAAGCTAACATGTCAGGGACCAGCTGAACCCAAACAGACCAAACTGACGTCAACGCCTGGTAAGACACTGAACCAGCTAACTCCCAAATCATGACAGTATTTACAGATTACCAAGTAACACTGAAAATGGATGTGCATGTCTTCCTTGCACTCTCAGGGCATGAGGCTGAAAGCTGCTATTTTAAGACAATTAAAGAGAACTCCTGGTGTAAAGGAGTTAATCAAGTTCATCTGACATGGTCACTTTGTGTCTAGTGTGAATTTTTTAGAAAGGAACATAATTTTTCTTCTTCATTAGACCCTCATGTTGCTGCTCACTATGCTAATTCTCTTCAAAAACCAAATCACCAGCAATTAAGTCAATGATTTGTCCCACCTGGCTTTTTAAATTGACGACCTTTACTCTTGCTTGAAACGCACGATCCAGTCTTTAAAAAAAAATAAAAAATCCTGTGCCTGATGAAATTAAGTACAAATTCCATCCTTTAACTGATTTCATGGAATAAAAAGGGGAGATGATTATAAAACATTTTGAACATGTGCACATGAAAGTATTTTTCATCAGCGATTTACTGGTTATGTCATACTCCTTTGAGAATGGTCAATTTGAAAATCTGTCTACCGGGGGGTCACCCTGACCAGTTCTGACTTTAATACAGAAGCGTGGAGGAAAACGATCTTTATAACCTTTCCTGTTTGAGTTGTAGGGGTTGTGCCTCAGCACTAGTCTTTGGATTGGCATGGGAACTTATGTATTTAATAACATCCATGGGGGAGAACAGTGTTGTTGACACTGCTGTGGATGAATATGGAGATGATAAAATTATCTCTCTAGGGTTCTAGATTGTAGATTTGAATTGCAAAAGGTAATTTTAATAACTATTCCATTGGAAAATCTAATGAGAGATCCACGTTGGGATGTGTGATTCAGCTGTACTCACTCAAAATAGCAGATATGTTGGAGGATAAAAGCCTTCTGTGTGGTCATGAAACACTGTTAAATTTAAGATTATAGGTTGCACTTTATTTTACAGTACACTAATAAGACGTAACAAGCTGTACTTTGTGTCAAATTAGACAAAAACTAGAACTAGTATGTTCTTTATTGGACAGTATTGTACCTTATATACCTTTTGTAAGATCCTTATTAGACTTTATTAGAGGGCAGTTAGAGACACATTACAACAGAACTGTGCTGTAAACTACAGTGTATTGTTTTGCACTCTTAGACCTTCACTAGACTTCATTATTAGTCTAGTACTTGTTAGATCATAAAATTAGAAAAGAACTGTACTGTAAGCTAAAGTTTATCATTTCCCGCCGTTAGACCCTTATAAGTCTTTGTTAGAGAGTAATTTGGGACAAATTACAACACAAATGCACTGTAAACTAGAGTGAAATCACGTACGCACAGGCTTATTGTAATACTATATTCAAATAATGAGACTTGATCGAAGAAGTGGACATTGCCTTGGCGTGGGACCAGCCAAAGACGGTCTGTCTCAAGTAGCATATATGTGGTTTACAGTACAATTCTGTTGTATTGTTTCCCTAATTATCCTCAAATAAAGTCTAATAAAGGTCTAACAGTGGGAAACAGTACACTCTAGTTTACGGTGCAGTTATCTTGTAATGTGTCTCTAATCTCTCTCTAATAAAGTCTAGTCAGGGTCAAAAAGGAGGGAAATAATACACTTGAGTTTACAATTCAGTTCTGTTGTAATGTGTCCATAATTACCCTTTAATAAACTTTAACAAGGGTCTAATAATGGGTCTAGTACTGTCTAATAAAGAGCATATTTCTAGTTTTTGTTTGATCATCATTATTTTTTCTATTATATTTATTGTATTTTCATGTTTACTTTTCGTTTTATAGTGTGCAGTAAAATAAAGTTCAATCGGTCATACTTGTCACTCTGCTTACCATATTTTGTTTCACACTGGCTCCCTGTTTTATCAGTATTGTGGCTGCAATCTTTCAAGTCTTAACAGCTGCCCGCTGTTTAATATATTTTAATATTTGCTAATAAAACGTTGAGAAAATAAACAGCGTTTTATGTGCACCACAGTGTCCATCAGTCCAGCTGTAATGGAATTGTTAAATTATTTTCTTTGCCTCCTCAGCAGTGTTACACTCTTCCACAGCGATGATGACATCCATCATCTATTTCTGGCAGAACAGAGTGTGCTACTGTACATAAAAATTTGAATATATTTGATTGGTGGATCTTGTTGCCAGGCTGCAAAGTTGGATGTAGATGAAACACATAATACGCAGACATTCCTCTTAACTTTGATCAAATATTTGCTTGCCTTCCTCCCACAGCACATTTTCTTTTGTATCATTGCCTGGAGGTTACTTCTGATCAGATTTGTTTTGCATAAATGTGTAACAACATCACTGCATCCTTGATTTCTCAGTATGAGCGCTGTCTCTGTCTCCACTAATAATGCTGTGTCTCTTTTTAAACAATCACTACTATGTTAAATATGTAAAACAGTTCCTCTCCCATTTACTGACTGTCTCTGCAGAGCGTGTCTTCATCTCACATCGTATGTGATGATAACAATGTGCTAAATGCCGTCGATTAACACGATCATTTGAAGTCAGTTGGCAGACTCATTCAGGTAAAATGGATTCATGTATATTGAAGTCTGATTACAGCTTGAGTCATCTCTATAAACAGATATGTGCATATGATTATACAGAACCTGTAGGCAAGAGACAGGATCTTGGTACTGGAAGTGTTCTGGTCTCTGTTTTTCAGTCCGAGTAGTATTGACCAATCATGTTTGAGCAGGCTTTGATTACATGCAGCTAAACAGTCCATTTGGAGAGCAAAAAAAAGACAGAACACATCGGCCAAAATGCAATTTCAGAACCCACCGGCTATGGTCTGGCAACGATTTAGCTTTTTTTTTAAAAGAGCTATTTTAAAAAAAGTGTATCTACATTTATATGCAGATATAAGTTTATCACGATCAGCCTCCATTCTTGCATCTCAAATTGCTAATCAGACTGTAAACAATGACCAGCGCATGGAAAAGTCTTGACCCAGATATGCCCTCAGAGGCTCAATTGTCTTCAGTTGATAGCCGATGGGTTCAGAGATTGGGACATAAACCAGGGAAAGTGTGACTTCTTAAAGTCACTGACCTCTTTTTGAGAAAGATGTAGGAGGAAAGAATAATATGTATATGAGTGTGTTTTTTTTAGAATGTATGAAACTGTCAACTACAAGTTTCTAGGATTATATTTTCTGGTATTTTGAACGTTTCTCTGGTATGTGACATAGTGGAGCTATAACCTGTCTTCAGAGATAAATGAAAGAAGCAAAAGACAAAAATTGACCACAGTATCATCATTTATATTTGTGGGACCATGTTTTTATTATGCCAGCATATGTTTAGTTGGAATCACCATGCTGTGGGTATAAGCCTGCCATTGGTTGCGTCTTTCAGGCAGTGAGTTGGCAGCTGTTTTCAAAGTCCCCTGTCGCAACGGGACACAACAACAACCTCCAAGCTAGCAACCTACGCACTGAAAAAGGCAAATTAGCCAACCTTAGGATTTTTCTCATGCTGTAGCAAAAGTAGTATTCAGCATTTAAAGAGTTCTGGGGGAGTTTTGTCTAACCTTTCCAAAACTAAGAATATGCAAGAGCAAAATATGTAAGGAATGAGTGTTTTTATCTGCTCTAACATAAGCTGCAATAGTTAGCATGCCCAGCTAACTACCATATTACCAGTAATTGAGTGTTACATCCAAGGCCAAAGAGCATATCATTAACTAGCTGCTTGGTTTCATTAAAAACAAAAAAATCTTTTCATGATTATCATGCACAATGTAGCTTTTTCTCGCCGTGTGAAAGCTGCTCCAGGATGCTTTAAGAGTTTAGAGTAATGTTGGCAGCGCTGTCCTGCTCTTTATTGCACCCCAAGCCAACATTACCCAAGATAGTTTTGTTTGCTAAGTACTTGGATTAGTCCAGATTCTGAAAGCCTTTTTTTTTTTCTTGTAGCCTAATATTAAACGCAAAAAAAATATAAGCAAGAATGGAAGCTAAGCAGCTAAACAGGGTTATGTTAGAATGAATAGTCAGTGATCCGAGATTTCTCTCGCTGCAATACAAGAACAAATCTGCTTCTTTATTTCCATATCTTCTACTTGGGTAGCGGGCAAAAACAACTGCTGTCATTTAGAAGTAGGCAGCCTGCTTTTATCAAAAACATTACAAGAATTTTAAGAGTTAAATCTGTCATCATTTTCAGTAACAGGATAGCAGAGCTAATGAAGACACTTTTATGTCTTGTATAATGTTAATGGTGCAGGCAGTTGTGTTTCTGTAATTTGAGAACCAGAAAAATGGCTTTCCTTGAGTAGGCGGACAATATAAAGAGCTTATGCCAGTTCTCTCCAAGCTGGACTGCTCTCAGTGTTGAAAGTTAGAAATCCCACACACAATGTATAGTGTTACATGCCGGCATACAGGCGCACACGCACCATGTTACAGGCTCTTTTATCAGGATGGCCCTGAGGTCTGAGCAAAACACGAGACATCAGCAACATTTAAAAAGCTGATTGAATGAGTGAAACCGAATTAAACTAAAAATAATTCAGCGTTATTGTTTTGCTGTGGTGTTGCTGACACTGTAAATGCTGTCAGACATGAGTAAAATAATTAAACGGAGGAGGATATAAATGTTTACAGCGAAGTGATGTTAGATTAAATTTACATGCTTATGTTTTCTCAGAGTAGTATTAAATGCAAGTCCATGATTGTGAAAGTAGTGCTGGGAGCAGGATGATCACATTAAAGTTAACAATAACTTTAACTGTAAGAAGACATGCATTCTTAAATTCTTGTAATCCACTGCTAATTAGGCTACTTTTCTAAATTTGATCATCATTATTTTTTCTATTATTTTTATTGTATTTTCATGTTTAGTTTTTGTTTTGTTTGTAATAAATTACACTGTAAAGAAAATCACACAGGAATGTAAAGGATTCAACTAATCTTTTCTCGTTAACTTAAAATAAATATGCATTTATTTGTATTTATTCCAGTTAATTCAACTTCGATTTCTAGCATTTATTTTCAGAACATATTCTTCTAACTGTCTTTTAATTTGAAATTATGAGTTGAATTCGCTTAGTTTCAATTAATACACTAGTTTCTACAAATAGAAATAAAAACAAAGAAACACGATCGGCATATTGTCGGACTTCCCAGCATACACTGCACTCTTCAAACTGAGAAAATGTAAAAGGAAATTAAATTTGATTGTCAGTGTGACTCAAAAAGTTAAATAATGTATTTGTATATGTATATAACAGTATTTGATGACTTTCTGCAAAAATGTATGTACGAAAAAGTATCTTAGTTATTATTTTAAAGTTGGTATAGGGTTAAGTTCATTTGTGTTGCCTCTGGTTATTCACCCACACCTTGCAGAGTTATGTCCTGGTTAAAAAAAACAACATAAAATCACAAAGTGAAGAAAGAAAAAGGTCTTGTGAGTAGGTAGTACAGATCAATATCTGATGGAGCCGTGGAATTATAGAAATTTAAAAGTAAACTGACTATGAAGTAGGAACAGAGTGTAAGATATAACCTGATCGGACAAGGGTTTAGCTGGCATAATTTGACTTTTTGTTGGTGTCACATGTAGCTGCCTGCAGCTGAAAATATAAACTGGCAAAATGTCCAGTGGGAAATATACCGAATAGGCCACATAAAATATCTCAAAAAATACTAAGTGCATTACTTTCATTTATCTTTATTGTTGATGTTTGCTGCATGCCACGTCTAGCCGAGTGGTGCTATCCATGGTACTGAAAGGAGTGCTGGGGGTTACATTCTGGCATGTTAAATTAGCATTTAACCTTTTGTTTTGTTATATATGATCACATCCTCATGTGTTCAGATGAGGACGCAAAAAAGAAATGAACTCTGAGGTAGTGCTTCTGATGTGCATTCATGTGGTCTGATTGCCAGGTAATATTCTCAACACGATGAAGCCAGTCTTTCATTTGATCGTGTGCTCAGTTACATTCGATTAATGTATGTAAACTTGCCACAGAAGGCGCGAGAGCCACAATTTAAGCGTGCACATGCATGACTGCGTGTGTCCAGAATTCTGTAATATTCTGTAATATTAGTGGCCAGGTTGGCTGTCGAAAAGGAAAAAGGAAAGAAAAATTCTGGACAGCATATAAAAGGAAGACAGAACCAATAAAGATAAAATGGCACCTGGGACAGAATGAGATTTATTTTTTTACAACAATAACAACAATAACAACACACTACACAAGCTGTATTTTGCTATTATTTTATCCTTTTTTCTTGAGTCATGTTTTAAAATCTGTTTTGTTCTATTTAATCTATTCTTCATTGTTTATGATTATTCATAATTATTAACGGTAAAATATCCTGCCTCCGTTAAATATCTTTGTCACAAGTGTTTATTAACCATATAAGAGGGATCACTGCAAAAAAATGTGTATGTAGGCCCGTATATTCTATATTCTGTATATTATGTATCAGCTGATATATCAATATTGGAATTCTTTTTACTCCTTTGTACTGGTATCAACACCAGAAATCCTGTATCAGTCGGGTTCTACTTTTAACTGTTAACTGTTAACTGTTAAACAGGCAGAACCTGTGTTAATATGTCATTAATTCATCTGCATAATTCCTATTCCTGCTGATGTATGGCACCTGGTAAGTGGTCCATACTAGTGATTAGTGCCAGATTAATTTCTTGTCCTTTGGTGTGAAGCAGATCCATTTACACTGATTTAGAGAAGAGCTCGCAGTAGATACTCACGACGGTCCTATTGGCAGCTAGCTAGATGGTCATTACTAATCTAAAGGCCCCCGCGGGAGGAAAAAAGGGTTGGATGGGTGTGAGTGTTTCTGCGTGCGAGCGAGCCCGCATGTACGTAAGTGTGTATATGTGTGGAGGGTGAAAAGGTTGAGACACTGGACCAGGGTCACAGTTATAAAATGTGGGGGTCAACGGCAAAGATCATCTGGGGTCAAGCCCGTAATGGGAGCCATTTTTCATGCGGTGCATTCCTCATCCCGGCCTCTGACGTAGGGGCGAGAGTGGAGTAGTGAACTGCACAAAATGGGATTTCAATGTGCGTAACCTCTCGCCTCGCAACGTCCCCTCTTGACAGGCAGTGGCAGGTCCTTCTCATCTCTCTCCGGCTGCCTCGTATATCACTCACAGCCCTTGCCCACCTCTCCGTCCCCGGAGACGGAGGCCTGAGAGAGTGAGAGGAAGAGCGCGGGTGATGCGAGTGGACTGCTCTTCAATCTAGCAGCTACTCAACAATCAGGAACACATCTATCACCGGCCCTGAAAGTAATTTTGAACCCACTGACACACATACACGTGTACCTGCGGCCTGTGATATAGATGAATTGTAGGCGACAGCCGCCGAGCTGCCTTCAACATTAAAAGCAGCAGATCGAGTCCCTTTATGGCCAACAAGTCCAGCACACACTCTTTAAATAAGGGTTCTAGAAGGGTTCTTCCTGAAGGACTGAAGCTCTACCCAGATCCATTTGAATCTGAAGAACCCTTTTTTGAAGAAAGGGTTTGTCAAGGGCTCTTTGTAAGACTTGGAAGGGTTCTTGGTAGAACTTCCCGGGTGAGTTCTAAATGAAACCATTGGAGTTCAAAAAGGTTCTTGGTAGAACCCCCTCTGTGGGTTCTACATGAAACCATTAGAATACAAAAAGGATCTCAGTAGAACCCCCTGTGTGGGTTCTACATGAAACCCTTCAAATTTAAAAGGGTTCTCGGTAGAACCTCTTGGGAAAGTTATAGATGAAACCCTTGGAATTCAGAAGAGTTCTCAGTAGAACCCCTGAGATGGGTTCTAGATGAAACCATAGAATAGAAAAGGGTTCTCTGTAAAACCCTCTGTATGGGTTCTAGATTTAAACGTTTGGAATATAAAAGGGCTCTTGTAGAAATCCACTCAGATGGGTTCTTGTTAGCAGCCTTGAAAACTCTGGATAGAACCCCCAGTGAGGGTTTTGGGTGGAACCATTACACCATAGAAGGGTTCTTCTTTAGAATAGGTCTAGGTGAAACCTTTCAAAAACAGTTCTAGGTATAACCCTTTATGTTTGGTGCCAGGAAGAACCCTCTGTCAGGGTTCCATGAGAAACCTTTATTAAAAGTTTCTACCAGGAACTGAAAAGGGTTCTCCTATGGGGACAAGCCGAAGAACCCTTTATGGTTCTAGTGAGCACCTTTATATTTAATAGTGCAGACCGAGCCGGCTGAGGTAAAAAGCAGAGTGAAGAGACTGCAGTGTTGTTCTCCTCTGTAAACTCAGACAGTCCAGCCACTTGGTGGCACTAGCAGCCAAAATCAATGAGAGGAAACAGAGGGAGTGTGTCTGCTGTAACAGATAGAGCTGTATGAATATTCTGTTTCCATAACATGGCATCAAGCATGAATATTCTCAACAGCAGGCATAGGAATATCAAAATAAATCATGTGCTGTAAACATCTTATTAAAGATGAATATTTCAATTTCAGGGCTGCTGTGAGAGCAGCAAGGTCTGCCAGGAGCACTGTGGGTAACTTCATGTGAGGCGGGTAGAGAGGCACATTCACACGCACATGCAGTAAATGCATCTGATAAAAAGCCCTTTGTGTGCCAGTGCAGCTTTCACTATCAGCCTCTTGTTACTGGTGAGGCAGCAATTAGAAGTGAAACACTTCTGAGGACAGGGGCGAAGCTAGTTTGTGATTCAGGTCATGCTCGAGCCTAAATGTCATTGGCCAGAGTGCAGCAGGTTAATTGAAGGCGTCTTGTCATCATGGTCTGCTTCGCTGAGATAGTACTGGGGGTGGGGGGGTGACCCGTTCTAAAATCTGATTGGCTAGGCCTGCACCCCTGCCTCTTAGCACTTGCATACCCTCCCACACACATGCACAACGTGTGCATCTATTCTCACCTTCCTGCTGTGCTGCTCAGTAATAATCAGGGCATATGCATTCATTATTATTATGGAGGTGGAGTACGACAAGTTCAATACTGACGATGTAAAGGAGGCTGTTGCATTTTATTTTACTCATAAATATAAATCCACTGCCTATCCAGAGTAGAGCTGAAACAATTAGTTGATTCACCAATTAGTCAATTAATCATTTAAATCCTCCTCTGTTTAAAAAAAAAGAAAAAGCATTTTGCTTATTGTTTCTCCGCTGAGATGTTTGACCTTCACTGTGCAGAATGATGTATGTGCTGTAGGGCTGAACAATTAATTGAATTTTTTTTTTTATCAGAAGTGCAATATGGCCTTCTGCAATTTTCAAATCACAGGTGGCGCAATATTTCTTGGAGGCCAAATGTGTGTCAAAATACCATTTTAAATTAAATATTCTGGTGCCCCTGAGATTTCTTGGCCTACACATCATATTCAGACAACATCCGTGTTTGGTACAGAATCTCGCAACATAACAACAACAAACATCGCACCATAATCATTTTAATTTGTTTACAATAAAGAAAAAAAAACAAAATATCAGTGAAAAATAATTGCAATGAGGCATTTTTTTTTCTAAATCGTTAATTCCTTGTGTGCAGACTGTGAAGTTGCTCAGTTTTTGGAGATATCAGCCTTAGAGATGTCTGCCTTCACTCTAATACTGTATAATGGCACTTGACTTGTAGTGCTAAAAGCGGCAAAAAAAGAATGTGTTCTACCAGTGTCTCTTTACAGAAATCATGACCTGGTTATGCAATATATCCATAGAGCTTGTTGTGAACGCTTTTATGATGAACTTCTTTCTTTCTAGCAGAAAAGAAAGCCCATGATATCGGAGAGAAGGCAGACATCTCTACAGCCAGTGTCTCTGAAACTCTGCAACTCACACCCAAAAAAATTCTTAGATGGATAAAAAAGCACTACAGGCCAAAGGAAGCGCTTGTATTTTTGAGTTTTGAATGACCCCTTTACATCTCAGTGTAACACACCTGTGTACAAGCAGGGTTTTGTGACATCACACCTAGTTTAGTCTGAAAGCCAAGAGTAGGAGTAGATGTAATTATAGCAGTTTTTGAAACTGAAGAAAATAAATGAACTAAAAGTATTATTAAATGTCTTATAGTTCTCCTCTTGGCATGTTTTAAGTGGTTTATTTAGTAAAATGTCAGTCCTGTTTCAGGCTTTCAGATATGAGGTTATATTCTTTTTCTCTGTTTAATATAGTTGCAATATCGAATATCTTTGTTTACTTTTTGTAAACAAAGAACAATTTCAAGAAGTCACTTCGGGATTGTCAAGTCAAATTTTATTCATATAGCCCAATATCACTTCACAGTTTGCCTTGGCCTTTGCCTCTGATTGGCTAGAACTCATTGCGTCTGTTTGTTAGGTTGGTTACAGAAGCTATTTCTCATGGATATGAATATAAGTGTGCCTTGAAATTTTGGCTCGCCATTTAGTGTGGTTTGGACAGAAAAAGTTTGATGAACCACTGCTTTAGACCCTCAATTGGTTTGGAAAGACTCACCCCCAAAAATCCATTTAAGAAGGGAGAAAACTGGACAAAACCTCAGGGAGAGCCACAGAGGAGCGATCCACCTCCCAGGATGGACAGATCCACAATAAATGCCGAGCATACAGAACACAACAGCAAACTCGCATTACGTACAGACTTTGATGACATCTTTTAATATAATCCTAAAATAATCAAACAAAGAACATAATAAATATAGAAAATAATCACAAGTTGCAGCCCTAATTCAAATCAGTCTGTCATTCTCAAATACCCATAGATGTGTTTTTAGAGGTCCTTACTGGAGCGCAATCTCACTTTATGTGCAAATGAATGTTAAAAGATATATTTGCTTTTTGGTGCTTTTGTATGCTGTAGTATTCATCGAGGTAAACACATATTTTACAGTCTGATACACCAGATGTTAAACAAAACCTCAGGGAAAAAAAAAATCAGCGTAAATCATTGTCAAACAAACGCAGCAGTCATTTAAATTCTTGACAAATTATCATTGTTTCGACTGCAGTCACCGTGTTGGGGCCTGTAATCCATTTAGACAATCACTAATGACAGTTCTTGAGAGTGAGAGTCTGATAAAATCCATCCGTACAGCTGTCAGCAGGGCTGATACTGTAATTATTTGTATTTCGTTTCAAATGTTACACTGTCACTGTGAAGTCTGGCAACATTTGGAAATAAAATGTGGTGATGGAACACAGATGTTAGACTGATTTTTTACTCTGTATTTGTGAAACATTTTTTTTCAGAATGTCCTCCATATTGTTCCAGCATGTACCTCATTCTGTTCTGGTAATTAGTCGGAAGCTGTTCCTCTTTATAAATATTAATTTTCTCGTCTTTCTTTGCCAAAGCCTGAGGCGTCCGGCACAGGTGTTTTGTGAATAACATGGAGGACAACCGGCTAACTGCTGCAGAAACAGGAAGTTGCTATAATGACTGCTGTCCCCAGTGCACCCTGGGTAATAATCAGCCCTCATTTGTCATAATAGCAGGTAAATACTCGAGCACGGCTGCACTAGTCCTCGCAGTAGGGCACTGGCACACTTAAGACATTAGGGTTCCAAAAGGGTTCTTCTTGAAGGGCTGAGGTTCTACCAGAAGCCTTTGCTTTTGAAGAAATGGTTTGTCAAGGGTTCTGATGGTTCCATTAAGAACCCTTTTCATCCAAAGAACTCTTTTTAGAAGAAAGAAAGGATTGTTGAAATCCTTGAAGAACTTTTTTTGTCAAGTGTTTGTCAAGGGTTCTTTGTACCATGATATAAAGGGGTTCTCAGTCGAACCCCCTGGGTCAGTTCTTATTAGCACCGTTGGGGGGTGGAAAGGTTCTAGACTGCATTACACCATAGGAAAGTTCTCTGTATAGAACCTCTCGTAGGGGGATCTGGGTAAATTGTTTCACAGAGGTTCTAGGTGTAACCCTTTATTCTGGGTTCAAGGTTGAACCCTCCGAAAGGGTTCTCAGTAGAAACCCCTGGGTAGGTTATGGATAACACCCTTGGAATATAAAACACCTCTTGGGAAAACCCCCTGGGTAGGTTCTTAATAGCACCCCAGAGAAGTGTTCTCCATAGAACCTTTTACAGATGGTTCGAGGTATATATTGGGTTCTAGGTAGAACCAACTAAAAGGGTTTTCGAGAGAGCCCCCTAGGTCAGTTCTAGATAAAAACCCTTGGAATATAAAAAGGTTTTCGGGAGTAACCCCAAGGTCGGGTCTTGTTAGCACCCCTCGAAGGTGGAAAGGTTCTGGATAGAACCCAGAGTCAGGGTGTTTGGTGGAACCATTACATCATAGAAGCGTTCTCTGTGGAACCTCTTATACAGGATTCTGTGTGAAAACTTTCACAGATGGTTCTAGGGATAACCCTTTATGCCGCTTTATGCTTTATAAAAGGGTTCTCCCATGAAGACAAGCTGATGAACCCATTATGGTTCTAGTTAGAATCTTTATTTGTAAGCGTGCAGTGACGGCGGGCCTCCACGATAATTCTTCACTCGTTTCTGTATTAAGTGAACAGGCGTCGGGGTTGTTCTCTGTGGCTTGTTAGTGTTTACAGACACAACAGCAGAAATGAAAAGGGCAAGTCATGGCAGCATAGCAAACGCCGGATTCAAACTCGGGTCGAAGTACACGGGCGGTTACATGAGTGTAGTCAACCATCAGGGGTCCGCATGAATTATTCATGAGGTAGTTTACAGTATTGTTTACAACCTTCCTTTCCTTGATTGCTTGTTGAGGAAAAAAAAAATCAATGATGCTGTATTTAGTGCATCATAATTTAATAACAGACGAAGTCAGACTTTATTGCTAAGAGGAGTCGTGTTGCTCAGGCTCTTGCTGGCTGGTTATGAAATGTACAAAGCCAAAGCCCGAGGCAAAGTTTCTCTGTTGTGCTTGCCATCTCAGTGAAGAAACTCTGAGATAAGACAAATGGTTCAAATGACCTTTGAAAAGATCACCATCTCTCAGTTCGCCTGAGAGAGGGAAGGCAAGAGGGAGAGGGAGGATAGAGACGGGGGCTATTTCTATATAGCGAGGGATAAAAGTGGATTCCCAAACTGTGCGAGTGTGTGCCCTATTCGTCTTCCCCCCTCCGAATGCTTTCTGCTCCATTTACACAAGCTAAGTTTATTTGTCTCTGTCTAGGACTCAAGTGAAGCAGCAGAAGCAGAAGGGGGAGGGAGGGCGGAGGAATTAAAGTCTGAGTTCGTTTCTCATTAACTGACAACTCGTATGATTTTCTTTCGTTACTCGTTTTTTAATGAAGAACTTTAGGTTACCCCTCACCGCAGAGGGTGTCCACCCTGCACAGCTAGCTGCTAGCTCTGACGGCCACATGGGCCTTTCATGGTGCTCATTACAGTCCAGTCCTGGGAGAGTCCGTATAGCGAGCTACCTCTCAGTTGTACGCCCACTCCCAGAAGCCATTCATCTGTGTTTGAAATTTCTGGATTGCTCTATACTGTGAGCAAAGACATTTTTTTAAAACAAAAGTGCCATTAAGAGTTAAAAGATAGTAAAAGACTTTTTTACAAAATGTGTGAAGATTGTTTAAAGTGGACGTTGCCATTGGCAAGTGGAGGCTTCATTTCAGCTGATTTTTGTGTAAAGTGCGCACGAAGAGGTGAAGTACAACCCCATTTCCAAAAAAAGTTCTATTTAAATTAACACAGTACGAAGACTAGATATTTAGTGTTCAAATGTGGTAACTTTAGTATCGTTTGTGAATGTACACTCATTCAGAGTTTGATGCCTGCAACATGTTTCAAAAAAGTTGAGACGGGTGCAAGTTTACCACTGTGTTACATCACCTTTTTGTTTAACGACAATAAGTAAGCGTTTGGGAACTGAGGACAATAATAGTTGAAATTTCCAGGGTCTCAATGAATGAAAGCCTTTATAAAATATTTCACTGCTATACTCGTAATCATAATAGAAAGATAGATAGTACTTTATTGATCCCAAACTTGAAAATTCTTAAAATTTTAATATTTTTTAATACTTTTTTCATACTTGCAGGGGCGTATTTATGGATGGCAATATCAGTCTGTCTGTTGGTCGGTTGATGGGTCCACCACTGAGATATCGGAACAACCATTCAATGGATTGCCGTAAAATTTTGTAGACACATTCACGGTCTCCAGAGGACACATCCTCCTGACTTCCTTGATGTTTCCTCTAGCACCACCAAAGTTTTAACTTGTCATATGTTTTGACCAAATACCTGCAAAACTAATGATATTCCCATCAGAGGTGCACAATCCACTTTTTTCAGTTCCCAACCAATTCCAGTATCTGAATTTGGATATCTGCCAATACCAATATACTGATACCAGGATGGTTCACATCCAGTCACTTTTCACCATCTGGAAAGCTTGTGTAGTTGTTTAGTGTTCATGTTGCTAACCTCATGCGCCAGAGCCTGTGGGATGACGTCCTCTCACCGTTGTGAGGTGCTGCTGCATTCTGGATTGTGATATTCACAATCTGCAGGCGACTCTTATTTCCCATCATGAATTGCTGAGTAGTTTAAGTTTGCTATTTTATGTTCCAAAATGCAAATGTAACATTCTGTTAGTGTTTATGTTGGTAATTGTCATTTTTGTGCTGGTTTATTAGTGACCTTACTAGTACGTTTCTTCACACCCGCAGTTTTTTGCGATCGTAAAGGTTTAACGTGAATGCTGCTTTTTGACTCTCATTTCATGATACTTTGAGTAATATTGATAAGCAATAACAACATAAGACTAAAGATACTGGATTGTTACATGGATCATGATGTTAGTTTGATAGTCAATATCAGCCTCCAATAGCCTGCCAGGATCAGATTGGTCCCAACTCCAATTCCCATCAGCCTCAGCTTTTTATTTAGTGCTAAATAGCAAATCCTTGCAAGTTAACTAAGTTAACAAACTAAGATAGTGAACATGGTAAACTTTATACCTGCTTAGCGCCAGCATGCTAGCATTGTTATTGTAAATGTGTTAGCATGACATTAGCATTTGGATCAACGTTCCGCTGTGCCTACATGCAGCCTCACAGAGCTACAAGCATGGCTCTAAACTCTTGTCTTCTTAAAAATTCAACTTTGCCCCCTCCAGTTTAATAGTTTCAGTTTGATATTTCTTACTGAAATTATTTTGGACACAAATGAGAGAAGAGATGAGTGGATAAATATTTTAATATATTAATATGAGTTACCTTCAACTTTTACCAGAGGCTCACAGCAATAAGCTTAGCAAGCAGCAGCAAGTGCTTTGCAGACTTTTTTTTTTTTTTTTTTTGCCCCGTGTTTTGCCTCTCAGGCAGCACACAGTCCACTTTATGTTACTGGTGGTGGTTGTTGAGGCAGCATAAGAGGAAGACTGCAGCTCAACTTGGGGCTGAAAAAGGTGTTTCACATCATTTTTTGTTTTTGTTAAAAAAACAACAACTTTATTTTTACTCACAGTTAATATCTTATTTCATATGTTCCTTAAAGGAGAGCAGAAATGAACGACAATCAAAGGTAAGTCACAAAAGGACAGTGCTTGTGGAACAGGCTCACATTATTTATTATTAGGAATCAGCCGAGGAAACTGGACATGATTTTGAGTAGGGATAGGGCATTAATAACACAGAGGTTTACATAATAGGATGCCTATATGGATTTATATATATGATATGATATAATTTTGTTATCCTATACAGACAAGAGAATCCACATTAACCAGTTTCATAATTCTGTCTGCCCTACTTCTGAGACCAAACCCACGTCTTTGCATAAGGCTTTGAATGAAGGGGGCATGTTGTTAGTTAAACCCTCATAGTGTTGGTTGCTTAAAACTGGGGTTCTGTTGTTGAAATGATTCTACTGCTGCACTAACTGCTGGGTAAGTGCATCAGCTAAATGCTTATTTGTGTTAAATGCGGTGCCACAACAGGGTGTTTCCTGCCTCGCAAAATTAAAATGTGAAACGACTTGTGCCTTCACATGATGTAACCTATTAAACTTGTTGGGGTGTGTGTGTGTGTGTGTG
>JAJHUR010140470.1:463-36640 GCA_027495735.1 Lutjanus campechanus | reverse complement strand
GGCCGTAAACATCTATAATGTATATCTACATTCTTAGAAATAAAGGTGCTATCTAGAACCATACAGGGTTATTCAGCTTGTCCCCATAAGAGAGCTGGTTTTGGTTCCTGGTAGAACCTTTTATAAAGGTTCCACCTGTATAAAAACCTTTCATGGGGTTCTATCAAGAAGCCAACATAAAGGCTTATACATAGAATCATCTGTGAAAGGTTCCCCCCAGAACCACTTCTGAGAGGTTCTACAGAGGACCCTTCTATGGTGTAATGGTTCCACTCAGAACCCTCTCCTGGAGTTCTATCCAGAAACTTTCTACCTTCTGAGGGTGCCATCAAGATCCCACCCAGAAGGTTCTGAGGTTTTATCTGGAACCAGCCCACGTGCCTTTTTCCACCAAAATAGTTCTGGTTGTTGAACCAGTTCCTTTCAAGATTACTGGAACCTTGGTGTTATCTGGTGAATCGGCCTGTGTTTCCATCAGTTTTGAGTGGAACCACTGAAATCAACAGTGTCATCAACAGAAAGCGTTGCACAATCCACAACGACCTGTAGAACATGACACACCCACTGTGGTTCCAAAGGAAAACCTGCTATTTTTTGTTTTCTGCAGGGAACCCACTTTTCTAATTAATCTCATTTTTAGTGGAAATGCTCCGAATGGTTCAAAATCAGGTGCTTGAACTGGAACGGGGCCAGTTCCATGTTTGTGTAAAAGGCCCATATGAGAGGTTCTATGGTGTCATGGTTCCACCCAGGGTGCCCTTTGGGGGTTGTATCTAGATCCTCCTAAGGGTTTCATGTAGACCCCCACCAAAGGGTTTCTACCAAGAACAGTTTTATATTCCAAGGCTTTTATCTAGAATCCACCCAGTGGGATCTAATTTAAAATAACCATTTTAAGGGTTTAACCTATAACCCTTTAGTCTTCTGAGGGTTCTACAAAGAACCATGTTGTATTCTATGAGGCAAAAACACAAGAACACAAGTAAAATAAATTCCAGATACATCTACAATTAAAAATAAAAGTTGAAACATAGTGAGGATCTTTGAACATTCATGCTTTCAACAATTCTTCAACAACAAAAAGGGTTTTTCAGATGAAAAGGGTGCTTAATAGAACTCTTAGTCTTACAGAGAACCTTTGATGAACCATTTATTCAAAAAAAAAAAGGCAAATTATTGCAGCTAGAACCCCAGCCCTTCATGAGGAACCATATAGGAACCCTTATTTCTTAAAGTGTATGTGAGTATTTGCATACCGCTGTCACCATTGCCCTCCCGGGGTCTCTGCTGATGGCTGATTACCCGCCGCTGGCATTTAAGCAGCGGTTGTAGGACCGCAGGCTCTCCCACTTGGACATGCCACACATCAAGCCGGCTGATTGGTTGTTTACAGCGGCCTTGCTTTTAATTGCTCATCAAATTATTGGCTTAATGATAAGACATGGGAGATTGAAAGGGACATATGGATTCGGACAGTGGCCATCAAACGCTTGCCCACCACATTGCGGTTTTTGCGTCCGTGGTGACTATTAGCCAAACAAGCTGAGGCCTATTTAGCAGTAATCAGCAGAAGCACTGTGGAAGATAAAAATCAGCCATGGGCATTATTTTCCCTTCAGCCTTCAAGAGTGACAGGCCTATTATACAGTGCATGGAATTTATGAGATGATCATCTTTGATGGCCTGGATGTCCGTCGTTCGCTGTAATGTTTTCTATGGTAATGATGTTTCCCCTCTGCCTAAGACCACAAAACCGCCATCCGCCTTGTGACTCCATCTCTCTGCTGAAAAGTGATTGTTGACGGCTCCATTAAGGGGTGAAAAAATATTTTCTTTCCTCCCTCCACCCCCTCCCACCCACTCAGAAGCTTTATATTCACTCTTCAACGGAGCTTATTTATCGTCATCTTCTTCGGTGCGGGGATGCATCAGGTTTGAACTTGTCGCTTTGATGGGGACGGGGGTGATTTGAATCGACCTTGATACAACTCCTGTGCATGGGGAATGTAACGCTGCCACGGTACAGGGAATCAAAAGCTGTGGCCTGGAACAGTGCACGCTGTTTGTTGGTCATTATGGCTGCCCTATAACCAGGCCACAGATCTCACATCCATCAGAGGTGTGTCTCATCTATCCAATGAAAAAAAAACTGTCAGGTTGTGTGTTAGATTTGCAGCAATACATCAGTGGATTTGCTTAAGGGTGCACACTCACAACAATCATCAGCTTCTATCTAGAAAGTGAGGAAATGAGACCATGTTTGATTGAGGCTCAATATTAAGATCTGAGGGACTCCTAGACAGGGCCGGATTAACCTGTGAGGTAGCCCAGGGGCCCCTTTTGATCCCGTATTCCCTTTAGATACACGAGGCACATAGCTCATGGCAGTCTACATGAGGCAACATTAGCCCCATACTCCAACTATCATTTCTTCTTTGCTGCATTACCACCCTGTCTCCTGCTGTGTGTCAGTTAATCTATGGTCATTTATCTAAACACACGTATATTTAAAATATGCACTATCTTAGCAAAATATAAACTAAAATAATAATGTGGTCAAAACAACATTTTGACACTGAGGATTGCAATGTGATAAAGTGCCCTCTGGGGTGCCTTTCTAGTGGAGAAAGACAATGTAGTGCCATAAAAGCGGCCCTTTTTCTGCCTTGAAACAGTAATATAGTTCCCTGTGTGTTTTTATTAGAATTGTAGTAGTTGTACAATAAAACTCATTTTAATTGGAATGAACTGGAACTGTTTCAACTGAAATGCATAACAATTTTTGCCACAGCTGGAGCCCTTTTTATTCTTTTCGCCCCTGCCCCACAGACAGCCTGAGTGCACCACTGGTGTTCCTTGTACTGTGCTGCAGGACCAACATTAAAATGCACCGGTTGTCTGTTGTCTGAGTTTCTAAAATGCAACTGTCTGTAAGCAGGCAGGACAGGAAATATGATAGTATAAATATGATAGTTAGTTTCTTTTAACAGGGACGGTTTGGGGGGTGGGTACCGTCGTGGGGGCAGGCCAATCACGATTATGTTGCGCTGCTGGATTTTACGCATAAACTGCGGGAGCTACGTACTATAGCCCTACAGCGCTTTGTTGTCTTTACCCTCTGTTAATGTCCTTGAACTTGCTGCAGGCGAGCAGAATCCCTCCTTCATCCTCTCATTGTATTATTTTACCGTGCAGTTCGCAAGGTCAAACATCAGTATTTTCTGACTTAGAGGTCAGTCCCATCCCCTCTGTCAAAACCGGGCCTCGTTATTTAGCGTGTCAGAGTTCAAACAGATTGAATTCAGGATTCAGTCTGTTAAATGAATTCATTTGAATGAATTACTTGTCAATTTGAATGTGCTGCTCGCTTGTGCTTTTCTTTTTTTTAATGTATGATTTTGACTGGACAGCTTTACAGGGTTTACATATTTTCTGCTTCTAGATGAATTTAAGACACGTACTATAGATAGAAATACTAAATACAGTCGTGCACCAAAGTGTTTAGAAAATCTTTTTAACAAATAAGCACCCCAGTTTCTTTCACTTTCTTTATCTAATCCATCATGTCATTAAGTACTGAGAAAAATTTAGATCATATTTTATATTAAATGAGGGGAGACTATGCTCATTTTAAGTTTTAAATGCGATACAAAACTGCCTGTTGCAGCAACACAACAGGGTGTGGGTGTTATTTTAATATGATACAAAGTCAACATGTCAGCACAAATTTTGACTCAAAGTCAAATTGTTTGTATTTTATCATCACTTCAGTATTCTCACAAAACAAAGGAAAAAAACCAATCTCCAATCGTGAACATTTATCTGTTTCAAACTTGTTTTATCTCCAAGTCAAACAACAGAGAGAATATGAAATCTGACCTCAGAGGTTTGGATCTTTTGACACCTGTTTTTCACGATGGGAATCATGGCAGTAATTGCTTTTGAGGGGTCCCCGATCCATTTACACTACACTCTGCTTTCCAAAGCCGGAAACATGATTTGTATTTGACACATGTCCTCTTTTCATCTCCTTTTATGTCTGAGCAGTCTTTGTGATGATGTTTATTTGGGGTAGATGTTGCCTTTGAGTTTGAGACCCTCGGGGAGGGCGGATTGATTTAAAAGACAGAATTATTGTTTATTTTCTATCTGGGGCTTTCATGCTCGATCTACGCACATCAACAGTTTTTACATATACAATATTTTTTTTCCACACATCATTTCAAAAGATCTATAAGTTTAAGTCAATGAAATTAACTTCCAAAGGAAAAAAAAATCAAGTAAAACAATAAAAAACGGATCAATTCTTCCTGTGGAGTTACGGCCCCCTCTTTTCTAACAGTGTACACAGACGCTTTGTAATCATACCAAACACTGAACCACACAAACGCAGAAGAACCAGACACTATAAACACTTGAATTGCAATCCAATATCCTCTCTGTTTTTCTCCACTTTGGATCTCGAACATGGAGGTGTGCATTCCAATTATCCTTCGTTGAAACATGAATGCCAGAGTGAAAATAATATCCTGAAAAAAAATAAGAAGAGGAGTTTGTCTCTCAGCTGCACGGAAATCAGTTAGACTATACACACACTTAGAAGTAAAAGTAAGAAATAGAACCATATAGGGTTCTTCAGTTTGTGCCTATAGGATGACCCTTTTAGGTTCCTGGTAGAAACCTTGGTGCTATCTAATGGGCAACCCGCGTTTCCGCAAGTTTTGAGTGGAACCATTGTAATCAAGGATATCATCAATAGAGGGCGCTGCACAATGTACAGCAACCTGTAGAAAATGACGCACCCACTTTGGTTCCAGGGGAAAACTATTTTTTGGTTCCAGGTGGGAACAGACTTTTTGGGTTCTGAGCCTATGTAGCGTTTGGTGGAAATGCTCTAAACAGTTCAAAATTAGGTTCCTGAAACAGAACGGGACCAGTTCCTTGTTGGTGGAAAAGGGTCCTGTGAGAGATTCTACAGAGAACCCTTCTATGGTGTAATGGTTCCACTTAGAATCCTGTCTGGAGGTTTTATCCAGAACCTTTCCACCTTCCAAGGGTGCAAACAAGAGTACACCTATAGGTGTTCTACCGCAAACCTTTTTATATTACAAAAGTTTTCTCTAGAACCCACCCAAATGCTTTTTTAACTAAAATAGCTCTGGTTCTTGAATCGGTTCTGTTTCAGTCACAACAGTTCCACCAAGCTTTTTGTCTAGAACCCAACCAGGATATTCTACTGGGAAACCTTTTATATTCCAAGGATTTCTTCTATCCCATAACCACCTTGTCTTCTGAGGGTTCTGTGAAGAACCATATTGGATTCTGCAGGTGGCAAAAAATTATTGAATCCGATGTATTGTTCAAACTGTAAACCAGTACAAATATGACAATTATCAACACAAACAAACAGTCCAGCAGAGTAGGCATGATGGAATATGTGGGCCGTCCCTACAACCTACAGGGAACCCTTATTTCTTAGTGTGTCTGAGGGAAGATCTGGAGAGCAGGGGACTGAAAGGGACCAATCAGACGTGCCTGCTGTCTTGTGGTGGGTGTATAGTGGCCATGCCATTGACATCCACACAAGAATTGGACTCTGAGATTTAGCAAACATCTCTTTTTCTCATTTATCCCCGCCCAAACTCTTTCAATCCATTTATCAAAGCAGCCACCGGCTGACATGATTTCTACCCTCAGTTTTTCCCTATTCTTACATATTTATTCCTGCCTCGGTCTCTTTGGATGATGTGAAAATCGATGCCTAGTCCATGTTCGTGTCCTTGTGTAAAGCAATTCTTCCAAAGTTGTCTTAGAAAGAAAACTTCTGCAGAATGTGAGCACAGAGATCAAGTCTTTGCAGTTTGTAATGTATGCTGGGTCAGACGCACACATGCCTCTGTGTGTCTGTGAAATGGTAATTCTTTGTTCTTTTGTTCTGTTGTTTTGTGATTGTACATCCATAAAGGACACACAGATACATATTGAGAGAGAACCTTTATCTCCCTCTTTAATACTGGCTGATTTATCCTGGCGGAGCACAAGGACGATAGCCTCCTCAGGCTGTGAATCATTCTTGCCAGCTGACTCTAATCACCGGCTAATTAATAGTTGATGTGCTGGCTTACAACAACACGACTGCTATTAACCTGTACATGCTATTGATTTAGCCTCGCTTTAGGTGCTTCGGCGGATTCTTCTGGGGAAATTGGATGTCGGGGTTCTGATTTTCTAGGAAATCAAAGTTTGAAGTGTTTACTCACGCTCAGACTTGCTGAAAGTTGTTTAAGAATGAGACCTAAGTGCTGATTGATGTGCTGTTGCCCTGGATTTTATATTCAACGTTGAATCTACTGGTTCTTTGAGGTCTGAGTAGAGGTCTTGCCAGAGTCTTGCCATCTGTCGGCTCTGAACACAGTCCGCCTGTCAAGTGCTTGATCTGGGATGTTGTCGTGGAGCAGTTCTCTCTAAGATGTGGTACAACAGTGTCTGATTTCCCGTTTCGTCCATTTCATTTTCTTCTTCACACAACTCGCGGTACTTAGTCCAGCTGATCTGGCTGGGTGGTCGAAAGATGCTTTGTGCTTTGTTGATGATCTCAAAGTCCGCTGGTCTTTAATCCAAACCCCAAGCTTCCTTTTCCAATGCCTGTGAGTGTATTTCTGTCATACTTAATAGATGTTTCAGCAACAAAGCCAAAGAAATTACCGTGTAAAACATAAATGTAGCAAAGTTTGAAGGAGCTAGCGGCCACAACACTCATAAATGTAGACATGCACATTTGTGCTGTTGACTTTAATAGGAAGGTGTATGGATGTCTTTTGAATAAACTCAGTTTGTAATTCCATTAGTGGCTAAGCTAACGAGCTTGCTAACTGCTTGATACCTGTTAACAAGCTCATTGGCTCAGAGAGGTTTTTGACCACAAAATTCTGAGGGTTTTTGTGACTGACTTGTAATGGGCTGCTTCTGTCAGACTAGCACATTAGTGGCTATCTTCCCAGCTACAGTTGTTCACCATCTAGACCTGCAAAGAGTCACTTCATCACCAAAGCTTCTAAACTGCAGTATTATATGATTACGCACATTTCAATTCCATTGTTTCACTTTCTACTGTGAGTAGGGCTCAACAAATGTTTAACAGACTTGCAAAAACGATAACTAGCAGGTCTTGCTAAAGCAGATTGTGTTGTGTGGAGGTGAAATCCAGGTTTTTCATGCTTGAATTAACCACTTCCATGTTTCTTTTATTTCAGACAGTGGCATGCTTACTGTATATAGAATTCTGCTTTAACCTGTTTTAACATGCACAGGAGGGCTTTGTGCAGAGCTAGGGTTAAAATAAAAATGTGTTATGAAATGACTTAATAACACAGTATTACACCACAAAATTGACAAAAAAATCGATCAGTTATTTTTCAGTTTTTGACCCTGGTCTGTCTAATCGGTAGTCTGGCTGTAATGTTAACTTTGGCATAGCTGCTAAATTGTTTTAAATGGTGTATCCTTATCGTACTTATTTGACAACAGTTTATAAGCACTGTTGTTAATTTTCTGAGGGATAAATCTACTGTTTAGCTCGAACAGTCATAATACCAGATAAATCAGTGCTGTAGCCATTTTACAACCTAATCTACAGCTTTTCATCATGAGGCTTCATTTGTCGCAGCTTTTTCTGCCGCCTTCATCTGCTCAGTTACATTAATAAATGAGTTTTCATAGGAAGACACGTCTGCGGTTAAAGTGCAAAAAAAAAAGAAAAAAAAGTCCAAATAAAACCATCTCCCTGACGATGCATGTTTTACAGCTCACCGAGAGCCCACTGAATTAAGCGTGATGCAAACACGGCAAATTGGATCAATTTGCCTCCCCTAAATAGATGTGATGCACGGAGCCTGAATGCTCAAATGAATAAGAAAGAATTTCAGAGTTTAATGATGTTGTTTTTGTTTGTGCATTTCTTTCCCTCTACTTCATGAAGGTTCCAGAAGATCAAGCGTAAGGAGGAAGAAAGATATCACATAATAAGGCGGCGTGGAGGCGCCGATTGTGGTGTCACGGGCTCCGTGCTGCAGCCACCGGGAATGAAGTGACAGGCCGTGGTGGAGCACAGGGACAGAATCAAGAGGTGAGTGAAGCATATTAAACTGATAAGTGGCCATGCGGAAAATACAGAGGGCCGCGCAGGCACGCCAAAATGACAGAATCCGGATGTGCGTGCACATGCTAAGGCACATTTACATGCATGTGACCGTGGGCGGGTTTAGAAACGGGGACCAAGTTGTGGCACAGTTTGAAAGGAGGCAGTTACATTCTTAATGCACTGAAATAAATGAATCCCAAATATTTTAACTTTAAATATTCAAATATGAAGTAATAAATAAGAAGCTGCTTTTTGTAACACGCCTACAGCTGTGGCCAGAGTACGAGAAAATGGGCCTCCACACAGACTTAAAAATGGAGAAAGACGCCAGGACTGAAGGAGATATAAAACAACACGTTGGTGTTGTTTTGTGGCGTTCTGTTTCTATTCAGTTGTTATATCTCTTCGTAATCATTTTTGGGGGTTTTCTGGCTGTTTTTGTGTTTTTTTGTGGTTGTTTCTGTGTCTTTTTATGGTTGATTTTTCTCTCTGTGTTTTTTTTTTTTTTTTTTTTTTAAATCTAATGTTTGATCTCTCTCCCGTTATTTTGTGTCTCCTTGTGGTCATTTTTTTAATCTCTCTGTGGCCATAGTGTGTCTCTTTTTTTGTGGTTGATTTGGGTATCTCTGTGGTTGTTTTTCATCTCTGTTGTCTCTTTGTGTTAATTATTCATCTCATTGTGGTCAGTGTGTGTCTCTTTGTGGTCATTTATGTCTCTATGGTCATTTTTCATGTCTTTGTGGACGTGTGTCTTTGTGGCTGTTCTTTCTGGTACAGTAAATGTTTTTTTTTTCTGTTTGTAGCCTCCTGATCTCTCTTGTGGTGGTTTTTTTAAAATCTCTTTGTGGTCATTTTGTGTCCCTCTCTGGTCAGTTTGTTTCCCCCTGTGGTCATTTTGTATATCTTTGTGCATAACAGTTACTTTACCAGAGGTTCAGTGATCCAGCTACAAAAATAAAAAGCCAAGTAACACTGCCCTTGCATGTAACACTAAAACAGGCACGGAGATAAACAAATTTGTAAAGGATCATTTCTTACATGCATTAATGTATAGATGAGTACACTGCAGACATTTCTCAGGGACAAGCCTGTCATTGTTGTTGACATATTGATCAAGAGTAGCCTTCCTTTTGTGCAGACGGTCTGGAACACTTAATGATCAACATGGAACACAAAGCTTCCCAGCAGCGCGGACACATTGACAGCCTGTGATTAAATCAGTAACAGTGGCAGCATTGTTGACGACAAAGATGATAGCACTGAGGGCACTTATCAAAGGAACGGACCAGCAGCTTACCACCAATGCACACACTCACAAATAGATGCTCATGGATGCTGATGGAGGAAATTAATTTGAGCTAAAAAACGCAGCATTTATCATCAGACTGAGTGGTCACCAACACAGAATTCTGCAGAGCTCATGAATAATTGTTTCCAAGCGTTATGTTTTGCCTGTCAGTCAGAATTGCTCTGCGTTAGCTGTAATACATCTGAATTAAGCGCCTGGTGGCACTCTGTCACGTACACCCCGTCGTAAGCCGTTAAATACATAAATCGGGTTTAAATGAACACACACACCACTTGTCTTGGCTGGTTTGCAGGGTAATTCATCTTCCAACTCCATGATTCTGTTATGCAGTCAAATTGACAAGTAATCCATTGCTGGTGTCCTTGTTGTCAACATTAAGGTCATTTCTGATTGTTGCATTGAGTGAACAGACTTGCAGCTTTGCAACACTTTGCAGGGGGTGATGGCAGGCAAACGTATTGATATATGAGCTGCAGAATGACAACCTGCTAAGACTGAAAAGTGGAGGAAATGTTGAGAATGTGAAGATTTTAGAAGCTGTTCGTGTCCTTGTATGTTTCAAAATCATATAAAATAGTGGTTCTCAACCTGGGGGCCACGACCCCTAAGAGGGTCTTGAGATAATTCCTGGGGGTCACCAGGTTGTTGTGGGGCAGCACGGAATGAGAGTCAGGAAGCAGCTCTCAGTGATATCAGCCCCTTAAAGACATTCAATATGAGGGACAAGTACACTCTTAGAAATATAGATGCTAGAACCATAAAAGGTTCTTCAGCTGTCCCCATATGAAAACCCTTTTGATTCCTGGTAGAAATTGTTAGAATGGTTCCACCCAGAACCCTCTCTGCAGGGCTCTATCCAGAACCTTCCCACCATCTAAGGGTGTGTTCTACACTGTTGGCCTCTAGTTAACAGAACCTTTTTTTTCTAGTTAGTAAGAAACTTTTTATATTACAAGGGTTTTATCGAGAACCCACCCTAGAGGCTCTTTCAAGAACCCTTTTATATTCCACTGGGGACTCTACGGAGAACCCTTTTTATATTATGGCACAAAAAACCCATGGCAGACCCTTGACAAAAGAGCTCGTCAAAGAACAATCCTTCAAGAACTCTTTCTTTTAAAAAGGATTGTTTGGATGAAAAGGATTTTTAATGGAACCCCCAATCTCAAAAAGAACCCTTGATATACCATTAAAAAAAAAAAAAAAAAAAATTCTTCAGGAGCAAATGGTTCTGGGTAGAACCTCAGCCCTGCAGGAAGAACCCTTTTGGAATGACAATTAGAAACATAAACCACTATGTTGCATGATGGGAAATGAGGCCATATTTTGGACTGGGGAATGTTCTGTACATCAGAAAATGACGACCATGATCTAAACAAGCACAAACACTTCCAAAAATAACAGTAACTTTTTGGAACATAAAATTACAAACTTAACAAATGACTCAGTTCAGCTCTAGGCATGATGGGAAATGAGGCCATATTTTAATTGGGATACAGTTTTTACATTACATCAGTGATTTAATTCGCCTTAGAATAGATTTTATAGAATGTTTGTGGAAGTCAAAGTAATGGTCTTGGTGTTTGAGTATCTCTGGCGGAGATGGGGGCGGGAGTCACAACCACCAACCTGATCATTCTGGGGTGGGGTCACGTCTCAAAAATGTTAAGAACCATTGATTTAAAAGACCCTGTAATCACTTTCAATCCCAGCATCCTCCAACGATCACAGTCCCTGAGTATTTGGCACAGTCACACTGTATTTCTTGGCATCTTCGTTATAGGGAGCGAAAGGTACAGACCCATGCAGCACCTGTCAGGGGACTGTGCAAGTAGTGTATTACATGGTTTTGAACAAGTGTGCTCAGGCTTTAAATGGATTACAGCTCATTATCCCCAATTACTTTTCAGAATAAGCCCGGGAAATAGAGAGGAAAACCTGACTTGGTGGTTTGTTAAAATTGCTTTCAGGAAACCTTCACAGAGGTGCTAGATAGAGCTATAAAAAGATTCACTCTTTTTTCTTAATTAGTACACTTGAGAGGAGGCTGTTCGTATTTCGAGGTCAAGATATTGAATAGTGGTTGCTTTATAAATAAACTCTTGAATTTATTTAACAGAAACCAGAAACTGATATTAATGCTTACTGTTATTTTTATAATAATTATTGAGTCTTTCAGTACCGGCGTTTTCCTTCTCATCCTACTTGGCCTAGTAAAACAATATCTGATATGGTTTTGTTTGGTATTGGGACTCATTTTTGTCTGCCTTCAGTTTTTCATCTTCAGCTGTTTTACAGCATGCTTTTATTATTTGTTTTGATAAAGTTTAGGGCAAATGAGGTGAATTTCAATTGAATACCAAAAGAATCTGCAGTCGGCTCTAATCCGCAAAGCAGCCACAGAGCGGGGAGCCTCGTACAGATCTTGTTAGGTTAGACACAAACAAGTTGCGAGTACACAGGTAGAGAGCCTGTACTCTCAAATGCACCTGAGCCGTAACATCTTGTGTTGTCTCGGAGTGTTTTGGGGTGAGCCTAAAAATATTGCTTGCCTGTCAAAGAGATCATATCCTATGAAGGGGATCACTGACTGGCTGAGAAACCCAGGAGCTCCCACCAGTAGAACGCTTTATG
This sequence comes from Lutjanus campechanus, assembly GCA_027495735.1. Taxonomy (NCBI): domain Eukaryota; kingdom Metazoa; phylum Chordata; class Actinopteri; order Lutjaniformes; family Lutjanidae; genus Lutjanus; species Lutjanus campechanus. Next base: position 24,557 of record JAJHUR010140470.1, on the reverse strand, counting down.
TCTAGTCCACACTTGCTAGGAAGATCATGGGTGTCAGCTGAAGCCTTCTGTTTTTTCGGGATGTGTTTGAAACAGACGTCCTGTGGACAGGCCATGAAACTCACAGCAGACCTGTGCCTACATCAACCCGAAAAAGCACAATAACACATCATGTTGTGTCCATCTCCTCCCAGGAAGCTGATAAGCTGCTCCGTGGTATGCATTATCCCTGTCAATGAAAGACTGTAGGATTGTGCACCGTATTTTTAGAGACAGTTCATGCTGCTGTTTGTTTCATGATTCTGTCCCATCCTGTTGCTGTATTGTAGTCTTTGTCATTTTTAGGGCAGCTTTAAAAATTTACCTGTGCAGACAGTATTTAAATTACTGTATTAAAGGTCCAGTGTGTAAGATTTGTGCAGATGTTTGGGCAGATATGGAGCATAATATTCATAAGTATCTTGTCATCATTGTATAATCGCACCGCCATGTTTCACATAATGGAGAAACTAAACACATGCTCTAGACATGGACTTCACATTTTGTCAATTCTGCAGCCACCATAGGCTCTCCTACACAATTTGAAGCAGGGAGTTAGGCAAGATGTTTGCAATGAGCAAGCTCACTGTTAGATGCCACTAAATCCAACACACTGGTCCTTTAAATTATTATCTTATCACATGGTTTGGCAGTTTCATAGTTCTTGAGATCTTTTTTTTTTTTTTAAATAGTTTTATATTTAAGGAAATGCGGTCACTAGTTAGTTTTATGTTAAAGTAAGCCACCCAACAGCTGGCTGTATGGTAAACATGAAGCTACATGTAAGAGACAGTTAGCTTCGACAAGCATAAAGACTGGAAATGGAAAAATAGCTAGCCTGGCTGAAGTAACAAGAAAAAAATCAGCCTACCAGCTCACTAAAGATCACACTTTTTTTTTTCTTTGGACAGAGCTTTGCTTGTTATGCCAAACTAAGCTGAAGGTTCCTGGCTCTACGCTAAACATGAAGCTAGGAAACAGTTAGCTTAGACTAGCACTAATATTTGACTTGAATCTGCCACATCTGTTATTTGTAAATTAAAAAATCGACTGCAAATTACCTACCATATTTTGCCAAATAGAGGTCCTGTCTCCACATATTGCAAGTATGGCTTTTCATTTTTTTAATGCAGCTCATACTGCAGTCAGGGCAGTGACACACCTGACACCACTGCAGCCTGATTAGGGCACCACAGCTGCAGCCACTTGAGGCATAATTATCAAATCCAAGAATGCCAAAGCTATAGTTTGCCAACTTGTCTTTGAGGGAGAACACGTCTTCACAATTTAATCTGTGTGTTGTTATTTTCTGTCCAGCGAAGACACAAAAGTCAAACTCCAGCTGTTACACATGTCGGGCATAAAGACACACATGTCGTGGCGAGGACATTTCGGAGTGACTGACTGAGAGAGCAGACTGCTGGATGGGACACGACAAAACCCAGACTTTGCCCCAGTGCCCAGCAGCAACCCCCGGAGCCAGTCTCCATCCATCTCTCAGCCAACATCCTGGCTCTGCTCTGTCTTCACCCTGCCTGACTGAGATGCATCCAGTGATTCGCCCAGTCTTTGGTTAAAAAAGCCCTGCAGCCTGTGTGTTTGTGTCCGCTCCGCTCCACAGTAGGTAAAACCAAAGCATCCATTTCAGATGGAAGTGCTCACGTAGTGTCCCAGCAAATTATCTTTCATTTTCATACACAGAGGCATCTAGTTCTTGTTTCATAATACTACACTTGTCTAAAGTATATTTGCAGATTTATAGTACACCCTTAAACTTAACCAGAACCATAATGGGTTCTTGGGCTTGTCCCCATATGAGAACCCTTTTTGGTTCCTGTTAGAACATTTTACAAAGGTTACACCCATGGTTAACTCTTTCAGAGAGTTCTACCTAGAACCAAACATAAAGAATATTTGGACCTAGAACCAAGTTGAGAGGGTCTACAGAGAATCCCTTATGTGGTCTAATGGTTCCATCTAGAACAATCTCTGGGGGATTTTATCCATAACCTTTCCACTTTCTAAGGTGGAAATTTCATGGGTTTCTATAACAAACTCAGGAGGTTCTACCTAAGAACCTTTTTATATTCCAAGGGTTTTATCGAGATCACACTCAGAGGGTTCTACAGAGAATGTTTTTATATTCTATGGGTTTTACTAGAACACACTAAAGCATTTCTGCTGAGAACCTTTTTATATTCCAATGGTTCTATCTAGCACATACCCAGGGGGTTCTACTGAGAACCTTTTCATATCATGGTACAAAGAACCCTTTTTCTTACAAAAAAAGGGTTCTTTGGATGGATGAAAATGGTTCTTAATGCACCCCTGGTCTTAGAAAGAACCCTTGACAAACCTCAAAAAAGGGAAGCATATGGTTCTAGGTAGAACCTCAGCCCTTCAGGAGCCCTGATTTTCAAGTGTGTAGAGAAATATCAGCATGTGATGCATCCATAAATATTTAGATTTCTTAACAAGGGCGATGACAAAAATGGTTCCTTCCCTCACCTTCCTCCTCAGCATAGTTTTCTGTAGGAATTGTTGGTGCTCTTTAATTCAAAAATCTGCTCAAAAATCATTAAGCAAATGTTTATTATTCATCCTCTGAAAAAAAGGAAAAACATCTGCTCTGCCATTATCATCCATCTGCCTTTGCCATTTCTCCGTGCTCCCTTCCACGGATTTCTCCTCTTAACCCGCAGCATGTAATAACTGTCATCTGCCACGCCAATGAGCCATGTAGTAAAACCGCCGGTCTTTATATTTATCTAGGCTAATCTCAAAGCCGTCACGGCCGCCATTACAAAGGGAAATGATGCTTTATTTGCTGCGGCTGTGGAGGAGGGACAGAACGAGTGGGAGGGCTCTCCAAAGGATGTCATTTGGAAAACCCCCTCACCTTCACGACGCTGAGTTGTTGAGGCGAAGATGGTGGGTGGGAGCTGGTGACAAGTTTGATGAATATAGGGTACACTGTGAGATCATGCAGGAATTTAGTGGAATCAACTAATCTATTTTCACTAACATAATGTAAAAACACAAGTTTATTTATTCAAGTTGATTAAACTTAAAATTTCTAGCATATGGGGGAAAAAAGATTTGCTGGACCAACTTTTAAAAATGACTTCAACTGGTAACACATAAATAAATAATTTCTTTTCAAATCAAGTTAACAAGTTATATAAATATACTTGTTATCAGACAGGGGATGTAACTGATTAAGTTATAATACACAAAGTAGACTGTCATCACTAAAGCAGAAATCTGAATGAGACTCATTCAAAACATTATTTCAACTACAACTGAAATACGCGTTTAACAGTGTATTTACATACAAGTCTCAAGTCTTTTGACTTGAAAGTATGAGTTCAATCAACTCATTAAATGACGTTTCTAAAGAAACATTATTAGCATATTAATGGCTTTTTATTAGACTTCCCAGCATGCATTGTTTTAGGGTTAAAACTCTCCCGAGACCAATTCCTTTTATAGTGTGAAGAAAATATATATAATGAAAACTCGCTGTGTGTCTCTATTCCCTTCAACACAAGCCACCATTGCCTGTTTTCACATTAATCACACTGTGAACATGTACAACTCAAGTACAACTGAATTAATTAAGTCTATATGACTAGAAAAGTTTATTTAATTTGAATCATTACAAAATTATCTCAACTTGTTTCTTCCAATTCAGTTTAAATTTTTACAGCAGCCTGGACCATAACTTTTTTATAAGTTAAAACAAATAGTTTTCTTACAGTGTAAATAGACTACCAGTTCAGTTTGCTGTAAAGAAACAAAGTATCTTGGTTTATTGTAGCACTTTTTAATTTAGCTTTACTTATTTAAATTAAGTTTATTTGACTAGAAAAGTTTATTTGAATGTATTCATTACAAAATTACCTCAACTTCAGTCAGCCTAAAATGTTACAGAAGCCTGGACAGTAACTTTTTTGTTTTATTTAAAAGAAATAGTTTACTTTTACAGTGTAGATAGGCCACTGTATGGGCTACATTTGCTTTAAAGAGGTAAAGCATCTTGTTTACATGTCACGTTAGAAAAAGCCTCAAGTCATTTTTATCATTTTCAGTTCACCGTAGCACTTTTTAGCTTTACTTGTTGTTGTGGTCTGGCTGTCAGGCTCCCCGGCTGACAACTGACGGCTGTGGCATGAGCTGGGGAGACCCACGGGAGGAGAGGAGACGTCTTATAAAATATGATGCGCCTCTTAGCCACTCTCATATCCTGCTGTGCTGCTTCAAAAGCACCGCTGAGCTGTGTCGAGTGGATCCAGCGCGTTGTACAACCTCCATGTGAAATGTTCAGTGAGCTTGCATACATTTACTTTGCTGCTTCATTGTAATGCCATGGTGGGAATAATGAGCAATCAACATGTGCGTGTGTCCACCTCTGCACAGTAACGATATGCACAACTTAACATTTCCACAGATTAATCTCGTGGGTTCTGTGTGGGTGTTTCTTTAAAAACTTTGCTTAGAAAGTTTTTAAAGTTATAAAAGTCAGAAAGTGCCTTTATTTCCTGTTATCTCATTAAAATGAGGACACAGTCCAACGGAACAAAGCTATTGATGAGTACAATTGATTGGGCTCTGGGAAGTGACAAAAGACAGAAATTCAACATTCCTGAGACGATCTGGGTACTGTCTACACACAGTCGACGCAGCAGATCTCAGCCCCAGCTGTGAATCTCGCTCTCCCAACACTAATATTTACCTCCCTAATAAAAGTCATTGTTGTGTGGCTCGCTCTAAATCAGCGGACTGCTTCTGTCGAGGATGACAGAGGAAAATATAAAGCATCTCTCACAGTGATGGAGAGCTCCTGAGGTTTTTATTAGTTTGGTGGAAAAGACGGCCCTCATAAGGTGCTGCTGTTTGAATCCAACTGTGTGTGAAGCTGTAATACAATCTGTTTCTGGCACTCTTTACTATTAAGCTAATTTAACACTTCAGACAAATAATCATTAACAGATTGACATTTCAGATAAATGGCTATATAATTTTGAAAATGCACATTCATTGCTTAATAAAGTAGCAGCACAGGCTACTTTTAATTGAAGCTATTAAAGCCCCAGTGTAATGGCAGTTAGACGCACATATTTAGCTTATAATATGATGTATATCTAAACTAAAAACAATGCACAGGAAGGTTAGAGACTAAAGGACTATAAACAGAATATTCAGGCATTTAATTTTATTTCACAACAGAACTTAGCTTAGCTTATTTGCTGGAGAAGTGCAACAATATGAAGCTATGCTACCACCTGCTATATGGTTGTGCAGGAGGACAGCTCACACATTTCTAAACTCCCACATTGTTGCATTAGCAGGTTGAGGACAAAGTAAAAATGAAAACCCTAACCACAACCACATAATTTTTTTGCCATCTGATATCCAAACGCACCCCTCCAGCCCACGCTCCGCTGGATTAACCCACAAGCTAACAGTGCTCGCTCGGTGCTTGTTTGTAAGATGGGAGGTTTAGGTGGTTTTCCCAAATCAGATTTAATTGGAAATGTAAATGAAGTTTTTTACCCACTGATATTCAAGCACACAACTTTGACCCTTGATAGCATGGAGTCTCTGGAGAGCCACAGCAATTTGGAAGCTAGCCACCACCTTCTGTGTAGTTGTAGAGGAACTGGTCCATGACAGGGCTCTGCTAGCAACTACAGTTCACAACCTAATGGTCTATTGCGCTTTATATAGTAGGGGTGAGCTGGGCACACCAAATCAGTGCTTGGATAGACAGCAACACGTTATGTTCCAGATAATGTTCCAGATAATTTCCCAGAATGTTCTGGAATGAGCTATGCAGTAATCACAGGGAAAATGAAGACAAAGGTTTGAAACTTCAGGTTTAAAGCAGTTGTTGATTTTCAGAGGAACTTCCATAAAAGAAATATTCCAGTTGAAGTTATAATATGTAACATTTCCACATTAAAATGTCTAAAAATGACTGGACCGATGACCTATATTTTGTTGAGTTGTGTACTTATTATCCGTAAGTTATGCAAAGTAACTTTGTGTTGTTGACTAAATGTGAGTGAATAAAACTTTGCAACAGAGGTTGTTTATCAATGAAGACAACAAATCCCATATTCCCACAGTATTTCATGACATCATCTTAGTGCGTCTTTTGTTACAGTTTCTTTTCTTTTTCTTTTTTAGACATTAACATTATGTTGTCAGCTCAAGTTGCAACTAAACTAAAAAGTCCAAAATGTTTTATTTAGCATATAAATATAACATAATACAAGATACATTTAGGAAGTTTAACACTGGGGCACAGAAAAAAAGAGCTTGAAAATGTTTTTTATTTAACTGCCTTTAAAAATTGAAGCTTTATACACTGACAACACTTTCTACGTGTGTAAAGCACTCAGTATATTGTTGTTTCAAGGCCTCGGTTGCATACATTTGAAAAATGCTTTCTGTGGCTACAAGAGCGTGCGCATGTCTATAAATAAAAAAGGTTGATTTGCATTACAGTGGAGCACAAAGTGCTGAAGGAGACATCGACGCACTGTGCCGTACTCTACATCTGGATGCTGGAGAAATGTGAGACAGAGGTCAGAGTGTTAAAACGGAAGACTACTTTGTGGAGTGTGAAAATGTGGGGTAATCTTTCACGGCCTGCGCTAATGCGGCTCTCCAACGACGGAGACGGCAGAGACAGAGAGAGATGTACAGTAGCCAGCAGTGAAGAGTAGCTGCTGCCAAATGCACCGAGGGCTAGACGAAGACGAGCCCTTGCCATCTGGGCTGCTCGAGGCGAGGCTGAAAACAACTCCGGCTCCATCACTGGCTCTCCGGCTCGCGTTCGCACATCGTTTTTATTTTTCCTCTCCTTTTTCTTATGCTCTTTTTGGCCTCTCGTCACATTAAACTGTCCCATCTTGACCTCCTGTGTCTTTCTCAAGCTGTCTTTCCTCTTCTCGCTTACACTTGGCTCTCATATCTCCCCCCCTCCTTCACTTCTCAAGGATTTATCACTCTTAATTATCTTAACTATCCCGCTTCATACTCTGCTTGTATCTAGCATATTTAATCTCGGATTCAGCAGGGCTATTAGTTACACTCAACATGCAGAGGCTAATTGATTTAAGGAAGCAAGATTTGCTTGTTGGTGCTGATGGGTTTAACTAAAAGCTAATATAGGGAGGATGGAGAGCAGAAACGGATGGATAGGAGTGAAATCAAAATGCTCATGCTGCAGAGGGGGAGTTTCGGCTGTCTTTGTAAACTTTGGATTTCTCTCACACGCTTTGATGTCCAAATCAGTTTGTTTCGACTTTGCCCGAGCTCGGGGAGACGCAGTATACAGTGCATGGAAATGAAGGATTCAGAACTATTTTAATGGCTTGCAGTCTTTTTCAGATACAAGTGGGATTTTTTTTTTCCCCTTTTCCTTCCCCTGATTTACATGGGATAACTGTGGTTAGGATAAATATTTTTGGTTGGTGGGGAAACAGAACAGCGAAACAGATGTCTGTTTAAATGTCATGTTTGTCGCCGAGGCTATGCTGACATTTTAGTCCCAGACTTTCACCTCTCGGATTCGTTCGCTGTGAGTCATTACCAGAATCAGGTTGAGTCAGAGCTGTTGTTGTGAATAAATATGATCTAATTGATAGCTGACCTCTCACATTAGCGAGCAAATGGGACCAAAACCGACGCACGCCAGTAAGGCTTAACTATGTTTGTGTGTGTATCCGAATCATTGCATCCTTAGCTTTTTTTTTTTTTTTTTTTTTCTTTCCTTTCCGTGTGTGTGACTCCTACTGCATATGCAGTTAGGGCAGCTGGTGGCCGCGGATATTGATAATGGCATTGGGGACACTCAGCTTCTTGTCTTATTAATCACACCAGGCTGAGCAGTGACCTTTCTCCGAGCCCACTGCTTTGGGCCGAGCCAGATCCCCTGCCTCTGCCGCCCCCCGGGAGTAGCGGGCTGACATCACTCACCCTGTGTCCGCTAATGTCAGCCCCGAGCCTGGCCGCAGCGGCTCACCGGCCCTGCCTGGCGCCCCGGACACAGCCCTGGATGACAGAGACATTGATCACTCAGGAAGCTCAGGTTGTCCGGGGGGTGGCTCAGGGGGGGCTGGGCTGCTTCTCTGTGTGTGTGTGTGTGTTTTGATTCGACCACAATTGAGACTGGTGAGCCTAATTAGACTTCACATCTGGGCCTAATGAGCAAATCAAGACCCATCATTGATCAAGGATCAACTGGCCTTGAGCTGTTCTCTGATTGGTTAAGAGCTGCACAAACACCGTGAACTCCTGGATTAAGTATTCTAAGATACAGCTAATTATTTATTTAGAAGACTCAACAGAGACCTACATGTAAACTGGATACATTATGGATCTGTAAGATGAACTAGATCACGTTACACCATCTTTATTGTCTAAATAATAGTGTCCATGTTTATATTTTATGACATTAAAGGGATAGTTCAGATTACATGTATTACCTACATGGCTGTCAACATAGAAGCTAAACAATGTGCTGCTGTGAACAGGGTCAACAACAAAACTTTTTTTTTTAGCTACTTAAAAAGTGTATACAGAATATTTTCACCACTTTGTCATCAGACAGCTTTTTCTGATGGGAAATTGTCAATACACAAGCCAAATATCGTTCCCACCAAACTCCATAGGCGAAATCAGTAATTTTACATTACAGAACACGGGAGTCGCAGGTATGCAGCTCTCTCAATCTTTTAGTTTTTTTGTGTTATTGTACAACTTTGTTGAACCCAAACTATTGTTTTAAAATACCGTGGCCACACAGCAACACAAACAACTAACAGATGGAGGCAGCAGTAGACCAGCAACTCCTGTGTTCTGTGAGGTAAAATGACTGATTTCACCTCTGGAGTCTGGTTGGTTAGGAGAGAGTCATATTTGGCTTAAATAACAGCAGTTTCCCATAAGAAAAGGCTGTCTGACAGCAAAGTAAAGTGATGAAAATATTCTAAATATAGGGTGTGCTTAAACTTTTTTTTTGTATGGACCTTTTTAAATGGCTAAAATATGTTTTGCCGATAACCCTGTCCAGTCCAAAGTTTAGCTTACGTGTTGCTACTCCTCTCTGCTTGTCCAAACTGAGGGTGAGCCGACTGCCATCTACTGTAGGTAATACACTGACTGACTGGATAAGTACCTCATACAACCCCACTTTGAATAACCCGAACTATACCTTTAATTTGAATGTGTACACGGATGGTTGCTTTACTTAAATAGAGTAGAATACAATGTAATCATGTATCAAGCGCTAAAACACTAAAAACAGGCACTAAAGTTTGACAAATTAACCGCAAAGTTCACTATATCTACAACAGGTTTATATGAGGATAACATGAATTATTTGGTACACTGTCAATATCAATACGTATATTATAGTATTGTGTCATTAGGTCTTTCATTAAAATGATTCAAGGATTCAAAGGTTTATTTCCCATATGTGCAGTTAAATGTGGCATGCTTCTAAGCTAGAAGATTCTCAATGCCAAACTTCTGGACCAAGTCTGGGAATGAAGCCAGGGTATTATTCTTAACGTGTTTGAGATGTGTTGTAGTTCTTTTCAATCCAAGAGGGAAAAAGAAATATATAATTTGTTGAGTTGAAAATGAGAAATTAGTTATTGTAGAGTAGCCTACTCCTTTGGCCTGCTTACCAAGACGGACAACAATTGCACCAGCAGCGGCTATGATATGCGGCTCATGGAATCAATAAGGTACATGAAAACACTCAGTGCCCAGCTGCTGCAAATTGGCACTTTTCTTCTCTGAGTCATAAGTCAGTGAAATCTGAACACAGACATGATACACGTAATTTTAGACTTTAAAAGGATATCATTATCTTCAATGTCCATTGTGAATAAACCTCCACAAATTCATCTTGAAATCATAGAAAAATTATTACTTTATAATTCCATGTTGTCTGTTTCCAGTACATCCGTGGGTTCACTGCAAACAGGAAATGCTAAAATAAAATTCAGCATACTGTTAGCTGTGCCAATTTGGCAAAATTTGGACAAATACATGATATTGTTGTTGGAGGAGGATGTATACAGAAGTTGGTTTGCAGGATAGCAGTGGAGAGGGTGTGGGGCTTCTATAGGCCTACATGGCTGTGGGTTTTTGCAGGTTTGCTTAATGTACTCTTGGTAGATTATTTTTCCAGGAGAACTTGGAAAGGATTGAATCTAAAGATTTGCATTAGGGATGAACTTAAAAGTTGCTCTGTGCTCCAATAACACCAGTCAGCTTTCTCCTTTCCTGTTTCCTGTGCACAATATTTTTTCCCAGGATGGTTAAAGCATGACCCGCCCTACTCTGCCTCTGATTGGCTTACCCTGATATTCTTAAGCTAACCCCTCCCAATCTCACTGCTCATGCCTAAACCTACTCAACCCAAATGAACCAAACCAATAAAGCAATGGCAAGTACAAGCCATCCCTAAATATGCTAATGCTAGACTAATCTATGTTGAAAAGAAAAGCAAATTTTGGAGATAGTCAGAAGATGTTGGTGGGAGACCTGTAAAAGCGACATATCAGACATACAGATTAGCTAGATTAGTTGGCATTTTGCTATCAAATGTAACTAGCTAGCCAATGATTAATGTAGCTTGACTAGTTAGTTAGCTAGCACTTTGCTAACATTAACTGTCAGATGTAAGTAGCTGGCTAACGATTGATGTAGTTTAGCCATCTAGTTAGCTAGAAAACTACTGGCAAAAGTTGACAGAGGTTCCACCAGGTACCAAGGGCGGGACTTTGGAAGTGACAGTTGAAAAACTAAAATTTATTTTCGTCATCTTAATTGTTATCATTCTTCCCATGATGGATATTTGTAAAGCCACCCAACTTTGAATGTTATCCTGTAGTAGTGGGGTAAAGATCAGATCAAATAATTTTGTCATTTTGTGGAAACTGTGATACCTAAATAGGTAGTCTTACAGTACCACAGAATAGCGGGGAGAAGTGGCCATTTTTTAAATTAATAGTAACTTTAAAAATCTGTCTGTAGTGGCAACATAAACCACTGAAGACATCATCGCCGACACCAATATTTTTTTATCAACTTAGCAACTAATTATTAATGTGTGAGAGTGTGTGTTAAATATCAAAGTTGAATCCAGTTGGGAACGATCCCAGTCCCTGCCAGATGTGACTCTAAACAGCCTTTTTAGTGTGTGAGTTTGAATATAGCAGCTCTAACACAGATGCTATTTATTTATTATTTAAAAAAAAAAAATTCCTGGTGTAAAATCCTCAGTGTTGCTCATAAAGCCTTGAAGCTTGATCTATTTGTATAAACAGACATTGTCAAAATATGTTACAACTACTGATTTTCTGGTTTCTCCTGTATTTCGTGTCACTGCAGACTTTTTTTGTATTTTGCTAATATACACAGCGGATTCGTGTGTGTCATTGTCTGGTCAATATATTCTTTTGTACATTCGCTTGTTGGCAGCTGCACCAGGCAGCAGGAGACTGAGGCCTAAGGGATTCCCACGACATCCAGGAACATCCTGTCTGGCTGATGCAGCACCTGTTGTCAGGATGGGAAAGGCATATGCACAGACACGAGCCGCGGTAACATGGGACGGATGTTGGCTGTGGGATCTAATATTTGGAAGCACGGAGACTCCATTAAATTCAGCACATTTAAGTTACTTCTTGGCACTCTCTGTGTGCGCTCTGCTGGTGCTGTGATCTTTGAAGAGTCCATAAAAACTCTAAAAAGCATGTCATGGAAAAGACACATTGTCTGTGAAGTTGTCAGTGATTGTTAAATTACCTTTAATTGTATTTGATGCTTTTGGCGTTTTGTATTATAGCTTACAGATGTCTTGCCAGACATGAAAGCGATGGGAGTGCCAGTGAGGGTGCGATGTTTCTGATGCACAGGAGAAAGAAATGGATAAAATAATCGCTTTGCTTTTGCTTTTGTTCCATCCTTTATTTATCCACTGATGTCAGAACGGCCAATATTGTCAAGAGGAAACTGTCCGAACAGCTCTGCAAGAAACAACCCAAAACCCCACACACATTAAAGAAGACATCAAAGTGTACGTTGATTAGGGTGTAGCAGCACAGGGGCACCAACATTAGGCAAAATAATTTAATTCAAATTATTCAAGGATAAAAGGGTAAGAAGGAGGATTGCAAATCAGCAGTTATATTTGTGGAGCATGCTGTTCTTGGTGCTTTCCGCACAACTTTCAATAAACATATTTCATAACAACCACAGTTGGCACCTTGTATTCTGATCCGTTAATGAGGACGATGTCTTTTATTGTTTGATTTGGTCCCCGGAGAACAAATGCATTCTGTTTCGTAATAATTATTACCAAGTTTTCACCCCGATGACTTTGCCTTCTTTTGTTTCTCAACTTTTTTCTGTGTGAATTTTTGGCCAACCTCCGCGAACAGCTGCGGACAAAGCTCATCATCAGAGAAAAGACTGGATTGTCATCAGACTTCATTACAAAAACACATGCTTGGCTGCACTTTATTTTACAGTACGCTAGTAAGACGCTACAAGCTGTACTTTGTATTAAATTAGACAAAAACTAAAGTTTGTTATTTCCCACTGAGTCTTGTTAGACTTTCTTTGAGTGTAACTTTGGAACAAATTACAACAGAACTGTACTGTAAACTAAAGTGAAATCATGTATGTGCTACCTCTCCATTTAAAAACAATATGTGAACCAGATCTACCAACAGAGAACCAAAATTATAGAAGTAGATGAGTATTTTGTCTATGAGTGGGACATAACACACTTCAGTTTACAGTACAGTTCTGTTATAATGTGTCTCTAAGACAGTCTAATAAGGGTCTTATACAAATTATAGCTTGTTACATCTTACTAGTGTATTGTTGGTGTATGGTATCTAATTACTATGAAGCTGTGTTTGTTTACTGTCTAACAAACAACATGTTCTTTCTAGTTTTTGTCTAAGTAAGGCTAGTAAAGTGCAACCAAATGCTTTTTTGAGTCATATCACATGTTGCCCCATGACATGATATCTCTAAAAATGGGTATTGATGAGTTTCTTTGTCGCTATCTCTTCCTCTGTGGATTGTTCCGTCTTTTTGACCTTTCGCTTTGTTTACTGTTTTCTTTCAGCCATGCTGATGCCAAGCACTAGCATCTTTTAAAGCCTTCATAATGTGGCATTTTTGTGTGTGCTTTGTGCTTGTTTGCTTGCGTGCAGCGGCGGGCTTTTGTTCAGGCGAAAAAAGCACACACAAACCCAAACGGGGCGTGTGTGTGTGCGCACGTGCGCGGGAGTCTGCGTGCTTGTGTGGTCTGTTGTCTACTGGTGAGTGTTTAGAGAACAGATTTCTTTGACGTTGACGGCACCAAAGCAATACAGATTTGGCAATTAACCTTGATGTCACTGTAATTACCAAGTCACTTTAGTAAAATGAATTAATTTCCCAAAAGGACTCAGAAACAAAATTACCTCCTCTCTTCCTGAAGAGAGCCAATATGGCGTCTGATAATTAGGGGAGAAAAAGTGAGCCGCTGCCATATTCCTGTCTCTCATTGTGTGTATTCTGTGTAATCTGCCACGGGGGGAAAGCCACTGATCTGCCTGCCGCTCCCATAACTTCCTCTGGGTTCATGCTGTTGTGCCGCTCACTTGTTCATTTTTCAGCTCGCCACATGTTGAGCGGCGTGCCTTTTTCTTCTCCCTCCAAGCTTTTCATCTCATGTCCTCGTCGGCTTGTTTTTCAGACGACAGCCATGTTGCCCCTTACGTGCCAAGGTTGTTGTCATGTGTGGCTGGTATGTGAGTTATGTGACACAACAAGTGGTAGCCTTTCTCGCCGTTCATCTTGAAGGATGCCCGTGCGCGCGCCGGGGAGACGGAGAGCAGACTTTCCATGGCTCGCTTCCTGAGGTCTTTATCTCCAAACCCCCACTAAGGGCTGAGGTGTCTGTCAACCCTTTTATACCGCTTCAATTAGTATGTAAATTTTTAATAAAATGTTTTTAGCTTGGTGGGATTTCTCAGGTGGTGCCAAATAAGCAACGGGTGCCTTTGCCAGACTGCAAATAAACAGGGCGGATCGAGGAAAGTGTATAAAACATGAAGTAATTGAAAGTATTGAGCTTTAGGTCCCTCGCGTGAATCCCTTCCTGCCTGGTCTCCAGTGGAGCAACAATCATATTAAAGAATAATTATATGTATAACCTCATTAGATTTATAATTGATGGTTTCTTTAATATTTCAGATGATTTAGATGACGATTAGATTATTTATTAAAGATTATTAATTATTTTCAAAACATTTATTTTTAATCTAGTGTGCACTGGGGCGCAAAGGGGAATGGTGAAGGGTTGCAGCCCTTCCAGCACCAGAAACACAGTTGAAAATAACATTTTATCTCTTTGCTATTTTTTAAAGTTTTTGCAAACAGACATTCAATTATAAAGTCCTTAAAGTTCCCATGAAGTCAAAATCAATGTTTAAGCAAAAGGAAAAGGGCAGGCACTTTCCAACAGCAACAACAAAAAACACTTGGTAGGTGATTGGTTGAACCACTGGTCACTGTCATGTCTAACACGAGCTAATGTCAACCAATCAGATCAAACGCTTGTCCAAGGCGGGAGATGAGTGAAAAATCTTCTCCTACGAGAACAGCTTTGCTCTTCTTTCAATTAGGAGACTCCCTCCAGTTCTGATATAACCGATGCTATCATAGTACGCTACGCTAACTTCTTCAGGAACCGCCATTGTTTGTTTGAGACAAGTCACTTCATTGTTGTCACACCTAAAAATCACGCCTGTAGCTGCCAGTACTCCCTCCTAGGGCACTGATTGGCTGCACCACATTTAGTGCGGCCACAAACGGGTGACTTGAAGCCTGGCAAGATGGATTCTCGCATGATCTTGTTGCATTTTTGCTCAAGTCAACAGCTGAGCTTGTGCCAGGAATACCCACAATTCTTATCTACTGGTCATAAGGTTTATTTTAGCTGCTGCACTTCTATACAAAATGTGATTTGTGTGTTTTATTATTTTATGCTCTCAACATTTCTAAGCCTCCCTATGAAATATGTTCAAACATGCCAGTGTGCCGTGAAGAGTAACAGGAGAGTGGAAGCTGCAGTACGACGAGGGCATCACACAGTGTGTCAAGGTTCATATTCACATCAACTTTCAAGTTAATATGTGTGTTATATTTGACACGAGTAGATTCACATGACAGGTGTGTGCATTTTCTGGGTGTGTGCACACTGGAGAGCGACATGTCGCAGCTGACAGCTGACAATAATAATCAGAACTGTGGGTTTAATACAATACCGTTTCTTTTTTTTTTGCACTGATTTTCCTATTTTTTCCTATCTGCGCTCTGTGACAGGGCACAAGTCAGTCTGCGCCTTAGAGGGCCATAAACTCTGGCATTTCAACACTTAATGGACACTTGCTTTGGTATATGGAGCTTAGTGGTAGTCGAAGCAGAATGCTGACGTCGCACTTGAAGTAGCCGATTGGCATCAGCTGCCTCTTTCATGCTTCACAATCATTGACTCATTCACAGCTGTTTGGCTGTCAGCTCGGTAGTAACATTCACAATACAGTCACATACATGCGTGTACAGTGTGGCTGTATATAACCTGAGACTTCACATCACTGTTCTACTTATAATTAAATACACTATGTGTAAATTCTACTTTTTAGGGGCTCTCTCACATTAAAACAATAACAAAAGACGTAGTTTGATGATGTCATGAAGTGGCATTGGATCATGGGAGCTGTTTTTCATTGTTCACCATAGTTAATGAAAATCTGATATAACTCAGGCAACTCACATTTACGCTGACTTCCTTCCTCACTCTCTGATGGATCTGCTGTGTTTTCCTGGAAGTTACAGCAACTTGCAACCAGCTAGCAGTGGCTAGCAGGAAACGCACTGTTTCCTTGAATAAATTACGTATATCTCTGCATTTGAACATTGTTAGGAGCATTTGGGATAATATAAGCACACAACTAAATTTTTTGTCATTTTAATACAGAAATGTTACATATTATAATTTTAAAGGATGGGTGGTCCATTAACCTGATTTTTAGGTTATTACATCATTCTAGCTTCCTAGTGGTGTTCCTTAAAATCTGAACAGTCAATTTTGGTCAAAATGTGTATATTTTAGTGTCACAAGGCTATTTTCCTAAGCCCTTATAAAAACATTTTCCAGTGTGACCTGAGAGGTTTCGGCCTTATGACGTTTCTGTGAAACCCCCCTAGGTTGACGAAGGGTAGTGCTGTAAGCTACATCATCGTTTTTTTGCTAACAGCTGAATGGGAGTTTACAAAAAAAATGCAGATGGAGTCAGACTTTAATAAGAAAGCTATTTGCTTTCATAGCTTCCTCCACCACTGCAACCTTGAGCTTATAGTCTAATTTTTTGATATTCTTGATTTGACTAAAATTTACCTTCATGTATGTGTTTAATAAGGTTCTCCAAGCAGAATTCTTGTGAATGCTCTGATTCTTTGAGAGCTCCTTCAGAGAGCAGAGCCTTATGTATGAAAAATCTTAATTGTATATCAATTTGCTATAAATGATCAAATGGTCCTTAACCATAGGTGTCTCTTGCCGGTCCTCTGCTACTACATCTCTTCTTGCAGGCTGACAGTTCATGTCATCAGCTTCATTAAAACCACAGTTATAATATATTCCTGGCATCTTATTTTTTTTAACCAATTTGCTTTTAAGGTCCAAGGATGTAATGGCTTTCAGTTTCATTTCCAGTTTGCTGTCATATATCCCTGATACTAAAATGATGTACCTGAACTTTGCCTATTCCTGCTGTCAGCAATGTCGACAGTGACGACCGGCCATTAACGTTAATAGGCCAAACTAGCAGCTTTAAATCAGTTATTAATAGGAGAGAATCTGTAGGATTCTCTGTATGCAAAGTCTACCTTCAGCGTTTGCTCTGTTAGTCCAGATGTTTTATGTCAACATATGCCTTATTACCTTTTCCCACTAATGTGTTTTACGCTTGTTTTCAGGATAATGAGCGAAACAAAAGGCTTGACTTTTCCTTACGTACATTACACATAATATGACAGTGGACAGGACACAGCCAGCGGGAAGAGTCGAGTCAATTAGCCGTGAATACAAACCTTCAGCCCGCATTTGAATAAAAGCAGAGAGAAAGCATGTTAAGCGAGTCTTGACCAAAGTCATGGATGACCCTTCCCCCAGCTCCGCATCATTAGCTAGCAGTGTTTCTCCTCTGGTTCCGAGCCACACTCAGATATGCTGCCTAACCCTGGTGGCATGGACGGACTAATTGCTCTTGAAATTGTCCAAAGATGACAAATTGTGCGCATGTACGTGTGCGTGGCAGTGTCGTATTTCCTCATGACTGTGCCCGAACTGGTCCTGACATGTCCAGTCATTTCTAATAGGTTCAGCTGCCAGCTCACTGCGTGGTTTGTGTGTGTGTGTGTGTGTGTGTGTGTACATGTGCGTGTGCATGGCCAGTGAAGAGTTCAGAGCATAGGGAGAGGTCAAAACAGAGACAGATGTGAGAACAAGAACCCCCATCACAACCCTCTGATGTCGATGCTGCCCTCCCTGTGTGACTCAGGTCACTTCACACTGTGGGAGTGTGTTCACGTACCCGAAAGGTGTGTATCTGTCTGTGTGCAGTGTCACTCAGAGGCTACGGAGAGTTCAGGAGACATGAGGACTCGTGGTGCAGGGACAATGAAACGGCAGGAGGTGTCCTCATATGTATTTGTTTCCATGTGTGTACACTCTTAGGAATAAAGATGCCAACTACAAACATAAAGAACCGTGTCTGGTTCCAGGTAGAGCACTTTTTAAAGGTTCCACTAAAGGTTATACCAGGAATGAAAGGTTTCACCCAGAACCCTGTAAGATAGGTTGCACAGAGAACTCTTTTATGGTTCCACCCAGGACCCTCTGTTGAGGTTCTGTCCATAACTTTTCCACCCTCTAATAGTGCTAACAAGAACCTATCTAGAACACACAGAGAGGTATCTACAGAGAACCTTTTTATATTTCAGTGGTTTTATCTAGAACACAATCAGTGGGTTTTGAAGAGAACCTTGATGAAAGTGTTCTTTAAGGATTTCAATGATCCCTTGGATGAAACAATTTCTAAATGGAACCCATGAAAAAAAAAAGTTTAATCAGAAGCAAATAGTCCTGGGTTGAACTTCTGCCCTTGACGAAGAACCCACTTGGAACCCTTATTTCTGAGTGTGTATATCCATGTGGGGATGTGGCTGCATGCCTCCACATCCGCCTGTGGACATACGAGAGCAGGGATGTTTGGGTTGGATAGAAAGGTCAGCAACATCTGTGACATTATCACTTGACTGCATTGGGTCCATGCACTTAAAACAGGAAGTTGCTGTCTCCTTACGTCTCGGAGACAAGGTCACACACCGACATTTACATTCACGGCGTGGTTATTTATTCCGCAGGGTCATGATGTCACAGTCAGCACATCAGCCATGTATTTTTTATAGACTTTTGACCACATTGTAAGCCTCACACTGGATTTGATCCAGAGTGCAGTGTTATGACAACGTCCCCCCCCTTAAAACATGAATTGTCCTGTCATTGAAACCACCCTGCGCCCAACTGACCCCAATAAAATCAAGGGCAGAATCAAAGCTGTTAGCAGGCTGCTTATTTTTAGATTTTACATGCTGTATCAACTTTTATTTTATGACTTAGCCAAACTACAAAATGAATTGTTGGCTAGTAAAAAGGCAAAGGTGGCAAAAGATGACCTGCACTGCTATACCGCTGTGGTTTTTGTAAATATAGCAAGAATTGCATGTTTTTGATACTCAAAAAGTCCAACAGAATGGTAAGTCCGTTGGTCAATAACACAACCATGCTTTAGATGCAGTGCTGCAGTCAAGACCACCTAAACTGAGATCAAGTCATGACCAAGACCAACCCAGATTTTGAGAGGTTGAAAACAAATCAAGATCCAGACCAAAGCGAGGCAAGACCAAGTCAAGATCCACAGTGAAGGGGCGTTGCCATGTTCTGTGTCATCATTGTTTATCAAAAGCAAAAACTAACTTAGCTAGCTAGCTTTGCTGGTGTCACCTGCACTTAGCTTACCTTTATTTATGCTTCCTTTCCAAGTGTCGATAAAAATTTGATGTGTCCTCAGGAGTCTCCATGTCTGAGGCCAAGACAAGTAAGAGTAAAAAGGAGTTCATTCTGAGACGAGACTGAGACCTTCCTGTTCCTCAGACCAGTTTTGAGACAAAGGCCAATCATGAGCACCACAACACTTGTTAGCAGCATGCGCACATCATAATTTAGCCCAGTATGTGTAGATAGCAGTTGAGCACTGAACTGACAATGCTAGCTAGCTAATGTTAGCTTAGTCTCCAAATGTGAGACAGGATCCAATTAAATGTGTGTCTTGTAGCTGTAGTTGTTACTTTCCCTTTCGTCATTCTTACTATAAGTAGAAATCTAAATAGCAGTTACCAGAGGTGGGTCCAAGTCTTTGTTTTGCAAGTCACAAGTAAGACTCAAGTCTTTGTACTGAAGTCCCCAGGCAAGCCCCAAGTCAAGACTGACAAGTCCAAAGTCAATTCCTAAGTCCTAAACTTTGAGTTTTACATGCAGCATTATTTTTTTCTTAGCCACCTTGAATCTTTCTTTGTCTTTGGTATATTTTTCTCCAGCTGGAGCCCAGTAACATAGACCATTGTAAGTTTTTCAAGTTTCTCTCCTGCAAGTTAATGGGTTGCTGTCAGATGGGTTCAAAACAAAGTGGATGTGGGGATTAGAGGGTATTAAGTGTAGACTTTCTGGGTATAATTAGCATTAATGCTAGTTGTTTCAGGAAATGAAGGGAAATGAATTGATTTGTGGTACTTTTTTTTTTTTAAATCTTTGGGCTTAGTGTTAGGTATCACGTATTTTCAAATCAAAGCTGAGTCCATACCTCTGGCTGTTACCACTAAAAATAATGTAATGTAATGATAAAGAATTATCACATTAATGTGGCTGCTTTAACTTAATGTGAGCTTCAGTAGACTGGTCTGTTTTTCTGGATACAGATGACTCATCAAGTTGTTTGAAGTTGACAAATAAAGTCCTGATTAAAATATGCATCTGTGGCACATTTAAACCCTGGTTAGATGAAGGGTTTTTTGATTACCCTCTTATTTGATCCGTATCATTTTATAATTTCCTAAAATTCTGTTTAATTTTGTCAAACAACACACAGTTATATCTAATATAATTCCTGGCAAAAACAAACTTACCTGAAGATACTGGGTGAAAATGGTATCAAGACAGGATGTGAGATGGCATCAAAATCCATTACCCTGTTTAAACCAGCGTGGTTTTCATTATTAATGAGACTCGATGATAATGAATGTAATTTTTTTCTCTTGATTGTGCTCCCTCTATTGAAGAACAAAGGCGGAATCTGTTACACAGAGCAGATTATCTTCACCATGCGTTGATACAACGTGTGCACTCACCCAGTCATCGCACTCATTAGAACTGTTCACTTCCTTCTTGCTTCCTATCTTGTCACCAAAGGAATATACATTTATCATGCTGTTTATATCAGTTATCTTTACATGATGTTTTAAAACAAAGCCCATTTCAAATACAATTAAACAATAGGCGCCCTTTTTTTTTTCCTCTAGAGTCATAAAATTACAGCTTAAAGATGCAAAGAAACCCAGCAGCAATTATGTGCATTGCACTGTGAAAGGCTGGCTGACTTCTCAGTGTGTTTTCCAGCATTTTATGAACAACAAGGCTTGCACTGTTGATGTAGGAGCCCAATTAAAATCATAGCTGCAAACTTGTCAGCTTTTGTTGGAATTTGCTGTTTTGAATGAAAAATATGGCGCCCTGTTGTAGAATTACGCCCTCAAATTGTGCTAGGAAACTCTTTTCCTGCATGTTTAAATCGCTCTGGCCACCGCTGTTCACTGGGGCCTGTGTGTTGTTTTTACTGTCACTGAAGAGGGATAAATTTTGTTCACATGCGTCAGAGGTTGTGTAATGTTTTGACAGGCTGAAAAAAGAAATTCAGATGTCAGCGAACGTTATTTTGTGTTGAGTTTTCATTTTAAATCTGAGTTTTTTCTTCTTCAGTTTCAACCCTGTCAGTGTTCTCACAGTGACAGATGCTTGTTAGTAGTCACAGCTTCATGTAGCAGCTATGTAGTGTATTAAAAGTCAGGCTATTGGAAGTGAAAGCATTGGAATGGACCACAGATTATTAAAATATAATGCGTACATTTTCATGTCACGTTTCGGGAGCTTACAAAATGTTTCCAGGGGGGCTGCCACTGGCCCGCTGGCCTCGCTTTGACAATCCATGATTGTAAGGTGTAATGATTCAGCACTTATCAGACTAGCTAATGCTTAAATGCTAATGCTACAATCGAGCAACGTGTGAAAGGCACAAACAAGGGACACAGAAGGGTGACCAGACATCCAGAAAAATTCAGAACAGTCCCAGATTGCAAGCAGTTCTTGTTGTTTTTCTTAAAACAAGGTTTATATCACACAGACTTACATTGTTTATAGGAGCATACACCATCAGAGCTCCTGGTTAATCCACATTGGATGGTTATGACACTATTACTAATAATCTAAATGCTCTTTGCAGGATATGAATGTGATTTTTACTTCCGTAAAGCTCTGTAACACAAAAAATAGTTACTGTGTAGTGAGTCTTTGTGGCAGGACTGTGTCTGGCCTCAAGTTTGTAATGAAACTGTTTTTGCATGCCTTTAATGTGAAATGTTGCTGTCCACTGTTCCAAAGTGAGCTTTATTTGACCCAGTGGCAGCAGCAACACAATGACAGTTTTGTGCTGCAGTCAAATTTGGCTCCGTCTTCAGAACTGTCACCTTTTTTTTCCCACTGGCAGACCTGTTAGATAAGAAATGAAATCTCCTTGAATGCAAATAAGAAGACCGCATAACTGAAATTCATATAAAAAATGGCCTCTTCAATTTAAAGTTCAGCCAAACTGACACTGTTCCTGTGTTCCAGCGCAGTTGTAACTGTAACTGTACAATGTTTACCACTGTATACTGTTTTTGCAGTTACATGTACAAGAAGTCAACGTCCTTTTGTTGTCAGTACATTTTATTATAATGATGCACTGCGTGTGCCAACAGATAACAATCAGTCTGACGTTCAGAAGAAGCAAGAAGATTTCCTGAAGATATAATACTTGTTAGATTTAATTTATCTCATTTATTTATTTTTTCGTTTGCTTTTCAAGATCTTGTCTCACAGCCATCCAGTTTGTTGTAAGTTCTCTGTTTCCTTTGTGCATCGCAATATTGCGCATCACTGACAAACTGAAAACACATGAAAGGGATATACTGTGCTGACATGTTTGAGCTTGTTTTCAAGTGTTTCAGCAACAATGAACATTCATAACTAAATAAGCTAATAATACGTTTATCTTTAGATATGATTTAACAGGGTTAGGTTAATGCTCTTGACCTTCATCAGGGCTGTGATGGTGACCAAAAAAGCGTCGTCACAGTCTGGTTCAAATCCTGATTGTTGCGAGGAGTAACATGATGTCACCTTTTGTTTTTTCAACTGAGCCTGTTCAAACTAGTGAGGAGAGGACAAAAAAAAGAAAGAAAAAAAAAAACATGCCAAAGTAACAAAACTGTTCAAACTGTCAGAAAAAATAAGTTAAAAAAACCCTGAACTCACATGTTGCTGTACATATGTGTTACCATGGACACCAATGATCTGCTCCCTTGAGAGTTAATAATTAACAGATGGATTTAATAGAATTAATTAGCTTTTGACTTTATGTTAAATTTACATCTACCAGACACCCGCCTTTCAAAAACATCTAACTCTGCAGTGTCAGTCACGTGTCGGCATTAAAGTGAAGAACGCTTGATGATTGGCTACAAACAAAACCATATGCTTCTTTTTTTTTTCTAGATCTGGGTACATACAAAAGATCAATGCAGGTATTGTTTGACTGGAGAAGTTTTAAAGTACTTGGTAACAGTTTATTTTGGTCAATGCCTTGAAGGTATTGAGTGCTGAAAATAAACAGGGGCACAGTTTTCAGTCTCTTGCTCCAGTTCCACTGAAATACAATATAAAACATAAATGGCTATTTTTGTTTGAAGTTAGCCGCATTAATTAATGCATTAATTAATTCAAAGCATCTTACAGTCTCCTGCCTGTGTGATAATAACAAATTGAGGGGGAGGTGGCGTGCTCTGCTGTGTTGTTATTAAAGTTACATCTCCAGCAGTGGAGAGAAGCTTCTCTGCTGCTCTGTACCTTTACCGTTTGGTGAAGGCGTAGGAAGTATTCATAATATACTTCATGTTTGTCGCACTAAAGCTAATTATTTAGACATAAAGGGACAGCTCAGCCAAAAATCAAAAATACCATATTTTTCCCCTGGTCTTTGGGGCTATTATCCATCTAGATTGTTTTGGTGTCAGTTGTTGTGTTTTGAAGATATCAGCTGTGGAGATGTCTGCCTTCTCTCCAATATAATAGGGCTAAAAAGCTGAGTGCCATTTAGTCCCATTATATTGGAGAGATATGGCTGATATCTCCAAAATTTCATAATTCACACTAAAGCAAACTAGATGGATAAAATAAAACCATTTAATTTGATAAATAGCACCACAGGCTAGAGGAAAATATGTATTTGACAGTCTCTTAAGATCAAAACATGCTTGCAACCGCTGCTGATTTTGACTTGAACTGATGCTGAATCTTCTACGTCTGCATCGTGGTGCATCTAAGAATCTATTTTTTCTCCGCCCCTAATTGATGCCCAGCACTAATTGTCGCTACCATCAACATTAAAATCACCCAAAATCAAACTAGATGTAACAGGTTATCAAGATTTGAGTTTTTCTAGAGGCTTTCAGGTATCATGTTTTAACGTTACATTTAATTATGATTCTTGCTATTCTGATCATTGAAAGGTTCTGAATAATGCACAGAGCAGGATGCAGATACACACACACA
>JAJHUR010140467.1:18452-43344 GCA_027495735.1 Lutjanus campechanus | reverse complement strand
GCTTACCGTTCACTCTGTGACGACATCTCACAGGATCTTTGCTTGTTGAAGAATGTCTTCGTTGCAGTGAGTGGAACAGCTGTTTTCTTGAGGTGTGTTTGGTGAAGTGTTTCAGGATTGGATGTCTTCTCTTCTTGGGCTGGCAGTAGTCATCTTGAGAAAAGTGCACGCAGACCCGATGGTCTGCCAGGCGCAGTGTCTGGACAGGAGTGTTAGCATCCAGTTGTAGCACAATTAGCCACAACTTCAGCATGTTGCTGTCCGACAAAGTCAACCTATGAAAGCTGTGCGGGGTGTTGCACGACATCCTGTTCTTGCAATTCGGATAAGCACAAACACGAACCATTGTTTGCAATAGTTGCAGTAAAACTTTCAACTGAACTCCGGGACAGCTAACTCCGCTCTGACCGGCTCTCAGCACGACTCCTCTGTTTTCTTCCGGCAACAAACAAAGATCCCGCGAGATGTCATAAGAGAAGCATGCTGTTGACAGAGATTACACTGGTGATCTGAGCTGGACTGTGGTGAAAAAAGCACTTTTAATGCACAAACTTTTATGGGATGTACTTGCCCTCATGTCTACCGTTATAACTCGTTTCGTGGCTGCAGGCTGCATCCACCTCCCTTAATAATGAACCGATTTTAAAACGAGTTGTACCCATCAATCATACACACACATACACAAGGGGAAATGGGGCCCAGGTTGAAAAATACCGAAGTTATTCTTTAATGTGGGAAAAGGAAGCACCGGGACTCCATTAGTGCAGCGGACTTTGAGACGGGTCACCCAGCCGGACCACAATCGCAGAACACAGCCGAGATAATAGCTAAATTAATTCGGCTTAGATCCGAAACAGTGAGCCAGAGAGAGATGAATTGTCGTTGACCCATTTTGATTCTACATCAGCCCACATCCTCCTCCTCAAACCCCCACAGTGGTATCTAACAAGTTTGACTGGAGGTAAAGTTACTGCAGCTAGTAAGCTAGTGCTAGTTGTTGGCCATGCTAATGTTTGCTTATATTTGAGCAGATAGACAGAGTTTTCGGTTGTTGTTGCACTTTGGTGCTGCTGGTAGTAGTGCTATAATAAAACATGGTGACAAAGTCTCTTCACTCGTCACTCTTCATAAACAGCCACTGAAGTCAGGCTACCTGCCGAATTGTAAACACGCCAACGTCAGACGCATGCCTGTCTACAAACCAGTCAATGTCAAATACAGAGAGACACAGCCCACGTAGGTGATGATGTAAAGTTCTTTAGTCCACTTGGTCCAATTGCATTATGAAACCAGAATTAACCAGACCAAATGTAAACAGTGTCTCAAAAAATTGAACCATGACTCTGACCTTGGTGTGGACATTTAGGTGTGAAAGCACCCTAAAAAGCTGATCCAGCCATGCTTCAGTTTGATCAAGGGCTGAGCGTTCCTCTTCTGGTCAGACTCGCGCTGAAGGTTTCTCACCTAGAATTTATATTCAGATCAGAACAGAACAGTAATTACAGACCAAACAAGGCAGGTGTGAAAGGGCCCTCAGGCGCAGACGTCTGTCTGACACACTGTGTGCTCTCTCCCGCCGTCAATTAACTGCTCTTTCCTCTGGTGCCACCTGCAGGACAAAATGTGAACTTTGCCCACAAGACATCTAACAGTTTAACAAGCCGATTTCCATTCAGTTTGCTGCATTCATTCATTCATTCATTCATGTTCATCCCATGAGCTCTCACACAGTGTCACTCACAGGACAAACAACACCGTGCCCACAGTGTTTATCATCCAACATTTGTGTAAGTTTGTATGTAAATCAGAGTTGCTGGGGAGTTTTTTTTGTCAGTATGTGTGTTTTTGACATGGCCTCAGCTCATGCTGGTGTGTGTATACTGATGGTGACACTGTAGAATCAAAATGAATAATCCTAAATATCTGATATGAGCAGTGAGTCTAAAATGAGTGTGAAGCCTGTAGTGTGATCAGAGACACGTGCAGGGTGCAGTGTGACCGGCAGCACTGCAGCTGAGTCTATAGTTAGAGTGAAATACACACACACGCCAAAACTTACCATCTGCACAGTCAGAGAATGTTCACATGCACACACACCCACAGACACGCCAAGCTGTCATGACAAAGAGATGAGTGACAGTCACACAGGAGCTATGTGCATGCATGCAATGTGTGCATGTGCGTGTGTGTAGTCAGCTCGCCCTCCAACTCAGATGAGAAGCTTGTGTTTACAGGAATGCAGTAACGCCACCCGCTGGTTGAGTTTTCAAAGTGACTTTGACTCACTGATAGTTTTGCGCCTAACTCATCAGTCTAACTTTTTTTTTGTACATTTATGGCCATATGCTCAAGGACCTCTCTTGGTGGTGGTGATCAAGAATTTTTGAAAAACCTTGAACCTTGATTTATAGCGACAGCAAGTGATCAACAACTGCTAGGCTAAAAACAAGGCTTACCTTGCAGGCCATTTTTTGGTCTTTGTCAAAGTTAAAAAACCCTGCAGAAAAGTCTGGTCTTAAATAAAACCACAGCATCTGCAGATTAATTCTATACCTGATATACATATACATGATCCACTAAGGTGCAAATGAGAAATGCAAACTTGGTTATGGTTGAGACACATCTGATAGCAAATTTTATTTCATGGATTTGCTGAAAAATATAAAGTTTACCAGTGCTTGAGCAGTATTCCTGCCTTTATTTAAACCAGGAAGTGAGACAGGGGTCCTTAGGGTATGGCTAACCCTTTTTATGCCTGATTAAATCATGTTTTGTAAAAATCTGACAGAGTTGACAGGAACCTGGGACTTTAAGCATGTAGCAGCATTTTCATAAATAATTTTATTAAACAAAGATGATTATAATAGCACATTTTTACACTTATGTCATCAGTAGGTAATGTTAGTTTTAGATTTTGAAGGCTTTATTGTTTCAAAGTTTAGAAATTTTAAAAAATTAAAGCAAACAAAACATTTCATTGATTACATATATTTCATATAAATCACTAAACATTGCAGTTATAGTGTTGGTATTAATATTTGTGTTCTTTTGGTAGGACATAATTTGTCCTAATTCTCAGGAATGGGTGCTTTATCCAAAACTTTGCTAATCTCCAGTGGTTGCATCTGGCAGTTGTGGTCACATTGCATTAGGTGCTTCACCATCTGTTCTTTTGTTTTTTCTTTTTGTTTTGTTATGTTTTTTAGTCCGTTTTACTTTGTACATGTTGTTTTATACAAATGCCTGAAAAAAGGTCAAAGATCATTGGACCAAAACATAATTTATTAAAACATTTCACATTTAAACCTAACCCTGGCGTTTACAGGGTGCAGGGGCTTATTTTTGGCTGGACCGCAGCAAAGTGAGTGATGAATCTTCACCATAGTCAGCGTTGGAGTTTCCCTATTGGCCGTTGATCTTTCAAAATGAATAGGTGTGGCCTGTCCTCAATTACATCCTCAGGAGCACATTGACCATACACAGTCCTAGGTGTTGACCTAATCTTGTTATTTCCATTTCCTGCTGACTGATGACAATGATTTCATGGTTCGTTTGATATCTGATAATCTGTCTCTCCCTGTCTTCCTAGCTGCCTAACATGTTTGGGAACATACGATCGACCATCCTGTCCCTGATGATCGGCTCCTATGCTTCTTCAGCAGTCACATTCCCTGCTGTCAAGGTGCTCTCACACACACGGACGCACACACACGCTCACATGCATGCGTCCAAGTCCACTTGAACTGCTGATAAATGTAAAAAAAAAAAAAAAAAAGAAGCAGATTCATTGCTCATGTGACATAACCATCACAAAAAAACTTGTTTGGTATCATTAACTTGCTTGTACAGTTTTATCATGAAATATTCAATAACATGTTTTGCCATTTGTTCTTAATCCAATATTCAGTAGTTACAAAAGTGCATTTTCTGGAGAAAGCTGATTGGCCCTAACTCTGTCTCTGTCTCCCTACCTGTCTTACGACTCGTCTCCAGGTGATTTATGACTTTGGCGTGTCGTTCCGTGTCATCATGTGGGTTTGGTCTGGTATGGCCTGCATGGTCTTCTTCAACTGCTTCTTAAACTGGCCTGCGGAATCCTTCCCTGCACCTGAAGACGTCAGATACACGTCAGTACGCACACCACATCCTGTGGTCAATTACTCTATAGTGTACATTCAGATATGATTAAAACAGCCAAACACTCAAATGATACTGAAAAAGATTTTACATTCACAAAATAATTAAGAAATTCTTATTGTTGGATTTAGATCATGCATATTCTTACAAATGCTTCAACACATTAGACCAGCACATTTACACATTGTTTGTTTGAGCCAACCTCTCTCTTACCTTTTATATCTCACCTGACTTCACCCTGTGCTCCTGTCATAATTATTATGGGCATATTATGATGATAAAAATATGGGTCTGTAATATAGGTCATAATCAGTCAGGTATTCCCATACCCAGTCACATGTTAAAAAATGTAGTCAGTAACCAAATACAAGTATCACAATATTTAAGTAATGTAACTTGGTGACTTCTGGATTACCTCAATACCAAACGGTGAAATTATTTACCCTAAAGTACCGTTTTATGATCACTGTTAGATTTGCTAACTGTTCGTCCTTACTTTTTTATGCACAAAATAAATGCATGGTTAGATTATCAGCAGTAATTATGCACATTTAAATGTTCTTTGTTAAGTAAAGTTATACAATTCAAACTTAAAGTATACTGACAAACTTATTCTGGTCTGAAACTTTTACCCACACACCATCCTGGTCACCAGTATCACCTACAGTCCACCTTTCAGTAGTAGCGGTATTAACAGGTTAACTAGCTAACTGGATTTCTGTGAAGCTGACGTCAGCGGTTTGTCTGACCTGTAAATGTTTCTTTAACTTAGACGTTGGGTTCTAGGATGATGACAGTATTTTTACAACTGAAGGCAGAAATATAAGAGTGTCGAGATGTTGCTCCTCTTTTCTGATTTAAAGACAAAATAATGTTGAAATTTCCACCCAGTGAAGCATTTTTATTAGATCACACCTTTTTTTATGTAACTTTAATGGCATACAGTTACCTTTTTTGTACCCAGATTACATGATCACATTCTCTCCAAGCCTGGTCGTAATATGCTGCCTGTGCAGACTACATATACGGCTGTTTTTCAGGTGAGGATGGGCTGGTGTAAGTAATGTATGGTGATAATTTAGTGCAGTTTTTAAAACTGCATTTTTCAGTCAGCTGTCAGTCCAAACAGAGCCAACTATTTTGTCTGATCTTTACTCATCAGGGCTAAATAAACAGAGCTTTTGCTCTAATATTTGTTGTCAATATTTTTTACAGTAAATTCACATTGTTGTTACAATTTATCCATGAAATAATATGACGACTGAATACTTTTCATTGACAAAATGATCACAGGTGTGTAGAGAATAGATCAATAAAAAACATCACAGGAAAAAATATGATGACAAAAATACAGATAGATGTAGTTTGTAAAACATAAGTGATTTGTAGGTCCTGAGCCTCTCGCCGTCCTGTCTTACTCTTATACAGTAATTCAGTCACAAATGCAGACTTGTCAAGCCTTCAACACCACATTGATTTCGCGCTGTGAAAACCACACTGTGTTTGTCACAGTTGTGGTGCTAACTGGAACAGAGGCAGGAATCAGGCAGGTAGCACGGAAGACTGACAGCATCACATGAGACAATCTGGCGCCGACTGAGCAGAGAACATGGAGCATACACATGACCCATTTTTGAGACTTGGAACAAATCAAGTCCTACCAAAGAAAAAACTAAAAAAAAAAAAAATTAAACCAACACTCTAATTCCACTTTTTTGGTGAAAACGTATTCTTTAAGGATTTATATATACACATGGAATATGTGTAATTTATAAAATGCTTTGGTTTGCTTTGATATTTTAATTTCTAAACTTGCTCTGCGCCAGAAAACACCCTTCTCCCAGACAAGAAATCGCAACTTCAAGCTATTTAAAAATGTGTTAAAAGCCTTCAAAATCCAAAACTAACAATACCTACTGATAACATGGGTATAAACTGAACCCATTCCATGTCGCACACGC
Source organism: Lutjanus campechanus (assembly GCA_027495735.1). Taxonomy (NCBI): domain Eukaryota; kingdom Metazoa; phylum Chordata; class Actinopteri; order Lutjaniformes; family Lutjanidae; genus Lutjanus; species Lutjanus campechanus. The sequence continues at coordinate 37,246 of JAJHUR010140467.1, read as the reverse complement.
CATGACTTAAAAGCAGATGTTCAATGTAATCACAGATATGTCACTTTCTTGTCACTTCCTCCAACACTCAGCAGGCTCAAATGTTTTTGCGATGGTGATATGCATAGATAATGACTTTCCTTCCATTTGTTTTAACATTAGGTAGGGGTTGGAGTTATTTTTAGATGTCTTATTATACATTTAATCTCTTTCTCCTCTCTGAGCAGCAAAAAGGTGAAGCTGACTGGGGTTGTGACAGAGGACAAGATGACCGGGGAGACATATGTCACCCATGTGACCGTCATGGAAGACACCATGGGATCCACGCAGCCAGAGCCTGAGCAGACAAACTCCACAAACACAACTCAGGGTAAGGAACATAATCACTAACAATAAATTTCTGTTGGTTTTCTGTTTATTTATATCATGGTCTGGGTGAATACGTAATTCTGATACAACCTAAAATGCTAGATCTTGTATTGGCGAGTACCCGATACACCATTCCAATACAGTGTCATTTATTTGCCCTGAAACAGGACCCTGCTACTTTTTGATAGTGCCCCACATGCAAAAATAATATTTACTCAGGAGAGCAAAGTCATGACCTACTCTGATTGGCTAGCACTCTTTGCCTTCATTGTACTAGGTAGTGGCCAGCACTCAGAGTTAAGGTACTGGAATTGGTATTGGGAAGGACAACATTGTATCGGAAGAGCTCTAGTTTCTATCAGATTCGTTCTTCTTGTCAGGGTGTAAAGGCCTATGAAACTTAATATCACACTCCATGACACCAAACACTCTGTTTTCCCACTGGTCCAAACCAATGAGCACAGTTCCATTTTATGGGTTCGAGTCTGGTAATTGTGTGACTCAGCAACATAAGTGCAAAGACTTGTGCGGGTGTACCATCCAGTTCAGAGGCTTTCATCATTCAGATGCAGTGCCCAATACAGGTTGTCTGAGGGGCAGGGGCAAAAAAAGGGTAAAAAGGGCACCAGGTGTGTGCTGTGGGGAACCAGCGTGCTGAAGGTGATGATGCAATTATGGTGAAACAGTTCCATTCACTGGTTTAGATCAAAATAGTTTTTTTTTTGTTATGTTTTATCCACTGAAAAGGCACCTTAGAGGGCACTCCAAAACATCTGCATCATTGGAAGAACACCCTGAAGTGGATTTGTATTGTATCTTTTCTCTACTAGAAGGCAGCTTAGTGGACACTTAATCATGTTTTATCTACCACAGGGGCATCCAAGAGGGAACTTTTTTTATAGGTGTACCAGGGGTACAGTCGCCCCTGTTAAGATGTTAATAAGAATAATAATAATTTGGCCATTTAGTATTGTGCTGGGAAAAACACACAGTTCCTCTGTTACACACAGTGCCTGCTACAGTCACTACTAACAGTTACACCTCGCAGCAACAGTAAAAGGTTCTTGCAGTGCAGTGTGAAACTCCCTGAGGCTTCAACTGAAGGTGTCACTCATCATGTGTGTCATGCATTAGTCTAATCTATCTGTCTCACACTGTCTTCTGTGCCTGGGAGTGTTTCAAACTGCTTCCTCATTGGGCTGTTGGAGAAAAGCTACAGTATATAGTTAGTTGGCATATTGATTCAGTGAACATTTAAACGCTGACCAATCAGTTGTGACCATTTAATGGTTTTACATGTTCATAATATAACAGCAGCTCCAGGTTTTCCAGGGTTACAAACACTGTAAAATGCCATGAAACTATGCAAACTATTTTTTTTACAGTGCATTCAGGGAATTTACCATGAACCTAACCTCCCAGTGAACTGTAACAACATGGCTGAACTGCCTGAGTCCTTGGGAACTGCATGACTCCCTGGGTCGTTCTCCACCTGATCTAAAGGCTGATTTCACACATGATATGTCTCTCTCTCTCTGTCTTCAGGCTCAGTGCCACTCTGTCATTCCATGTGTTCTCCCATCCTCCTGTGGAGTCTCATCACCATGGCAATGACCCAGCTGAGGCTCATCTTCTTCATGGGTGCTATGAACAAGATGCTGGAGTTCCTGGTCACCCATGGCGACCCTAAGCGTAAGAATGATAACCTACATGAACAATAATAAGAATATCTAATTGAATAAAGCCTGCTTTCCTTTGACGTCAATGAGGACAGTTACAGGTGAAGCTATTATATTAATTTTATATTTACAAAAGCTGGGTCAAAATGGATGCTTCCACTAATGTCGTGTACTACATTCAATGTTTCAATAGAATTTGTGTTAAACCATCTGTGGTGATCCCTAACCTGTAGCTGTTTCCTCTTTCAGCCTCAGAGGAGCTGCAGAAGGAGGCAGACGAACAAGGTACGAGTCAGAATGTCAGGAGTGGACAGGTTGTTGTGACTGCTATCCACTGAGCTGATGGGGTCTTAAAGACCTTTGGAGAATGTTTTGACTGATGCTGCCAGTTGTGTTTTGTGTGTGTACTTGAAAGAGGTAGTACGAAAGTCACAAATAAGTCTCAAGACTTTTAATTCTTTTAGGCTTGAGTCCTAAACAAGTCATACTGTGCTTGTCACCAAATGTAATGCCATTTTAACAACAGACTTAGAGTTCTTTGTGCAACTTCAAATGTCAAAAAAGGTGGAAGTGTTGTCCTTAGTATTGTCCGAAGATGTGGACTTCAGTAACATGACTTAGACTCAATTGAAACTCAACTTTAAATTTTACACCAATGACCTGTGACTTCGCTTTGACTTGAGCCATTTTTTTAAATTAAAAAGTATGTTATTTAAAAAGTGCGCCATGAATCAATTTATTTCCCTTCATTTCCTGACTCAGATGACCAGCCAATCAAGTTGCAGCTGAGAACCACGAAGAACTAACGTTATGTTACTGAGCTCCAGCTGGAATAAAATTACACCAAAGAAAATATTGTTCATGTACAAAAAGTACAAGGTCATCAACAAAAAATGAATTACACTATGCAAAACATGAGGGTCATAAGTTACAGATGGAGACTCTACAACTTCCAGCTTCATTTGACATTTGAAGTTGCACAAAAAATTACAGGTCAAGACGCTGTTGCTAAAATGGCGTTACATATGGTGAGGAATGCATTATGACTTGTTTAGGGCTCGGAATTGGGACTTGACTTTGGACTTGCCTGACTTGACTTGGGACTTGTGTGCAAAGACTTGAGACTTGGACTTGCAAAACAATGACTTGGTCTCACCTCTGGGATTTTCTCAGGAAACTGAACAATCTACAGTTAAAAGTGCACACAGCATTACGATATCCAGTATTTTTTCCCAGCAGAAGTCAGTAATTCTCCATCTGAATTGTATTCTTGGGTTTCATGACTCCAGTATTCTCTAAAATCCTGACCACAGCCCTGACAGTACATAACCTACTGTGTGTAAAGGCTTCAATCTGTCTAACATTTACTTCTACATCTTTCTACTACATGCCTTTCTATGGACTTGACTCTGTTGCTTCATGTCCTCCCCAGTTGGTTTCTACTCGTCTATCTTTGGTACAATGCAGCTGCTGTGTCTACTGACCTGTCCTTTGATTGGCTACATCATGGACTGGAGAATGAAGGACTGTGAAGAAGAAAATGCAAACACACAAACAGAAAAGAGGTATGAAGAGGGTTGAGTGGCCTCTCTTTAGGTTTAGGCATTGTGTTGCTAGGTTTACAACATTGTATGGCAGTCAGAGAGACAAGGTTTAAGGCTCATTCATGCCCCTTTTACGTCTGATAACAGAAAGGTCTGTTTCAAATTATATAGTCATCACTAGAGTCCTGCACACGTTCAGTTTTGCAAATCCAACATAACCAACCCTTTACTTGCAATTGACCCTTCACTAAGCACCACCCTCCTTATTTACTGCTGCTATAGCTGCCAAACTTTCCATTCTCGCACTGCATTTATGCAGTTTACAGTGATAATAGTGGCAGATTTAACATTGAAATTGGGAGTAATTGTTGAAACATGACGTCTTTGATTCCTTAGCGATCTAAACAAAAGCAGCTTCTCATTTCTAGCTGATTACGGTGGATTTTGTCAGCTAAAATGACTTACAAGCAGATTTCATAAGTGTTGCTGGCTGATGTAAGCTAATGCTAACGCCTTGAGTTAGCTAAGCAGCCTCCAGTTTACAAGAAACAAGAACCCTGTGAAAGTGTACATGTAAAGTTAGCTAGCAGCAGCATACATGATATAACGTTAATGCTAAAAGACTGGGGCTAAAGCTAGCTTACATGTCAGCAAATATTGGTCGGATGGTGAAATACAATAAAAGGAAGCGCAGTGATCTTTGACCCAGTACAATCACAGAAGACAGAGTGAGATGAATTGTTGCTGGGCCACTTTGATTCTGCATCAGCCCTCCATCCTGCTCCTCAAACCCCCACATAAGAAATGCAATTGCAGTGGTATCTAATAAGTTTGGCTGGAGGTAAAGTTACTGCAGCTAGTAAGCTAGTGTTAGTTAGTCAGTCCTCTTTACAACGGGACAGTTTAATACTCCTGCATCTTGGTCTCTGTAACATCCACACCCCCTCCTCAACTGTAAGCCTCTTTTGACATTTGTCCTCTTCAGCTGCTCAGATCCCCCAAAGAGAGACAGAAAGATCCAGAAACTGACCAATGCCATGCGAGCTTTCATCTTCACCAACATCCTATTGGTCATCTTCGGAATAATTTCCCTGATTGACAACCTGCCCATTCAGGTTAGAAGAATAGTGTTTACAGTTGAAGAAACACACTGACACATTTGATGGTCATTTATGGACATGTTCTCTGTTGTTCTGGCTTTCTTTATCCGTCAGATGGTGTCCTTTGTTCTGCATACCATAGTGAGAGGATTCATCCACTCCTGCTGTGGAGGTCTCTATGCTGCTGTGTGAGTAACACATCTTTAAAGCTGTACTATTCATTTTTTTTTTTTTTTTATCAACAATGGATCTTGAATTACTATTTATAATGTGAAAGGTGTTGCTTGTAGTGAGAACCTTACTCTGTATTTCCCCTCAGCCCGACAGAGCTTTTTAGCAACTTGCAGCTCATGGGGTTTTTTTTTGTTTTTTTTTTGTCACTAACTGTAGGCAACTGTTTTCAATGAAAACACTGATATACTCACTGTCAGCATCAAGTAATGACTAAAAGGGATTATGTGTATCAGTCAGCATTATTTTTTTTAGGGAAAATGTCGCAGACAATGGGCTTACCTTTTCTTCAGCCATTGTTAAGAAACAAGCCAAACGAGACCTGCTAACTAGTCTTAGAGAATTGTTTTGCCCCCACCTAAGCCCCACCCACAAAAACTGTCATAATGTTTACCAACAGAAAAGGGGTTTTTGTAGAGTTATGCACCTAGGCATCTGGGCTTGGTCAGAAGTAGATGTGTCCGTCAAACATTTGAATTCTCACGTTGTTAAAATGTACCTCTGTGGTACCTCTTTTTTTTTTTGCTTAGTTTAAAAGGGATTTATTGTCAGAATATGGCAGAAATGGAATGTAATATTCACAAGTAGTGTATTATCACCTGAAAATAAGTATTGTGTTTTAATATAAACATATTTATTGGTTAAGCTTCAAACCCTTTATTAAAATGACCTCCAAGGTACTGGTGTCAGCATCATATGTGGGGTCTCCCATGGCTCAATACTGGGGCCACTGTTTGACATATTGTGAGCGATCACTAAATCCTACACACTGGTCCTTTTATATATTTTGACTGATTTTTCAACTATTTCTTTTTATTCTCCTGATGACTGTTAATTATCTCTGTCTCCCCTCCCACTCTAGATATCCAGCCAACCACTTTGGGACCCTGACAGGCATGCAGTCAATGGTCAGTGCAGCTTTCGCCCTGCTCCAGCAGCCACTGTTCGTTCTGATGGTGGGACACCTGAAGGGAGATCCTTACTGGGTAGGGAGCACGTGCACACACAATCAAAGAGAAGACAGGAATATAAAACATACAACTTTCATTCTTGTTTATAGGGACAAAAGTGTACTTTGAGGGGATTTTGATTTTTACTTTTCAATTAAGCCGGAAACTATATTTTTAAAATCAAACTTGTGGCTATTAAACCTTGTAATGGGCCAACCTCATAGAGATTCACTTTTTAAAATTAAATGTCAACTCTCAAATCAACTTTTTTTTTAAAAACAATAAAGTTTATCAGTGACTGAGCAGTAATCCCGCCTTTTTTAAACCAGGAAGTGAGACAGGGGTCATTAGGGTATAACTAACCCTTTTTATGCCTGATTAAATCACATTTTTGTACAAATCTGACAGTCGACAGAAATCTGGGACAAAACTTAAAAGGGACAACATTTTCATTAAAAAATTGTAAAATTTTAAAACAATTTTAAAACAAAGATGATAAGGCTATACTATAACATTTTTCACCTAATTTATTCAGTAGGTGTTGTTAGTTTTAGATTTTGAAGGCTTTTAACAGATTTTTAATTTTTTAAAAATTAATCCAAAACCAAAACATTTCATAAATTACATATAATTCATATATATACATCCTTAAAGATTTTTTGTGGTTGTTGGTAACCAGTATTTTTTACTTTTTTTTGCTTTGTTTTGTTTTGGTAGGACATAATTTGTTCCAATTCTCAAGAATGGGTGACCTAAAACAGGTTTTACAACAGGGTTGTCACATGCACTGACTTGTCTCACTGATTTGTCTCTCCTTACCACAGATCAATCTGGGCCTCCTCATCTTCTCCCTGACTGGCTTCCTGTTGCCGGGCTATCTGTTCTATCACCGTAGAAACCTGATCATTGCAAAGGCACAGCGTGATAGGCTGGCTGCCAGCCAATCAGACAAAGAGAATGCTCCTTTAACCCAATCAGGTAGTGGAACTGCCAAGAGCCAAGCCAATGGGCACGCAGCCAATGGATACACACCAAACGGGCATACTGCTTAAGATGACTGACGAGAGTGAGTTTTTTTGTAATTACTGTTCAGTAGTTATTCTGAGGACCGCATTCTTAAGACTGAAGACTATGACATCTTGCAAAAACAAAACAAAACAAAACAAAACAAGACAAACAATACATATTGTACAGTTTTATTTTATCTTTATTTAAAACAAACAAAACACAAGTATTATAGCCAGTAATAGTATATGGTATGTATGAATGATGTGTGGACAGGGTTTACACTGGAACCGTAACCCCCTCGGCATCATGTGATCATTTCAAAAAGACACGTGAAGGTGGCTCAGTGGTTAGCACAGTCACCTGACAGCACAAAGACCTCAGCTCTGCTCCATCCTGTGTGGAGTTTGCACGTTGTTCTCCTGTTTATGGTGCTTCGATTTTTCTCCAAAAACATGTTTAATTGCCCATAAATGAGAATATGTGTAAATGTGATGGACCAGTGAAATGCATGCTGAGAAAAGCTCCAGTCCCCAAACCCCTGACCTGAGCAATAAGGAGCGATTCAAGGACCATACCAGTGTTTCTGCATGTCTTATCCTGTCTGTTAACCACATACAGTACCTCTACTACAGTATTTCCAGCCATATGCCAAAGAGTAATTTAACTTTTTAGATGATTGAATGGGCTTCAAACTTGCTTGTGTTATGTAAGCCGTCACAGTAACTGTATGGCTGCCACGCCAGAAAGAGAAAGTATTTTCACATTATTATGACATACAAACTTATCATGTTACAACAAGAAACTTTTCTTTCCAAACTTTTTTTTAACAATATACTATTCATCTAGTTATAACAGAAAAGGTTTCACATAATAACTTATATTGTTAAAACGTTATAACAATAATCATCAACATATCGTGACAACTTCTATTGTTATAATGTGATAACATTGTTATAGCATCAAGTAATAACAATAAAAGTAATCCTGTTATAGTGTGATAATTTATTTTGTTTTTTGTCATAACTTTATGTTATAACAGTTAGTTATTACTTTATAACATGAAACTTTTATAAGCTACAATAATTATATTGTTATAACAAGAAAGGTTTTTTGTTATAATGTGATGAATTTGTGTTGTAAAAATGTTAAAATATCTTATTACAACATGAAAATATCTTGTTATAACCTGAAAAACAGTATATTGCCATAACAAGCTAAGTTTCTTGGTACATTAATATACAGTTTATCCTGTTATAACATTGAACATTTCACATTGTTGTGATAACACATTGTATCATGTTATAACAAGATGAATTGTACATTGTTATACTGCAACAAGATAAGTTATATACAATACTGTAAGTAACCTTAAAGTTGTTATGTTTCAACAATAAATTATCACATTATAACGTGAAACTTTTATCAAATGAATAATATATCGGAAAATACTTAATTTAAGGGGCTGTGCATAAGGCTGTCACTACACTGTTATAATCATTTCATGACAACTGTCATGAACAGTCAACATAGGCTGTTAATGTCTTAACATAAAGCTAAACAGTTTGATTAAAAGGTTGATAATGTCAAGTTGTGACAAAGACATTGAGAGGTTATGTTGTCTTAGTTAATCTCAAGCTGTCATAACAAGGACATTATTGTCCTGATTAAATGTCAAGTTGGCATAACACGAACATTTCAAACTATATCAACTTTGCATTAAAAATTACATAACTGATTGAATAACACCTAATGTCACCTACAGTCAAAAAGACTCCTTCATGTTCATGACAGGGGTCATGACAAAGTTATAACCATGTAATGACAGTCTTATGCACACCCCTTCAAATAAAGTGTATATAAAAAGAAAAGTTTCTTGTTATAATGTCATACATATGTTGTGATAACATGAAAATATCCTGTTATAACATGAAAAATATCTTGTTATGACAATAAACTTTTAACGTTATAACATGATACTGATCTTTTCCTGGCATGGCAGCTCTACGCAGGCACTGTAAAGTACAAAAGTGCAAACCAATAAAGCAATTACTGTAAATGACAGAAACAAGATATTGCTACTTTTACAATCACAAGAAAAACTTCTATGTCACAATGATGAGATATTTAAAACAAGGCTGTGGAACTTTTGAAAAGAAAAAAAGAAATATATATTCTTCCTCTTCCAATGGAAAGTTGAATTCTTTGCTCAGTGCAATAACCTCAAGTGTTCTGTACAGTATCTTGTCATAGTGGCTGCTATTGAACAAAAGTTACGCAGTCTCACTTTAAGTTGTGATGTTAAGATAATGAGCCTAAAAGTAAGCGGCAACCACAGCCACTGTGTGTTTCTGTAGCTGACATAGCAAATATACTGTGCGACAAAACACAGTGCACAGTTTCTACTCGTGAAGCAGCTACTTGCTGAATGTTAAAATCAAAGCAACATGCTAAACAAGCTGCTCGTAGCATTGCAAATAATCCCCCAATAACTAAATCCACTACTAACACCTTTAAAGCTCATAAATGAACACTGTTTCTCACTGACAACTTTTACTTGTTAGGAGAAGGCAATATTTGCAATTTAATGAAATGATATTACCACTATCCAGGGTGCTTTCTGTTTTTGACTTTAACTCGAATGTCAACTTTGAAACAAATTAAGTGAAGATATGTAAGGGAATTTGTTTTCCCCTTACTCTCAGGTCATCCGAAATATGTCATGTATATCCATGATATCATATATCATGGATATATGATATTTTGATTTTAATGTGACTTATTAAGTTGACTCTATTTAAAACTAATTTAAAGTTTTCCTGAACTCAGTATGAGTTTATACCACTTAGTAAAGTAGAAGTGCATCATGTTTCTTTCCGTCAGTTTCGAAAGATTGTTATTCTAGTCGGTGGTTTGTGAAATCTTGAAATGTTTTCATGTGAAATCACAAGTGATATTTTAGCCAATCACGGCTCTGGTCAGGCCAGTGGGAGGACAACAGCGAGAAGGGGGAGGGGTTGATGTCTTAGAAAGTAACCTCAGTATTAACTGACAGAAAATTAGAAAATTGAATGATCTTGGTGCAGGCGCATGAATGAAACTTCTTTATTTTAGCCCATGAGATAATGGCAACAACAATTCCTCCCCCTCTCCTCTCCTAAGGCTTCTCTGAGATTCTGTGCAAGCACAGACTTGTTTGGAAAAAAACAAAACAAGTAAAATGAAGCGATAAAATCTAGATTCTTAGGGAAATGTATGAAATAGAGTAAAGGAGGTCGTATATGGAAAAAAAAATCAAATGTGTTGTAGAAATTCTATAGGAGCTGGTAAATAAAGCTGCTTTATTTTACTGTTGCAATCAAAGAAGCTCTTGAATGTAACGCAGCCAGCACGCTGCACGCTGAATAAAGATTTGAAACTGTGTTTTGTTGTGAATGGCTGCAGGCTAAGAGCCACACATGGCTTCTACTAAAATCTGTACAGTGTTAATAGAAAAATGTGACAATTGTTCAATGATAAGAATTATCCAGTAATTACATAATGTGTAAAATAGCTGAAATGTGTGTTTGTATGTATGATATAATCTGCATGCTTTAGAAGTGCCTTGGGTTGAGCCCTACAAAGTGCAATTTGATGATGTTCGTTGATTTGAAGGCAGCAAACGCACAAATAAAGAAGACAGAATATGCAGCAGTGCGCCTTAAAGCGATATTCCACCTTCCAGGATTAACCCACGTATTATATACTCACCACCCTGTGGATGTGATGGTAGATGAAAATCTTCAATTTCCAAAACAGTTCTGGAGTTTTAGGAGGAACAGGATAGCAGCCTCGTCCAGTACAATGGCAGTGACTTGTGACCACCGATAAAACGTTAAAAATAGCACACAAAACAAACACAAAAATTCTCCATCCTGCTCGTGTGGTGTAATCCAAGTGTCCGCTAGCCTCGACATTAAAAATTAACTGCAAAAGACGCCATTTTCGCCATGTTTTTAGCAGAAATATCAGCTGTTGCAGGTAGCCGGTAAGATGTAAACATGGCATCTCGCGAGACTTCGGCATGTGCGGCCATTAGGATATATACGAAGTCTCGCGAGATCGACGCCATGTTTACATCTTACCAGCTACCTGCAACAGCTGATATTTCTGCTAAAAACATGGCGAAAATGGCGTCTTTTGCGGTTAATTTTTAATGTCGCGGCTAGTGGACACTTGGATTACACCACACGAGCAGGATGGAGAATTTTTGTGTTTGTTTTGTGTGCTATTTTTAACGTTTTATCGATGGTCACAATTCACTGCCATTGTACTGGACGAGGCTGCTATCCTGTTCCTCCTAAAACTCCAGGACTGTTTTGGAAATTGAAGATTTTCATCTACCATCACATCCACAGGGTGGTGAGTATATAATACGTGGGTTAAGCCTGGAAAGTGGAATATCGCTTTAAAATATGATGCAGTCCAATACTCTGAACACATAAGTTATTCTGATGAGGTGTACAAGCTATTGGACATGTAGGCTTCTGAAAAGTAGTATTTATTGTATCTCTGTTGTGTTGGATTGCATCACAATGTACAGGTGTCACTTTGATGGTATGCACCTACTGTGTGTTCATATTTTGTTGTTTATCTGTCGTGATTAAGGCCTGCTGGTCACAGCAGAATCGGTTGTCACAAGTGTTTCAAATGTAAGAGATAACAGATGTTTAACATCTTTAAAACTAAATGACCAGGGAGACTATAATCTAGAATTTTTCACTGTAAATAACTTTTCTCAAAGTAGAAATATTTTGTGTTACATGTACTTGGTCTCTGACTTGATGTGCAATTTTGCTTTGATTTGTTGTGGAGAAATGTACAGAATTAAAAATCAATAAAAATGTTAGGTGAAATTGTGTGTCTGTTGTTTGCATATTTCACATTTTAAAAAAACAGGAATTTGCTAAAATGTCCCAAATAGATTCTTTGCATTAATCATAATGGAGTAACACATTAAGACATGGACTTGAAAGAATACACTTGAAAGAACATTTCCACATATTTCCACGTCTTTCATACATTATGACATGTATTCAATTTTTCAGTCCCATTCATATTAATTATATAATAATGCAATTATATGCTCCCAGAAATGATTCAAGCAGTGCAGTTCAGTTCCTTGCTTATACTGTATTTTGCATCCTTCATCTCTTTCCCACTTTTTCAACCATCCATATTCCTTTCTACACTTTTTCAACTCATGTCTACTCATTCATATGTTCAGTGGTCCATTCAAACCTTAAATGTTCCACATCTTTCATACATTATGACGTTTCTTCAACTTTTCAGTCTTATTCATAATAATCAGACTCTTTTCCACTTTTCCAACTATTTACACTCCTTCACCTGCTTCTTCATACAAATTAATCATTTATATTTCTTCAGTTTCTTATCCCTGTGGATTAAAGCCAGCAATTCAACAAACCTTAAAATATTTCACATTACGTTATTAGTATTATTCCACCTTTAAAGCCAATACAGTTTAGCTCCCATCCATTATTCAGATTCCAACAATTGTTAATCCATACAGATTAAAGCCAGCAATTCAGTTTAGCGTCAACTCTTCAACAAGTCTTAAAATATCATTCATACATTATTGCGATTATTCAGCTTTTAAAGGCAATGCAGTTTAGCTCCTAGTCCTTATTCAAACTCCATCAGCTGCTTCTTCAGACGTTAAACTCTCAGATATTAATCAAGCAATGCAGTTCAGTTCTTAGCTTAGACTCTTTCCCACATTAAAACATCCATACTTCTTTCTACACTTTTTCAACTCATGCCTACTCATTCATATGTTCAGTTGTCCATTCAAATCTTAAATATTCAACATCTTTCACACATTATGACTATTATCCAACGTTTAAATACCATTCACAACAAAGGGATTTTTACAACTTTTCAGTAAAAACTTTTTTGGTTTTCTGAAAACGGGGATGTGAGACAAACACTACAACACTACACTATAACATCTGGCCTAAATGTTCATTATAGGGTAGGTTCAAATTTTTTGAACTCACACATGCCCACTGATACAAGTTTATGCCGCTGTAGGTAATGGTTCGTCCTCTCCATATAACATATAATAGTAACAACAATAATGGTTATTTAAGAATCAGGCTTCAGCGTAGCTTCATATGGATTCACATGTATTGAAAAACTGTTTTCTTTGTGCGATCCCCTGTGGGAAATGGGTCATCACAGAATCATCCATTGTTTTTTCATGCCATGATTGCCCCTTTAGTTTAAGAGCTTTGTGGACTCACATGCCAACTGCTAAGGGGCATCAACGCACACACACACACACACACACACACACACACACACACACAGAGTCAAAATCCAATTCCATGTATGATTTCCTGGCGGCAGGATTTCAGATTTGTTATTATTTTGGAGATTGTGTGTTTGTGTGTGTGTGTGTGTGAGGGAGAGAGAGAGCGTGTGTGTTGATGAGGAGCTTGGTTTTGTGGGTTTATCCTCGTGGCCCCTGCTGTCATTTTAATCTCCCCTTTGTGTAGCCAGTGTGTGTGTCAGAGAGTCTGTTTGTGTGTGTGTGCATTTTTATTCTCATTATGGGCACTGAGGCACTTACAGTATCGTGCATTTGTGTGCACACACACACAGACTCACACACACTCACACACACACACACTCACACACACACAAACATACGTTACTGTGTCAGTGTGTCACATGAGAGGATTAAAACCTCATGTCAGAGACAGCTTATGTGCCAACCATGCTTAGTAACAATAAAACATATTAGCAAGGCTTTATTATCTATGGCAACTCAGTCAACAAGCCCCGCACAGTGCTTTGCTGTACTGGGGAATAAATTTAATCACGATTTAGTGCAATCATGACGTTTACTGTATGGGAGGCGGGGCCATGCCTGGAGAGGCAATAGAACACGCTCGCAGCTTGATTGACATCCTTCTTGTCCAATCAGCGCTATTTTTATTGCGACAATTCTGCTGTTGGACCCTGGCATCAGAGTTTTGTAGTACTGAGAAATATGTCGGCCTCTGGGAGTCTCTTGGTCACCAATATTGTGGATATATGAGAAGAGCACATTCCTGTTTTGGGATTATATTCACTTGCTTTTCTTCTTTTTAACCTCGGTGCTGGCAGAGCGGCCTGCACACAGATGCTAGCTATTTTAAAGAAGTTGAAAAAGCAAGCAGCTTCCACCCTTAGCTAACACTTTAAGCTAAGTGCTTGTAGTAAAATAACGTCAGACGTATCGGTGGCTGGCTAGCTAACGTTAGCCAACCAACCATCTAACGTTATCTGTAAATTAGCCTGGCGCTGGGAGAGCTAAGTTAGCCACCAAAGCAAGACTCGTACAGTTAGAGGCTGCTGGCACTGCTGAATAATTCGTCTGGACACTAATGGATGTAACGAGTTGTCTCTGGTGATTAAGAGGACATAACACAACCTACACTGGGACTTCCCATTCACCATTTTTGGACTCAGGAGTATTGTCAAACCTCTCGCAGGTGAGGTGAATTGTTAGCCTGCTAGCCAGGGTAAACCAATGGAGGTGAATTTGATTCTCCCAGGATGGCGAAGAAATGACCCGCCCTACTCCGCCTCTGATTGGCCAGTAGTGATTGCCTTCTTTGGTTACGGGCGTTTGGGTTGGGTATGTTTAGGCATGAGGAGAGTGTATGCCAATCAGAAGCGGATTAGGGCGGGTCATTCTTTCGCCATCCTAGGATAAGAAATATCGACCAATGGAGACCTGAGTAGCTCAAGGCGAGCTAATGGTAATGCTACATTGTAAAGAAGCTCATGCAACACACTGAGCCGCACCAGTCACACTGTTTATCGTCTAAACCATGAACTGTCTTTGCTTTTAATGCATTGCTTATATGTAGTACATTTTATTTGTATCATGTTCGATAATTTCCATTATCGTGCTGCCGCTGTGACTCATTAACGTTAGTTGTCTCCACCCTACTTTCATTTCACCATTGTGGGCTCGCTATAGTCAGCATTATAATAGAAGCAAGGTACCGTTAAGTTAACGTAACGCTGAAATTAAATAATAGTTTAATTTTGCTCCTCATTCCAGGTCTGTAACTTAACGTTATTATATACGTTATACGTTATTATATATACGTCCCCACCCTGGCTTCAGTATCACCCACAGGATCACCACAATGTGGGCTGCACATATTTCACTTCAATGCACAACGTTATGCCAAATTATGTTCCTTAATTTTGGATAGGAACAGCTGTTGTAACGTTACTTATCGGTAATTAAACCCAGAAGCCCTTGCACGATCACTCAAGCACGCCGAATTACGGAGTGGATCCCACAAGGCTCTAGAAAAGGGTGCTGAAACCTGCACGTTTGCTTATCATAACCGCCACTCTAAATTGTGAGATTTTCTAGTGGAGTTTGGCGTGACCGTTCTATCCGCCTTGAAAGAGACTGGCACATCTTCAGCTGAATCTTCGGGCTGAATCGTGTCCACTGAGCTGTCAAACCCAGCGCTGCTGGGCCGTGTGACTGAATCAATTAGGGCTTGCGTGTCACCTGGCTCAGCTGTATCTACAAAGCATTTTCTGCCTGCATTTGAGACGTTAGTAAGCAATTCCATGCAGACCCCCTATTTTTTTCAACGCTGCGAAATTCGATTAAGATTGCAATCCAAAATTGGAGCCTCGTGGTCAGGAAATTAGGTGGTTGGCATGTGGGTGAAAGCCATCATTTTGCCGGTTTGGTGCATACACCGATGCTCCCAACTGCTGTTGTTAGAGCGCTGCCGTGACTGCAGCGGGCCATACACACCCAGGATTTATGCGTGGAAGTGCTCTAAAAGCTGTAGGCTTCTGTGGATGTAAGAAGGTGCCATTGTGTCTGGGGATTTTCTAGCATTTCCAGCATTGGAGGGCAGAGATCTTGCCTGACAGAGTAAGGATGCACAGTTGAATCTTGTATTTTAATGGAGCTTGAGGAAATGCAAGTAAACCTCCACTGCAATATAGATTTGAGTGAATGGAGAGCATTTAAAAAGGTAACACATCTCTTTGTGTGTGCATTCTCTGATCTGTTGAATGGTTTGCTTTCATAAATGCAATCCTACATTTTCCCAGCATGTCAGAGCCTTATCCCACAGGAGTGCATGTTCAGTATTAGGCTTCATGCCACATGGAGGTACCAGGTCCATCTGACAGAGTTATGAACCTTGATGTTGGCCTTGACATGTCATAATGTGGCAGCCTGCCAAGTGTAGGCAAATATTGGGTAATGAACAAGAAGTGATATCTTGTATTCCAGCTCGTTTGCATGGCAGGCATGCATGGTGTGTGTTATCCTCTCCACACCTTAACATTGAGCTCGCCTTTGTTAAGCCCATTCAAAGAGTAGATTAATTCTTCTTTTGAAGAATGCTGGGGTTGAAAAGGCCACTACTTCAAGGACATAATAAAAATGAGAAGATGACTGCAGGCACTTCCTTTTCAGCATGGCATTATGAGGAGTTTTTTAAAGAAATCTCAGTGTACTGACAGTTGTGCATGAATACAGTAATACAGATGAAAACGCAAGTAATAGAACAGCATTTAACAGGGTTCCCACAAAGTCTTTGAAATTGCTTAATTTTAGCAGTTATGTTTTTAAGGTTAGGAATATGTTTGAATTTGGATAAGCAAAATTTTCTACAAAATCTGCTGTTTGATATGCAGTCAGTTACGTGAATCAAAAATCTTTTAATATTTTAAATGAAACAGTCAGATTGTCATATTTGCCATTAATAAATATTCAGTAAATCCTCTGTTCTCTGATCTGTTAGTCTGGAAATTAGTAAGCAATAAATAATCCTATTAACTGTGATAGTTTTGATCACGGACAGCTGGAAAAACAAACAAAGTGACAATATACATTGATTACTGCAGGCATAATGACATTCTGTCAACTTTATTTTTTGCAATTGCATTTATAGTGACAATTTAGATGTGATTTCAAAGGCTTTCAGAGTCTGTAAATGTTTGATACAGACCTTAAAAGTGTGTGAAAGGTACTTGGATATTACAAAAAACCAAAAGAAAATCTCATTTAGAAAAGATGTGTTTGCCATAAGCACTTGTTGACAACATAATAATTACTCATACAATCATTGATCCAAAATAAAAAATTATATACAGCGATGCACAACAAAAATCAGTCAATAATGAAATGAAATTTATATGATTATTATTCTGAAAATAAAAGTATCGGCAATAAGTATTTGCTGTACTGTAGTTACATTAGGACTGACAGATTGTGACAAAGCATTTAATTTGAATTCTTAGGCAAAATATTCTATAAAATTGAAGTATTTTGTGAAGTTCTTTGATACCTAATGAGAAAAACTAACTGAACACTCAGTTAGATTTGGCTCAAGTCAGAGTTATGGAGTATTAAAGGGACAGTTACCCCAAAATAAAAAAATACACACTTTTCCCCTGGCCTGTAGTACTGTTTATCCATCTAGATTTTTCTTTGGTGTGAGTCGCAGCGTTTTGGAGATATCAGCCATAGAGATGTCTGGACCCTGTTGTTCAAAATAACACATCTTGTGAGCAGTTTCATGCAGGAACTACTTTCTGTCTGCAGTAGAATCTACTGGAACTTCCTTAGATTCTGCTGCAAACTGAAACATGAAACTACTCACAATGGGTCTGTGGATCATTTTGAGTAACTGGGTCATGATTTTTGGAAAGAGACATTGCTGTTGAGTTTTTCAAATGTAATTTTTTGGTGCTTGCAGCACCAGACTCCGAGTGCCATCTAGTCTCATTATGTGGGAGAGAAGGCAGACATCTCTAAAGCTGATATCTCCAAAATTTTGTAACTTGTGCTTCCATTAATTATATATTTATCATGTACATGATTTCTCGGTGGGATTTAGCTTAACTGATTTGATGTGTATGCTGAACGTCAGTGCTATTACAAGCCAGCTATTGTAACTGGGACTCATTCGCTCTTGAAAATTGGGACATAATTGTATTTTGAGGGGGGTTGGGTTTTTAACAATAACAATTATGCTGGAGAATACATTTTAAAAGATCAAACCTTTCGCTATTAAACGTTGTAATGGTCCAGCCTCCTAGTGATTAGTTTTTTTTTATTAAATGTAGATGTCAAAGTTTTACAGAGTTGACAAAATGTTCAATTTTTTCATTTCACAGCATGGTCATAGTGAGCAGCCATTTTATTTTTTTAAAGTGGCTCACAGTTCTCTTAATGCTAACCAAAATACACATTTTTAAACCATGATTCTTATTTAGCTTTGATTTAGAAGGGCTACAGAGTTGATATGTTATGGTTGAGACCCATCTTATAGTAATATTAGTTAATGAATTTGTCAAAAAATAGAACGTTTACCAGTGCTTGAGCAGTATTCCTGTGTTTTTTAAACCAGGAAGTGAGACAGGGGTCCTTAGGGTATAGCTAACCCTTTTTTATGCCTGATTAAATCATGTTTTTGTCAAAATCTGAGTTGAGAGAAATGTGGAACACAACTTTAGAGGGCCAACATTTTCATTAAAAAAAAAAGATTTAAAACAAAGATGATTATAATAGCACATTTTTATACCTCTGTTATCAGTAGCTATTATTAGTTTTAGATTTTGAAGGCTTTTAACACATATTTAAATAGTTTGCAGTTGTGAATTTTGAAGGGAAAAAGAATTTTTTCTGTCACAGAGCAAGTTTAGAAATTACAAATATGAAAGCAAACCAAAACATTTAATAAATTACACACACACACACACACACACTCACACACACACACACACACACACACACACATGTATGTATACATATATATATATATATAATATATATATATATATATATGTATATGAATAGTATATGAATCCTTACAGAATAAAATTCCACCA
>JAJHUR010140467.1:0-18432 GCA_027495735.1 Lutjanus campechanus | reverse complement strand
GGGTGTAAGATAGGGCCCTCTATCTGTTTCAGTTCTATGCTCACACACGCAATGCATCAAGTATTTTTTTTTTCGCCAGCCAAATCACACTATATGCTAGTCTGTTTCATGCTTTCTATAGACACACGCAGATAAAATAATCATAGGAAACCTTTCTTGGATTTCTTCTGCTCCCTGTTTATTTCACAAGTGGGAAGTCATGGATGAAAATGAAAACACCACCAAAGAGTTCATTCCAGAATGGGCCCTTGGGCTGAATTATTAAAGATCGCAGCATTGATGAGCTCTAACGTGTTTGATACTTTTACGGATTGGTGTAATTTATTATCACGTGGCAGCAGCGCAGTCTGTCCACCTCTCTCTCTGTGTCGGGGCAGCTCCTCCACACACACACACACACACACACACACACACACACACACACACACACATGTATGTATACATATATATATATATATAATATATATATATATATATATGTATATGAATAGTATATGAATCCTTACAGAATAAAATTCCACCAAACATGGAATTAAGAATGTTGATATTTTGATACATTACATATAAAGTTTTTTGTAGGACATGATTTGTCCCAGTTGTCAAAGCTTGGTGGACTATATAAAATATGTGTGGAAAAATGAGGGTAGATAATGAGGAGCATTGCTGCTGTTAACTACACTCTCTGGACCTTTTTTAAAAAAAAATTAATTAGCTGTGTGAATGGGCTTAACCTGGCTTCACTGGTGTTACATATGAAGTTTGTCCTGCAAAACGAACGGGATAACCATGTGCAAAACATTTTGGTCGATTCCTTTACGTTAAGTGTCTCTGAATGGATTCAATTATTTATCAAGAACAGATTACACAAATGAACATTAATTGCAGCCCTGCTGGAGACTGTTGTCAGAGTTTGTCTCATGTAGTGCAGGATACAGGACACTAATTGGACTACAGATCCGCTGTCAGAGGAGACTTTATGTATTTTCTTTGATTATGTAGAGTTAGAAGAAGCGGTAACATGACCATGAACATCAGTACAGGCTGAGGCACGGGGGGCAATTAATGCTGATGAATGGGGCAGCAGTAATAGATTAAGTGTAGGGAGACAGGTCCATCCATCATGCCTGGCCTGAACAGGTGCACTCATCTGCGTATTGATTGAGGGGTCTCAAGTCCATGAAGTGTACAACTGTGTACAGGGACTGTGTCACTGCCTGTCTTTGTCTCTGCAAACAGCCTTCTGTGGTTAAGCTGCTGAGCTGTGAGAGCTGTGTGATGAATCAGAGAGGAGACAGAGGGGCAGCTGGTGGCTTTACTCACTATTTGGTCCTGCAGAGTAAAATGTGTTCATGTTGATGACATAGTGAGGACACTCGTAAGAGACATTTCAGTGACTTGTGACATGGTTTCCTGTTGTGTAGTAAAAGTACTAGTACTATGTGTCCATAGCGTGCACCTCCGCAGGTGGGCACTTACTTTGTCATTTCTGTATTGCAGTTGCTTGTAACTTATTGGCAGATGTATCCACTGATGCTTATACACACACCAACCACTTCATTAGGTACACTTGCACAATCTAATGTGATTCATTACAACAGCTCTGCCATAAATTCTGCCTTTACAAAGACAATGTTCCCTTCTGATTGACACTGTTAAAGAGGTATTGATTAAAAGGTCCAGTATGTAAGATTCAGGAGGATTTATTGGCAGAATATGGCATAAATGCAATATAATCAGAAGTATATTTTTATCAGTGTATAATCACCTGTGCTGAGGTGATCAGTCCTTTGCCACGGTCCCAGTTTGATTCCAGCCTGCGGCCCTTTGCTGCGTGTTGTCTCCACTTTCCTCTCGGATCTTCAGCTGTTTTATCTAATCATTACCTTAGAATGAGTCCTTTGTATCCACAGAGAGAGCGGCTCACATAGACCTCTGATAGAACTGATATGGCATTGCTGCTCAGCCTTACCAGCAGTTTTTCCAGTCACCACTTGTGATATTGTTTGATAAACGAGGTCAGTTATGGCTCTTCCTATGATGAATTTTTGATCCATGGAGTTCTTATATTTCTAAAACTTAACTTCATCTGAAAAAAGCAACTCAATTTTCTGTGACATCATCAGGACTGAGTGGAAACTTGCGGGCGGGAGCAAGTGGGGAAACCCTGCTGCGCATATTCAGTGGGCCATATAACCAGGAAGGAAATCCAGAATCTACAAAACCTTTGTGGCTCATGCACCAGGCAAGCAACTCTCATTGGACTGAGTGGGTGCCATCTTTGCATGGACTATCTAGCTCATTATAATCTATGGTGGCTCCTGTTCCACAAAGTCTGCTGTGTTTCTATAGTAGCCCAAAACAAACAAACCAAACACTGGCTCTAGAGAGGGCCTTTCATGATTTTCGCACCCACCGAGGGGGGCAGTGAGATGAGCGGTATACAGTTGATTGCAATCTGTAACCTCACTGCTAGATGCTACTAAATCCTAGAAACTGGTCCTTTATCTATGTGGTTATTGAAGTTGTAGTTTGTAGTGGTGTTAAACTGGACTACATTATGTTGAGACGTGCTTATAATATTTTGGCTTCCTCATTTACATAAATGAGAGAGGAACAATATTAGAAACACCTTTAAATATGATATAATACTCCACCACTATGACCTCAGTAATAAACATAGGGTAGGGTTATTACATGTCTGACAGTGTCACCAAAAATTGTTGGGTACAGGTGTACCCAGCAGGGGTGTAAGAAAATATTGATCCACTTGAGTATTGCGGTATTGTATTTGTGTATTTTATTTAATTGTATTTTATCGCGGTATTATACAATTCGTGGCAGTGGTTAATTTTGTCTCGTTTAAACCTCCTACTGCTAGATAGCAGTGCTGTTATCTATCTTTATCTATCTGTTCTGATTGCATACAATTAATTTTTTTTTTAAACTTGGTTTGTATGCATATGGTGATGTGTTCCTTATACTTTGACAGTTTTTCTAAAGTCAAATTTTGAAAAAGAAACAAGTATCACAATTTATCGCAATATATATTGAATCGTAATCCCTGTGTCATGATGTGTATCGTATCACCAGATTCTTGCTGATACACGGTCCTAGTACCTAATGAGGTGAAAGCCAGGTAGTGTTAACTGCGGTTCCTGCTTCTTTCAATCAAAAAGCAGATTTAGTTTCTCAAAAGGTTCTTGGTCCCCTCAGAAGGTTTGTACTGGCCTGTAAATAATTGCCTTTCAATATTTTAGTTGAAAGTAAACAGAGAGTCTAAGTTTCCTCTAGATTTATTACCAAGTACTGTTTGTTGGGGTTTGGTTGAGTTTCAACTCTCAATCTGTATTTTGTTAATGAAAGTGGATATTGGTAAGTGACTAGTTGTGCAGCAGCTCAGAACTGAAATCATGTGTACAGTAAACTGTGTAATAAATGGGGCTGGGTAACGTTTAAAAAAAATTACCAATGTAGTACTTCATTCTAGGGCTGCACTTATTTTCACTGGAATTGTGATGTGCGATACGATTAGTGGAAATGATTATGCATTATCATTTTCAATTTTACTGAAAAAAAGTATTAAAATCATGATGATGTGCCTTTTATTGTGGTCTTTACTAAACATGAAGATTTTTAGCACCAGGGTATCTCTGCAGCACTGCACTATCTCATTATAATGCTGTTTTCTCACATTTTTCCCTTTTCAAAAAATTGTGATTAGGTTCTAGTTCTGCGATTCAGATATTGAATGTGGCCATATTGCAATTTTGATAATATTGTGTTGAATTGTGCAGGCTCACGTGATTTAAGTACTTTTTTTCAAAGGTTCTTCTTTATGAAGAATGCAGTGATGGGCTGTGAGCAAAACCATGGAAATAGAATTTTTCCTAGATCTGGGTACCAAAAAAATTGCAGGTATCATTTGACAGGAGAAGTTTGGATACTACTTGGTACTGGGTTCACTCGATACCTTAAAGATATTGACTACTAATACCCGCAGTAAGACATAAGAAAACATTATATTATCATCATATACCAGGCTTTTTATCATCCTAACTGTGTGGATTGACTGTGTATTATTGTTGTAGGGAGTGTGGCCAAATCTGGAGGATCTGTTCTCTAACCAACCCCTTATTCCTCTCTTTACATTGTAGGTGCAGCATCCTAACCAGCCATCAGACTTGAATTCTCTTGTTTTGAGCCAAAACAACCTGTTGAAGTTGATATTCAATACTGCCACCCCTCGGTTTCATCTGTATCACAAACAAGGAGGCCCTGGATCATCACTGGATGGGGAAAATAGCTGGCATCCTGTTTTCGAGGTTGCAGAGGGATACTTCAAACCTGAAAAACTTCAAGATACAGATGGCCTGAGGAGCTTCCGTCTTCAACACATAAAAGCTGCAGTTTTTCACTTTTTTTGTCGAGGTCATTTTTAGGACGTTGCTCCTGAGAGGCTCTGTCCTCCAAGGGATTGTTGTGGGAGGGTGTTACCCAAGCCTCAGTGCTCTCTGCTGGGGGAAGGAAGCAGAGGGAAGGCCCTGGAAGTCCCTGGAGAAGAGAGCAATAAAGAAAACGGTCTGTAGCTGGGAGGCTGGGCAGCGGTTACATAACAGGCGCGGTCGTCCACTAATAGTGGAACAAGGAGACCAGCGGGGGAGCTGAGTTATTCTACGCTGGTTGATATGAGCTAATACCATTATCTGTACACACATAACCCCCAGTGCTCCAGATCAACACTGCAATTTTAGCTCAAAAAATTCCAATTACATGGATACTAATGGATGTTCTACTGGATTTTGCCTCAGATATTTTGGAAAGAACCAGGGCATCACTTCCTGCTTTTTGTCTTCCAATCACATCCCTGGTGCAGTTGGCAGGTGAGGTGGTTTGAATCGGCCACCGGCGGGGTTTAGGGATGCCCCGACACAGGAAAACCAGGCTACTCCACTGGCCCGCTTACAGACTGCTGTTTCTAATACGAGTCCTGGACTGAAAGCAAATTGTCTCCTTCTCTAACAGAGAGCAAGGGGTGCTCATTTTTTATTTACAAGACTTTTCCTCACACTGCTACAGCTGCCCAGACTGCTAATATCCGGGTGCTAACAACTAAATTTAAGCAAAGAGGAATCTCCATACTGTTTTCTAGCACTGACTTGTGTGAAAACAAGCCAATTCCTCATTTTTGGTCACTTTTTCTAACATGAAGAAAATCATAGGCGAAGGAAAATAGAAAGCAAGAGTCGGATTATCACATCTCTCCTCTCAGTTCTCTCTTTCTTTCAGCCTCATTTAATTTCTCATTGTCGTTCCATTTTTGAAGCCCAACTCCTACTAAAACAGCTCTACCTCTGCCAACTCTTGTACCTCACTGAACTCCCATCCATAGACCAATCAAATCAAGCTGGATCAGTTTAGCTGAGGTTTTTTGTTTGTCTTTCATAGCACCAAATCACTTAAGGGTTAAATTATTGTTTTGACAGAAGGGTCCAAATGCTTTTTTTTTTTTTTATATCTAAATAACAGCCATGTTTTTGTTAATTTCCCTTTTCTCATGATTTTCATAAAGTCTTTAGTGACATTGCTATACAACAAGCAAATTCTCCCTTTTTAGGTTGATTTTACAGAATTATTGTTTATTGGCTTGTGTTTCTCATCGATTGACATTTTGAGTCCAGCAGAGCTGAACCAGTTTTGTGTATTTATCTACACCTCTGCTTCTTTATAATCTGTGGCTTATTTGTTCATCCTGCCTTCCCACCTGGTTTTCTGGCTGACGGGAAAACAAGGCTTTTACAGTAGAGTGACTTGTAAGCTTCCTTTAATCTTACACACACACACACACACACACACACACACGCACACACACACACACACACACATAGACACAGAGTAGATCAGGATTGACCTAAGAACCTAAGAAAACAAGCATTCGCTCCTCCTCTCATCACAGTGTGGTGATGCAGAGGAGTGTTTTCCTCTTTTCCATGTGAGAAGAGAGGAAACCCCCCTCCACTGTCCCTCCATTTCTTTCCTTTACATTTTTTTCTTCCATCATTTCTGTCCCCCCCAAACTACAAATCCACTCACTAATACACCCTAAAGAAACACTGAACTCTGAATGACAAATTCCTCGGCATAGCAGTTGCTGGACAGACACACAGGGAGTGATGCCAGGTGGCAGCAGTAAGAGTGGAGGGCGGGGTCCATCCTCGTCACCCCTCCCCCACGCCGTGGTCCCGCCCAGCAGACCCCTGCGACCTTCCCGATATGTCCCCGTGTCAGCAGCCACTTTCTTCCTTGTTGGCTCAACTACGCTCTTCTTCTGCTTCACGTAAGTGGCAACAGTGAATCATCTCACACACACACGCGGCCGGTTTATAAGTCCTGATGACTATTTTATCTCAGAAACAGAAAAATATAAACAAATAGCCGTGATAACAAAGAGCAAGGCCACGTTCTTTGTACGTGGATAACTGGAAGGAGTTTTCCTGGATTGGTTTGGTGACGATTTGACACAAGCCTTGATTGTTCACCTCTGGAACCGTTTTCAAAGCCAGCCAACCAAACAGATATTTAACCTACGTAGACCCAGACGAGTTATATCTGTCCAAACTGTAACCAGACTGTGTCTGTCCTGAGTGGGTCAGATACAGCCTGAGCAGTTATGTTCTTCATCAAAAACAAACAAAAGTGGGTCAAAACCATGTATGGGATGGGTACCGAACCCATTCAAATAGCCCAGGGTTTACTTATTTAAAGGGATAGTTCATCCAAAAATGAAAATTCAGTCATTATCTACTCACCATCATGCTGATCGAAGATCGTTTTTAGTTAGTCCACAAAACACTGCAGGAGATTCACAGGACACTCAACACCATGTTTTTAGAATGAATCTTCACTGTAGTGGTCGCCATTCACTTCCATTGTTTGGGAGATTCTGCAACACTGTTTCCCTGTGAAACTCCGACAGTGATTTGTGGTCTAACAAAATAAACCCAATCCTCAATCGGGATGTGGGTGAGTAGATAATGACTGAACTTTCATTTTTTGGTGAATTTTCCCTTTAAGACCAGAGTATTGGCAAGCTCCGACATTATCTGTTCTTTTATCGGTACTTCCTTAGGGTTAGGTGCAATTTATTATCACGCAGCTGCAACCCAGGCTCTCCACTTCTCTTTCTGTGTCGGGGCAGCTCCTCCACACACACACACACACACACACACACACACACACACACACACACACAGAGGGAGGTTAGTGCACAGCAGAACAAAACCGCTGGTAGAGACAGGGAAATGAAACAGGTGAAGTAACTTGGAGATTACTCAAATTGACAACAACTACACTTGGAACTGTTCAGATAAATAAAACCCTCATGAGTAAAAAGCCAATGATTTATTAATACACCTGATCAACAACCACAAATCTGTAAACGTGTAAAGCACAATGTGTCAGTCTGCTTTGTCCGTATTCTCATCCATCCACTGTTTGGCTCATAGCAAATCGTTATAAACAAGCTTACGCAAAAGCAGTCTGTTTGTTGTCTGACTGTTTGCCATGAATCATAAAACTTCGTCAAATTCTTGCATAGTTACTGCTGGGTGAGACAAAGCAACCCCTCCTCTCTCTGCATTCAGAGTCACATGAGCCGTGGAGGACGGAGGACAGGATGAATGAGATTGACTGATGTTGGAGTTCTTCATTGTTTCTGAACCTCATTCAGTATTGTGATGTCAGGAATCACAGAAAGAATTATTTATTTTTCTGAGTATACAGAGCAACCAGTCGTTTCCTTTTTTAAAAATATGATTTATTTTCTTGGTACTTTAGATTTGTTTACAGTGAAATATTGGGTTTAAATAGAGGCTCTGCTGTTGCAAACATTACTGTTGCTGCTCTAGAGACAACATTCAGATAAATACAGTATCTGCTTCTTATGCTGTTCTAATGATGTAAACCCCAGTCATGCTGGTCTGACAGGCCGAGTCGAACTGAGTCAAGCCAGGCCAGCTCTGTGTATGGAGAAGGGCCATATCATATCAGTTTAAGTGTGCGCAATATTTAGAATATTTTTTATGGCTTTAGACTCCTTTGGCAGAAACAGTCATTTTACCTCACAGAGCGCAGGAGTTGGTGGGCTACTGCTGTCTTGTACAGTTAGTTTGTTTGTGTTGTTGGGTGACTTTGGTGTTTTAAGGGGTTAGTTTGGATGAAGGAGGAAAAGAGACTAAGCTGGTTTTATAGTTTGGGATTTTGAATATGAAGAACTTTTCAAAAACTTCACAGTGTGGACTGAACTGAGGTCGTTTTCACTCGTAAACAGCATTTTGAGATTTCCCCGGCTCAGTGTGGCCTTCAGCCCTGTGAGTGTTTCTGACAGAATGTCAGTGGTGTTTTAGACTGTCATCACTAATCTTGCTGACACCTCACTCTGGAGTGGGTTTGTGTGTGTTCGCCACACAGTGAGCGTGTGATGAGGGGAAAAATTGTGGTGAGAGCTGGTGAATGCGAAGCGCTGTCTGTGGGAGAAACAATGTGTGTGCAGTTTAAATGTGAGAAAGTCAGATTGACAGGTGTGAGTAAGTGTGTGTGTGTGTGCGCTCATCCCTTTGTGTGTATTTGTGCGCGCATATGTGAGAAAATCTAATCTGCGTGTGTGTGTGTGTGGTCAATGTGGTGGGCAGTCAGCTCTGTGCTTCAGATTAGTGAGGAGAAAATAGGCCAACATCTGTCACCCTGACAAAAGCCCATCATCCGGTCTCTCACTGTTTATTTCTTCGTGAGTCTGTTAATGTTTGTATTCCTGCAGCCACTCTCACATCCCCTCTTATTTTCTCTCTACTGTAGTGTTCTGAACAATGAGGGAGGAACACAATAATAACAAAGTAATCTCACTGGAGGCCATCAAGCCAATAGTATGATTGTAATTAATTTAATATCTTGACTTGTCTTATTTAAAATTTTAAATAGAGCTTTTTTATGCCTTTATTTGATAGGACAGCTGAAGATACAACAGGAAAGGGGGAGTAAATGGGGCGCTGTTGAATGCAGCAAAGGGCCACACACAGAAATGGAACCTATGGCTGCTGCAGAGCCTCGGTACATGAAGCATATGCTCTACCAACTGAGCTACCTGGCCACCCTGCCTGGTTTTTTTATTTATTTGTACAAAATAATTGGCACGAATGCAAACTTTATTATAATCAAATACAAAAGAAGCTCAATGGCTGGAAACAAGACAGAACTGCAAGCGTAGTCAGCTGTGTCCATCAGTTTGACAAAATGTGCTGTCCTTGAGCTTCAAAGAGCTTATTGCCACATTGCGTAAATGTGTAGAAATGCAAAACTCTGGAAAAGTTTATTGTTGGTGTTATTTGATGGAGGTTGCCAGGTTGGAGCACCATCCTGGTAGTTTTAGTGGCTATCTTGCTAGCTGCTTGCTGCAATAGAGACTGAGGACGGTCTCCCAATTTTCATTGTCAAAACTGGGTGTAAACAATTCGAGTTAAAAAAAAAAAACATTGCTGGACTAATTCAAAGTCTTAACAGAGTTTTCAAAGCCAGCCAATACAGAGTGTAGTTTTTGATAAGGTGCATAAGGGGTGTAGGTTAGTTAGCGGCTGTTCTCACTGCTGTTGGAGCGATTATTTTGCATTTAGAAATCGACAGATGATCAGCAGGTAGTGAGATCTCTGACTGTTAAGTATTGCAAGATAGATTTGAAGTTGCTGGAAGTCACTTTTTTTTTTTAGATAACAAAGTCATCCCAAAACTGAAACAGTCACCATATCTGAAACCAAGTCATAAAGGACAGGTCCGTCAATATTTTATATTTTAACTAGTATTTGTGTGTATTTCTGCCGCAGAACTCTAGAAACTACTGAAAACACATCAGTGTACCACTTTACTTTTACTGAATCCCTCATACATCGTCCTGCTGCCCCAAGTACTCACTAGTTTTAAGACATTTTATGCAGTTGTATATTTGTGAGCCATTTTCACAGATCTGCATCATCTCTGGGAACCAGTGGGCCACAGAGAGGGTAAGGAAGCACTGAGACGCAGACCAACACATTGTTGGTTTCGGTCTTTTCAAGGGATTTGCTGACAATAAGGAAAACAGAGAAAACGACCAACCTTATCCTTTAAAGGGCTTGACCAATGATTCAGCTTGCTTTGAATCATCCCACACTTTCGTAGGTTTGAGCCCACAGACATTGTTTGTTGTCGTGCTAACAGCTCCATGGAACTCTAAATCCAGGCTCATGTGAAATCATCTACAATCAAACCAGCTCCCAGTTATCCATGTATGGAGAACAATCCTCTGCACCTGTTTGTTCTGGATGCAACAGATGAAATAAATACAAGCATAAAATTAACATCACCAAACAAACTTATTTCTTTGAATTTCAGCGTTGTTTTATTTACAATGATGATTGACTGTAAAAGGCTCAACCAGTGGCCCTCTACGACTTTGCTTTGATTACAACTGAACTATAAACTGTTTTCTTCTGAGTGTCACCTCCTATCTTTTCTGTTCATCATCGTTTCAGGTGCCCGTGGCTGTCAGAGCGTTTCTCAGTAGCTGTTCCCATCTACAATGGAGTCATCTTCCTGTTTGTTTTGGCTAACTTCTGTATGGCCACATTCATGGACCCAGGCATCTTCCCGAGAGGTGAGTGCATGCCTGGATCAGTGAACTTTATGTGTGTGTGATGCAGGTCTTGTGTCATCAAAAGGCCGCTACATACTGTCTGCAGGATGTTTATATTGCTGTTCATGCAAAATGTCAAGTTTTCCTTTTGGCTACATTTTCAAAGTCAATCAATTTCTTGCTTATACACACCCAAAGCTGAGTCTCTGTTACAGACCCAGAAGTTGTATTTCCATTTTAATAGCCTCAAAAAGATGGAAAAACTTCTCTGCTTGTGTCAAATAGGCAGATTCTTGGAGGATCAGTAAGGGAGTAAGAGCAGGAATTGAGGCAGAAGTTAAAGGGGTAGTTCAGGTTTATTTGAATTGAGGTTGGATGAGGTGCTTCTCCACAGTCGGTGTATTACATAGTGTAAGGAGCAAAGCAATGTATTGCTGTGGACACGGTCAGCAGCAAAATGGCCAATGTCGTGGCTGAAATGTTCTTCGTGGTCAATTTTAGGGTTGTTTCTGGGTCTGTGATCATGTGTGTCTTCTGTTCCTGTCTCTACAGCCGAGGAGGACGAGGACAAGGAGGACGATTTCCGTGCTCCCCTCTACAAGACAGTGGAGATCAGAGGGATCCAGGTCAGGATGAAGTGGTGTTCAACTTGCCGCTTCTACAGGCCGCCACGGTGCTCGCACTGCTCCGTCTGTGACAACTGTGTTGAGGTGTGCTCACACTCGCCCATTCACTGTTTGCTTTGAGTAATTAGGACTTTCTTCATGTTCACAGTCTCTAGGTTTCAAAGTAGCTAATTGAGCGGTGTCATGTACACTTTGCCTATAGTAGACAGTTTTCCTTTCATGGCTTCTGATGGGGAGGAGTGTCAGTGTTGGTCTGAAGTTGGGTAGCCTCAAGGGCTGTAACTAATCATTATTTTCATAGTTGATTCATTGGTCGATTATTTTCTTAATTTATCGATTAATAGTTGTTAGGTTTATACAGCATTAGAAAATGTTGATCAATGCTTCTCCAAAGTCCAAGGTGACATCCTTACACGTCTTGTTTTGCCCACAACCAAACAATATTAACATTTAAGAAGCTGGAATCAGAGATTTTTGACTTTTTTCTCATAAACTTCGTCACGCCAATCAATTGATTATCAAAATAATTGGTGAATAATCTAATTATTCAAATCGTTGTAGCTCTGTAGCCTCTCTTCATCCTTTCATCAAAAATCAATGAATCAACAAAACAGTGAGGCTCAAATGCAACCAGCAGCAGCAGCAGCACTTAGATACATTCTACACCCGCAGAATGTTTCTGTAATAGACTTTGTTTTCTCCAACTCACTTGAAGGCCTGTGACAGCAGGCAGATTTAGAGTTCATATGGGTTAATGTCAATTAATGATCGTAATGTATCAGGTTATATATAACTGATGGCAATCCATTTAAAACTCTTTTCTTTGTGGTAGGTGAGTCATCGAAGGCACCAGGAACACATAAACACATTCGACATATTTTTTCACTTGAGCATCCAATCAAAATCCACTGTCAAAGATTAAGACTTGAATGGCTTTAGTAATCCATCACAGTGGACATGATGTCTGCTCATGTTGTTGTCAAATTTGCCTCAAGGTTGTAGGATAATGTGGGCGAAAGTGCAGTTTGACACAACATAGATTTGCCAAAAATAAAAGTTTGTCATGACTCACATCTGAGGCTTCAACTACAGATTTAAGCATGGGATGAACCAAGCCTCATGATACGTTGTGTGAATTATGTGAGTGCCTCTGACCACTCCTTTCAAAGTGAGAGATATGCTGCAGCTGTCCTCTGTTTTGTTTTTTTTGTTTTTTTACAGATTTTTGAGGAATGAATGATGTTGGAACACAACCTTAAATCACACCTTCACTGAGTTAATTTGGATGATTTTTGGGGTGTTATTTGTCATTTTATTTTGCTAATGTAATAGTCTAGTCTGCACCGCGCTCTCATCCAGCGGCGCAGTTCACACGCACTCAACCGACCATGAGTGAGCTAAGCTGGGTGAGGAGTGAGAGTAAAACAGCCTGCAGAGTCAGACTCTTTACCCTCTTTATATATTTTGACCAAACCAGAGTTGGTGATTGTTTGATGAGGGGGCAGACTAACAAAGACGGTTTTGGTGAGTTTTACATGTTTTTATGTCGAGTTTGAATTAACTGTGTTTTCCGAAGAGTTAAAGAGCCTATTAAGGTCATCTTAGTTCGGTAAAAGATAGAAACTTGATTCCAGAAGGTGTACGGTTGTATTTCTCAGTTTAAAATGGAAAACAAATGTGAGAACATGTAATTTCTAGACACTTTGAGTTTATTGTCTATTGGAAGTAGTGAACGTACACAGCATGAATTCACTGCTTCCGCGCATCGCTCAGCTGAGACTGGAGAGGGCGGAAGGAGGTGGGAGGTGGGGCAAAGATATCGCCAATCACCGATGAATGGGCTGGATCGGTTTGGAAAATTTTAACATATTGCCCAACTCTACATAGAGTTTCAAGGCCAACCTGAATAAGTGGCCTCAGATAACAGTAACAAACATTAGCTGTTCAGGGACAAGTTGTGCAGTGTTTAAACCACAAAAAGCTAAACTAGACCAGACAGAATCCAGCACTGCAGCGAAAACAACAAAAAACGACCCACCCTTTAAATCTAAAAAACGAAACGATGATGTCCTGAGCTGACCATCGCAGAACAACCCTTTCATCGGTAAAGATGACAAATGACGGTGGTGAAAGATCATATCACGTGAATTCTGATAAAATTCTGATGAAAGAAATTTGACAAAGACATCCCTATCTGCAACAGAATCAATGAAATAGTGCTGCTATACATGATCCTGCCCACTTCCTCAGTGGCTTCCCATCCCTCTGTATGTTCACATTGTTCCATTCAAGGTGTGACAGGTTTTGTTCTCAGATCATTTATTACTCAAAAATCTCCCCTTTAGCAAAAGGCTAACTCTCACAGATGCGGGCTCGGTTACAGAAATGACTTGAAATTGCAACCATAATTCATGCAGGGTAATATCATGCAAGTCCTTCATTTGAGTGGTACTTGAGATTAAGATAAGATAAACTTTATTGAGCCTACAATGGGGAAATTCACACGTTACAGCATCTCAAAAATAACAGATAGAAAAGATCAAGTAAAAAAACCTGACCACAGTGTCTTTTTGTTCTTTTTGTAGGACTTTGACCACCACTGTCCGTGGGTGAACAACTGCATCGGCAGGAGGAACTACCGCTACTTCTTCCTCTTCCTCCTGTCTCTGACAGCTCACATCATGGCCGTGTTTGGCTTCGGCCTGCTCTTCATCCTCTACCATCGCCAGAACATCGACCGCCTGCACGCCATCGTCACGTATCCTTTGAGGACCCCTCCCACGTGTTTTGTCCTATCTATATTAAATTGCCAGTAACAGTTCAGCTCCAGTGTTGCCCACTGCTGCAGTGAATGAAGTTCCTCCTCAGCTTCCACAAATTGTTACAGTTGTATCAGATATCCTGCGGATTAATTTCAGTGTGGTGTGGGAGGATTTCACTTAGCATTCTGAGACAAGTAGCCTTTTACTGGCCTCAGGAATGGAAAACAAGCTTAACATTTTAACATATCATTAGTCCAGTTTCTGCCAGCACATTGTTGTCTCTTGATGGTCCAGATGTTTGAGAGATTTCTGTGTTAAATAGGTTGAAACTTTGTGAGGAATACTGTTTGGTATGGTAGCCCGAACGTGAAAAAGAAAAGATCCTGTAAGTCACAAACTTGCTCAAATGAATGACTTGATATTTAAAAATGTCTTTGTATCTCAAATGAGAAACTTTCTCCAAATAAAGTCTTATTATTTAGAGATACTGAATCATTATTTTGGGATTCTGGATCATTATTTTGTGATACTGTATAATTGTTTTGAGATATTAAAACACTATTTTAAGAAAGTTTCTCATTATATAATGACTTACAGGATGTTTTTGGTTTTTTTCTCCACATTGGTGGAAATGGGCTTCCGTGGACATCAACGTAATTACGAAATTATGGCAATATCAGGCTTTCAGGATGGGTCCAGAGCAACAGGTTTGCATGATGGATTCAATTTATTTTGTTGACTTTCAGGTCTAACACCACCACCAGGCCAGGCGGTCCGTTTATTCACAAGAAAGATCCAAATCTAAGGAGCACATTGCCACAAAATCTATTAAAGTCTTCTCTGTGTTCCTTCATCTGTTGAATATGATCTGTTCTGGTCTTGTCTGGTCTCTCAAGATATTCCTTGACCCCCTGTGCTCTCAGACTGGCAGTA
Organism: Lutjanus campechanus; assembly: GCA_027495735.1. Classification (NCBI taxonomy): domain Eukaryota; kingdom Metazoa; phylum Chordata; class Actinopteri; order Lutjaniformes; family Lutjanidae; genus Lutjanus; species Lutjanus campechanus. Next base: position 3,454 of record JAJHUR010140467.1, on the reverse strand, counting down.
ATGTGTGTGGCAGGCCTGTTCTTCATCCCTGTTGCTGGCCTCACTGGTTTCCACATAGTGCTTGTGGCCAGAGGAAGGACTACCAACGAACAGGTAAGAAACTAGAGTGTTTCAGTACGTGCGCACCACTGACAGATCGTTTGTCAGAAGAAAGAACAGGCACAGGTATAAAACAAAATCCAGTTCAGTATCACACATATACAGTTGTTATAAGCACTTAGGTTTGCTCAACTATTTTCAGAGGGAAATGGACGGAATCCGGTTATGGGGCAGTCCACACAGATGTCCAGGGAGAGGACACATAAAGTTTGAGCCTGTCCATCCATTTACATCCAGTTCACATTGACTTCAGTCCAGACTTTGAGGGAAGGGATCAGTGTACTTTAAGGAACATCCATCTTGACACATATTTCCTGTAGTTCAACACTTACATTTATACTGTTACTCAGATGGAAATGACAAAAGAGGTTGAGGATATGCACAAATAGGAAATAGACACGTCCAAGTTCTTGTAGTCCTCTCCTGTAGTAAGATGTTGTAACCATTTCATCCAGTAATTTTCAAATTTATCAGTTCAAGGAGCAAGTCAGTCTTTCCATACTTTAAATTTCTTTTACAACTCACCACTCAAATTTTGTTGGAGGTTCTTTAATTATCCATGTCCTAGTTATGGCTTTCATACTGGCTGCAAGCAGTGTTTGGAGAAAATATTTGTCACGAGAATTGAGTTTGGTTGAAATATCACCGACATATATTGTACTAAAATCATGAATAATCTCCAGGCCAATAATTGATTTTATTTCCACTACGACTCCTGGCCAGTGGGTTTGAATTACAGCACAATCCCGAAAGATGTGAAAATGATCGGCCCGGGAGTTTTCCAACAATGACCACATCCTCCAACTCATTTATCTTTGGGGTGATAATATTTTTCCATACAATTTCTCTCCATTGGACAGAGCTAAAAGTAGTCACATGCATTTTAGAAATGTTAGGCCACTGGTCCTTCTGTGAGATTTATATAGGCTTCTGTCTCCCATTTAGATTTGACGTACATTGAGTGACTCTTACGAGATTGTATGCAAAAATAAATTTTAGCTCTAATTTTCTGTGAAGATTGCACTTGTATCTGTCAATAAATCTATTAATCAGATTCAGTTCACTTTCCTGAGTGGCTCAGTGACAGATCTTTTGAGTGAATGTTTGTATCTTAATGCCTATTTTCCTGTGCAACTCTGAATCCCTCCCTGTCTCTTCCTCCAGGTAACAGGGAAATTCAGAGGGGGTGTTAACCCATTCACCAATGGCTGTTGGAAGAATGTCTCTCATGTCCTCTGCAGCTCACAAGCACCCAGGTGCATTTTTAAACTTTTTCTTCTAAATTAACTACTTCTATCTTAGGTGTACGGTTCATAAGCATTGCATAACAGCAGTAATACTTCACATTCCTCACAACACCAAACATATCTCTAATTTCCTCAGGATGCACAAAATATACAAAGACCATCATTTTAATAAGAGAGGAATTAAGAATGCTGGGTCGATTTAAGTTTTGACTGATAATAAACAGCACGTTTCAGTGCTCATTGCTTCAAAACCAAGCTTGTAAGAACAATGCACTTCTGTAGTGGTGGGTATTTCTGAAGTGGACTCACTGTCTCTGCAATCCCTGCAGGTATCTGGGCAGAAAGAAGTGTGTGCAGAGTGTGTGTGTGCAGCCTCCTTTCCTGCGGCCGCAGCTGACTGAGGCCCAGCTGGCTGCAAAGATCCTGGACAACGGCATACAGGGAGACCTGCACCGGGTAGGAGCAGCAGGACTGGTGTCCATAGGGACAAACTTTACTAGTCAAGTCAAGTCAATTTATATAGGGCCAATTCACAACAAAGTTGTCTCAAGACACTTTACATATAAAGTAGGTCTAGACCACACTCTATAATTAATTTTATTTGCATCCAACAATTGAAACATTTCCCCATGAGCAAGCACTTTGGCGACAGAGGCGAGGAAAAACTTCGTTTTAACAGGCAGAAACCTTGGACAGATCCATGACTCATGGTAGGCGGTGATCTGACATGTGACGGCACCAGTCGGAATACTCAAGTGCAATTTATACTGCGTGCTTTCATCATTCTGTTCGATTTATACGTTTGTATAAAAAAAAACGGTTGTTTTTGCCTGTTTATAAAGCTGTGTTATGTACGGCTGCTGTGCCTCTCATTCAAATCTGCACCTGGAAAGTTTGCATATAGGCAGCACCAGATGTCAACAAGAGGTTTAACGCTGTTTGAAATTCAGACAACAGAAATCCTGTAAGGTCACATCAGTAAACACAACAGGACCACATGTATCAGGGGGTGTGACATGCAGCAAATGACCACAGGTGGGAGTCAAACCCACGGCTGCTGCAGTACATGGGGTGATTGCTTTACCAACTGAGCTACCAGGGTGTCCCGCTATTTTTATCTGTTTACTTATTTGCAGAAATATTGCATCAGTTGGACAAAATTAGAGCCTGACCGATACTGGGTTTTTGGGGCCAGTTCTGATATTATGGAGTAAAACATTCTGATATTGATGTGTCCACCAATATCCCTTATTGATAAAGAAAAAATAAACAACTCGAATTAAGAAAAAGGATCAAATATACATAAAATACTGCCTTAAAAAATGATCTGCATTGTGTTCTGTATACACATTTAATAATGTAGACTGATATATAGAAGGATATATGGAAGATGGGGATAAAGTATATATAGGAAAGACAATTATCATCCAATATCGGCCTGTCCTGCGATATCGGTTTATTTTGGTGTTGGCTTATATTATTTCTAATAATGGTGGCAGAAAATGGTGTTGGTGTTGAGATGTGGGGTGAGATGTGGTGACTGGGGTGGCCGTAATGTACGATTCCCATCATTTTCATTACCGCTTCAATGATTAATCAATTATTAATTGACTATGAAATTAATCACCAAACAATTTGAAAATTGTTTTGAGTCATGACATTAAGAAAAAATGTCCAAATTCTCTGATTTCCGCATCTTAAATGTGAATATCATAATAATCAACACATCCATCGATATGTTGCAGCACCAATTTTCATATTGGTCTGTATTCATTATGTTTCTCCGCTCATTTATTCCAGTTGTTCTGTCCCCAGTCTGTACATACAGCACATATGTTACATATGAAGTAATAACAAGAGCAGTTTTTTTATGTGGGTATGTTTCAGTTCACAGGATGTGATTCTTTGACTTCCTGTTTCTCATTCTTCTCTGTCTTGCCTCTCTCTTCCTTCCAGTCCAAGTCCAGTCTGGAGATGATGGAGAGCCAGTCATGTGACGCTGAGCCTCCTCCTCCTCCTAAACCAGAGCTCCGCTACCCCGGAATCAGCAGGGGAAACACGGAGGGTAACGCTGTCTAACTTTCACCAAACATCTGCACATCAGCTTC
>JAJHUR010140465.1:168649-221219 GCA_027495735.1 Lutjanus campechanus | reverse complement strand
GTCTGGTTCTATTGAAACGGACCATACAGCAGCCTCACTAACAAAATAATTTTCCCTCGTCACTGATGTGATAACCTTTAAGTGGCACTTTAAATGGACTAATCTTAAACTAAGCTGCTAATCTTAAAATGAGGGGATAATCTCTGACTGTTTGATAATCCAATATTAGGATTAACACTTCATGCCAATTCATGTGGAGGGCCGGGTCACTGCGGGCTGATAAAGATGTGTGTGTGTGTGTGTGTGTGTGTGTGTGTGTGCGTATGTATTTGAATGGGTCAATTCACTTTCTGTGTGTGTGTGTGTATCTGAGTGTGTGTGCTATGTTAGACGGTGTGTGTCAAGGTGACTGTCTGGGGGTTAATAACTAGTGACCCATAGGAGAGACCAGAATGGGGGGCTTAAAATACACACAGACACACACTTAACAACACACACATCTACACACACACACTCAGTCTCACTTAATTCCTTTATTTCGTGTTTATCTTAAACTGTAATGGCCGTGGCTTGTCCAAATTGATTTGACAGTTTTATTCTCTTCAAGGATTAACACGAAACTGTGCGACCGTGTGTGTGTGCGTGTATGTGTGTGTGTTGGATAACACTAAGTACAGGTTGACACTGGAAATGGATTCCTGACCTTCTCAAGTTTTCTTCATTCTTTCATATTTTATTTTATGATAAAGACTTAATGCAGAATATTTCTGACCACAGAAACTTTTCAGATGTATAAATTGATTCAGCCTGCTTTCATACATGATCAGAACTTTTTTGAAAATAGTTTTGATGTTAGAGCGAGAACCAGGAGTTAATTAGCTTAGCTTAGCATAAAGACTGGAATTAGATGGAAACAGCTAGCCTGGCTCTGTCCAAAGTTCAAAAACCCACCTACAAACACATCAAAAGCTCATTTATTAACACATTGGACCTCATTTGTTTAATCTGTGCGCAAACCAAAATGAAAAAACGGCTTTGATTTCAAGGGAGAGTTACTTGCTATAACTGTTTATAAGCAAACAGTGACCAGGGAACAGTGACTGTGCCAATGGTTGCTGGGTAACATCACAGAATAAAGAAGAAATATGATATATTTAGTGTACTAAATCATAAAATAACCATGATTTCACATTTATTAGAGTTAAAATTGATGCTGAATGTTTGGCAAATGAGTAAGTGTGTGTATATAAGTCGTAATAAAAAAAATAATTAATAATATTTTAGAAGAAGAAGGTGTTTATAACAGTTAAACTGAGAAAAAATGTTAATGGGAGTCTAGCAGGCAATGAGACGGGCAGTCACTGATCTCCAACTCTGGAGTGTATATTTTCGGAGCAGTTGGCTTTTGTTTTCAGGCCAACAGGCTTAGTGTTACACCAACAGACAAGTGACACTTATGAACAGCCAATCAGTTTTATAGTTTGGGACTCGTTGTTACTTGTTATCATGACATAACAATGTTGTGCTTGTCCTGCACTCATGTTCAGTGTCCCTGCAGCCTGCAGGCAACCTGCTTGAGCTTCAAGTCTGAGGAAGAGTGGGCAAAGAAAACAACTCACTTCAACCATGGATCATATATTGAATTGCTTCAACATATTAAATATACAGTCTGACTCCAACTCACTGTTCGGAATGCAATACTACCAGTTTTTATCCTAAGCTAAAAGACATTGCATGCACAATACCAGGACCGTGAAACTGGTTCATCTATGGAATGCAGAATGCATTCATTTCATTATTTACACCCATGCTTTTCCTGCTTCGATAGGCCAAAATCTCTACAGTTAAAGCGGTTTATTGCCAGATTTATCCTTCTTGAAACCTGCTTGATTGCAAAGATTTAATCTGCACATCCTTCCCCTCTTCTATCTGCTTTCCTCTGTTCCTGCTTTTAATAACAGACATTGTTAGAGGCCCCCTCCAGTGATAAACATGTTTTTAACCTTATTAAAATGTCCATGTGGTGTTTTTCACGTAATACAAGACATATCAGGCGAGCAGAAAACATCATGTCTGAGCATTTCTTTCTTTGAAACTGCAGTGAGCATGGATGGAAACAGTGGATTCAGACAAGCTGGGTACACTAAAGAACCCAAGGAACCAATCCTGTTAATTGTGGTTGTGGCGCTATAGTGGCGATGCTCGGCCCACAGGAGAAGCTGGATGTAGCGAGCAAAATAGAGGAGAGGTGAGGTGCGGCTACAGAAAGTTACTACGTTGATAACTGCATAGACACGTTGTTCTATGCTGCAAATGGACAAAATATATCCACTTGTGAGTGACCCTGTTTCTCTTCTTGAGAATCAGTTTACAGTTTGAACATGTATGGCTGAATTACAGTGTGTTCACACCAAAGAGGAATTCACTTTTTCATCCAAGGACTAGGATGGAGCTGAGACACACAGCCAACAGACAGCTGCTGGACAGACCGGAGCTTGTGGAGGAGGAAACACCAGGGAGTTACACTGATTTCGCTCTGATGCCGACTCTTTTACTGGCAGGAGGAGTTTAGAGTTTGGTTTCAAACTTTTTGGATTAAAATGTGGATTCATCTTCATGGAGGAGGGACAATACAGAAAGGCTTCTCTGGTGGGCATTGTCAGGCTCACACGTAGACACACACACACACTTGCACTGCATATATTTTTCTTCTGCCTATGTTTGTAAATCACTTTGATCATCTCATGTTGATTTAATGTGCTACGGAAATGGTGGCCCCATGTTCGGAAAAAATGCTGCAAAAGTGCCCTCTTGGTTGCCCCTATGATAGGTAAAACGTGATAAATACAAAACACAGTGGACAAAATGCGGTAAAGTGCCTTCTAATGTGCCCTTCTAGTGGATAAAATGGAATAAAGTGCCCTCTAGAGTGCCCATCCAGTGGACAAAATGTGGTAAAGTAGCTTTTAAAGTACCCTTCCAATGGACAAAATGTGATTAAGTGCATCATAGCTGGTGCCCTTCTTTTTTTTTTAGCATCTGACCCTCAGACAGCCTGAGTCCGCCACTATCTGCACAATATTCACCAGCAATGTATTTATTTACTTTTTCTACAATATCCTTGTATAGCATGTTAAAACGTTATCATGGTTATGTCACAGCCCTTGGTAAAGTTTGGGAAAGTTGGCTTTGGTAAATGCTGAAAAAGTCAAAAGTAACTTAAAGTACAACACATTATACTGATTAACGTTTAACCTAACTTTAAGAAAAGTATTTTTGCTGCCTAAAGCTAACCACCACACGATTTGAACTCTGGCCTCCAGTGTTACAGTCCAGCACCCTGTATGTTTCCTTACAAACTCTGCTGTAATTGGGAAAACAAATTAGTGCTGTACTGTATAAATATAACATAGGATACAGGATGCACACTGACATTTACAGTCACAGGAAACAGGAGAAACCAACTAACCAATACCATTCTAGAGACTTTTAATGGATCATTTTTCTCACCAAAGAAAGTGAAAGAGTGGCTGCATGGACCTTATGTCTGTGTCTGTGTGTTGAGAGGGTAGTGTTGTGTACTACAGTATAAAAGCATAGACACACACACAACACACACACACAAACAGTGTAATTAGGTACATGCCATAGTACAAGCTTTTTCGTCTGGAACCTCTGAGTCCATTTAACGCTGGAAATAGCTGCAGGTTAGGAAGCTAAAACACTAGCCTCTATATGTGTGTGTGTGTGTGTGTGTGTGTGTGTGTGTGTGCGTAAGGGAGAGTGCCACCATGTATGTCAGTGTATGAGAGGGGTAGGTTTTTGTAGGTTTTGCCCCCCAGTCTAATTGAGTTTTCAAGGAGCTCTTATCCTTTAAGAGAATAGTGAAGTGTGTGTGTGTGTGTGTGTGTGTGTGTGTGTGTGTGTGTGTGTGTGTGTGTAAGGGTTGGAGGTTACATGCATGCAGCTGTTACGTTTTTAATTTTGTTTGTGCAAATATGCATTTGTTGCACATATATGTTGTACTTCTGCACAAATATTTTATTTTCATTTTTGTTCAAACAGTAACAAAAATCACCAAGTAACAAATCTGCAACATCACAACACACTTCACATAAACTGTACAGCAGATTTGAGTGACTGAAAATGAAAGAAATGAACACTGTCAAAACAATACAATGAAAAAATGTGCCAGTCAACCTCTCTCTCTCTCTTATGGCCTCAAACTTAAAAACCAACCAAAATGTTTATTTCTTTTGGTAACAGTGTTCCACAGTGCTGGTAAAAGAGCTGCTAAATGGTTCACGAATTCCATAACAGTCATATATGTTTAAGTACACATACTCAACATACACACACATGCAGTAACACATAAAAGTAAAATGATGTAGCATCTTTCTTTAGCCTGGTTGACATTTGAAGTTGAATTAAAGATTCATGTGTTCAGTGCCTACCTGCTTTTGTGTGTGTGTGTGTGTGTGTGTGTGTACAGGACGGCGGTTTTGAACGCAAATCTGTTTCCATGACCTGGCCACAGGCGCCTGCCACACTGCAGACAAAGTTTATTTGTGATGTTTGAGTGTGTAAAGAGTGCAGGTGTGTGTTCTCGAAAGGTCATCTACCCCCCATTACTTTACTGCAAACTCCACTCCAACTATTTTCTGCTAACAGCATGTGGCCCCTCTTTCCAGTAACTGACACTAAACTAGACTCCAATCACTCCTGCTGGAGTCTTAAACATACAGATAAAACAGAGAGACACAAACAGCAAATTAGCGGTTTCTGCCCTCAGAGGAGAGATTTTATTGTGCTATATTTTGTATAGTTCCAGTAAAAACACTGCTGATTGTACAACATTTATGTACGAGCTAGGGCTGTAAAGCTTTTTAACTATAACTTTATGATGATTGGAAACACTTTCCACAGTCTGCTATTGAGAAATTTGATCGATGACATCAACCTTGCTTGGTTGACGCTAGAAAAGGCACAAATGCTGGCAGCTTTTACCCCATATTTTCACTCTTCACAACAAAAAAAGCATATAAACAGTAATATGACACATCAATTTCTGGTACATACACTTGGAGCAGCAACATAAACACAACATTTACATATTATCACCTTATTAAGTTGGTTTAGGTGTCTCTACACATCCAGCTCTCAAACATAAACATTAACATTCATTTGATGTCATGTTTGTGTCCACCTGATGAAAGTAAATCCAACACTCACTAAAGGAAATTTCTGGCTTTTTAGAAGCTAAATGTTCCTCTTTGTTTGCCTGCTCATCGCTAACTGTGTCTGTCCACTGTTTTCTGCTGAGCAGGCAGTGTACAGAGGGTTTTCAGAACTTTTTCGCTGAAACCAGCTGAGTGCTGTGACTGGAGACGAGGTTGATGAGAACTGTGAGAATCAAGCAAAACAGTAATTTTATGGTCTGTAAAACCAAAACTGATCTGAACAGCACTGAGGCGCTCTATGGAATTGAGAGGCACCAGGGTTGTTATTACAAGTGACATCTTTCATATTACACGTAGTAATTTGATCTATCACTCTTAAGGAAAAACAAAACAAAACAAAAGAATAGCAACAACAAACAAAAACAAATTAGTGCAGCTTTAAAGTTGTGCACTAAATCATTCAAACTACGGTCTTCGCAGTGCTTTGAACATCAGATTCATTTACTTCCTGTTCTAGGAAAGGATAACACGGAGCTCTAGGAATTTCAGTATTTAAAAAACACCCACGTATTTTAATTAATTACTATGATTAATCTAAAGAAATCTTACAAGCCTCTCAATTTGTTGTTTTTATGGGAAAATGTTGTTGATTTGGCCTTTGGCACCAAACAGTTTGATGGTGCTGAGCACAAATGAAGTTCAAACTGATCGGGACCCTGGAGTCTTGTATTGTTCCAGATCGTGGAAAGAGCAGCAATTTGCATATTCATCATCTTGATGAAACCAAAGAGAAAATCAAACACAGTCCAGAACAGCCTTGTCTCACAAAAAGGCATATGAACACCACAGACATGTCTTAAGTCAACTTGAGAAAAAAAAGAGTTAGGTGATGTAGTATGAAGTCTGCAGATAGAGGAGGCAGGGTGGATGGATGGGTCAAACAAACACAGGACTTTTACCCAGGAGGCTGGGGTTTGTATCCCATGTGAAACCAAAAGTCAACAGTGACCTATTTTAACTATAGCTTAAAGGTGCCGTAAGTGATTCTGAGGGAAGACAGTCCCGCAAGTCTCATTCCCAGGTCGTCTTATTGACCTGTGATTGAAGAAGTCTCTTGTCGCAGGCTAGATTTTCTAAAGATTAAAAACAGAGCCCAGAGAATGAGCTGAAGAGGAGCTGATTTTCTCTGCCCTACAACACAGAAAAAAAACGTACTTATTTAAGTCACGTACGTAACTAAACTTACGTAAGCAACATGCTTATTTGAACCCAGACCGCAATGTTTTCCTAAACCTGACCGAGTAGTTTGGATGCCAAAATGCAAACCATTTCAAAATGTTAACCAAGTCAGAGATCACCATGATGATGAAGGTTACGTTGTCCAAAATTCACACAACTACTATTCACACACCATCCCATAAGATCACACTGTCCAGGAGAAGATTACTGAGGACAAACAAGCAACAATGTCCTCTTTGTGACAGTAAGCAAAGTAGTTTACTTAAAGATGTCGTCTTTATTTTGTAAAATGTACATTAATATAGAAAGTCATAGGCTAGATAACATACCAATGACACGATGATGTTTAAAATACTTCATACAGCACCTTTAACATGGTTTTTGGATGATACATACTTAAAACATGTATCCTGGTAAGAAAAATAGGTCAAATGATGAAAGATCTTTGTCCTTTCTTTCTTTCGTCCTCCACCTGTTATTTTGAAGAAGAAGAAGGTGGAGCTGACATTTTCCAGGGTGATTCATTACCGTGCAGTTTAATGCAACACAATAATAATCTGAGTCTTTTCTAATCTCCTCTTAATTCAAACACTATTGGCTCTCATTCAACCACACACGCCTACACACACTCCTACACACAAACACAAATCCTCTCTGTAACTCCAGCTGATGAGAAACATATTAACTAACTAATGTCTACACCCCGTTGGCTATTGATCAACAGCATCCAATTAATCTGATTAATTAGCTCACCATGGCAACACAGAGGAACGGTCAGCAAGTCTCTATAGATGTTCACAAGGTTTGTAAGACGCACAAATGCACATAATTAGAGCTGGCTTAGATATTGCTCAGCGTGCAAATATCACACACAAACACACACACACAAAGTCCATAAATAAAGAGACAGAGCAACAAAGAAAATCCAACAGATCAAACAGCAGAGAGAAAATGTGTCTCTAAGTTAAATAAACACTGGTAGTTTGTTTAATTCAGACTTTAAAGAAATACTAGCCGTCAGCTCAGGCTTTTTGTGGTTTGTTTTCATTGATTTGACATGAATGACAAATTGACTCCATTAACAAGATGTGGAGCTATTAAGTGTTTAGGTGAATGAGGGTAACTGAATTAATAATCTGCAGTGTCTGACTTTGTAACGGCTGAGTCCAGTTCACAGGTTACAAATGCAGTGGCCACATATGGATGCGAGCTTTGGGTCATTCTGAAGATGTTTACTAGGTTTGCTGCCTCAAAAACTAATACTTTCAGAAAGTATTATGACATATTATGGAGGTTTCATAGTATTTAAAAAAAAAAAGGATCTTACCTTCTTTGCTGAGTCTTTCTCAGCAAATTGAGATTGATCATTGTCAAATTGTTTATAGAGCTCATTCTGAATATAGGATTAGATTATTAGACATGATGTACCACAAGCTATGAGACTGTAAAATGATGGTATATGCTCCTGTAGAAGCCACAAATCTGTATAATAACAACCTTGTTTTAGGAAAAATATGTCTTTGAGAGTACTATGCTACCCACAATCTTAAAGTGTAATAGCAATGTCTCTGATTGGTGGAGCTCACTGTTACCGTGGTCATGTTTACTGCCCTGGCGAATGATAGTTGCGCTAGCAGGCTTACTAGTTAGGTAGCCAACACAAGTTAATAATGTTGTTATGCTGTGGATGATTGTATTGTAGATGTCACTGCTTTTTATCATGGTTGTATTTATAATTAATTTGCCTGCAAATAGTCAAATCAAATCAAGTTTATCTATAAAGAAATTTAAAAATAACTAAAGCTGACCAAAGCACAATGCAATGAAATGACAAAAGTTAAGTGATATAACATCGTGACGGGAAAAAAAAGTGGTACAGCTGATATAAAAACATCCCCCCAGGAACAAAAGATTCAACAAACCCACTACAACAGCTGCAACAGTAAAAACACCATATGACAACAATAACATCAATACACAATCAACCGCAAGAATGACAGTAATGACAACAGCACATCAATACATAAAGTAAACAACTGCTACACAACACGAGGAACTACCTCCACAACAAACAGTTGCGATGCATTTGGTGGAGATAATGACATGAAAAGCCAAAGAATAACCTTCAGATCTGCACACTTCTTTTCAAAATAGCATCAGGAACAACAATTAGCATCAGAATTGGACCGTGGTGAAGAATTTTCATCAGACTGGGAACCAGTGTGGTTGTTAAACACTATTTTGTTATGTTAAACGAGCAGAAGGAAGAATAGAGAGGATTGTTTGACAGAGTGGAACAACAGCAAGCAGAGGAAACAATAAAATCACAGACTACACACAACGTATAGCCTTTCCAATGTAAGAAATGTAATAGAGAATATTTCAAGCACATGAGAACATAAAAGCAACAATAAAATTGGAGAACTGAAGGAAAAATCTTAGAAGCTAAAAACAAAAAAGGTGTGAAACATCAAACAAAATGGGATTAAAGAAGACTATGTGACAGAAAAAAAAGACAAGAGAACGAGTGAAACAGATGTAAGCTGGAAGTACATAAATGTAAACTGATTATAATAATAAAACCACAAAAGAAAGACAGCTCAATTACGCTCATGACTCTCCCTCTGTACTCATGACAGCTCTTTGACATGGTGCATTGTACTGCACATTTATCTGCTTTCTCTCAGCATGCTACCTCTCTAATTATAATGTCTTGTTGTATTTACCAGAAGAATTACGTGGTGGTATACATTGAAATCCTTTTAGTGTAGTGTAGTGTGTAGAGGCAAAATGGCGCATTATATATGTATAGGCCTATATTGTATGTGTATTTGCATATATCTGTGTTCTACAGTGTTTTATGATAGCAGGTCTTTTTCTGCAAACACAAAGCTTGCTGTCACCTTCCTGTTTAATCCTCTGCCTGACCTTTATCCACTGTAATGCTAAAGTCTAAATTCTATAGATGTTCCTGTAATCCTGACAGTCTGTCTGTTTTTTGTTCAAGTTAAGCTCAAGACAGCACTGACACATTTTCATGTAAAACATAATGTCAGCAAGAATCAATGAGTCACTGCAGACGCTGGTGTCTGGCTAATGCATTTTTGACAGATGTTTGTTGTCAGTTAACATTCAATTTAAGAGACGTAAACAGTGCACAAGTCTGTCCAGTGTATAAGATTTAAGATTGTAAACATGTTGCCTCACCCTCCCCTTCCTAGTGTGTGGGAGAATCTCTGGTGGCTGCGAAACTTGTAAACGGCTGTATCTAGAGCCAGTGTTTTGTTTGAATATTTTGGGCTACTGAAACCTGATGGTGCCCTCTGGAGTATAAAGGGATCATTGTAAGGTAACGAAATCACAACTAATTTTATTTTTCACATGATTATACACTGATATTATGATGCATCTCTGCCATATTCTGCCAGTTGATCCCTAAGACACAGAATCCTTGAATGTTTTTTAATTTGCACCTACATTAGCCACGTGTAGTCACCTAAGCAGCCATTCATCTCCAGGGAGAAGTGAAGGTTTGTACTGTATGCAAATCGTAGGTCCCAAGACTTTGAAACCGGAGTTCAGGATATGCATCCTGACTCCAGCATGTGGTTTGGTTAAGACAACTCAAGCACTGGGATCAGGGATGGGGGAGAGATCATGGTTTGGGTTAAATGTTTTCAGATTGAAGACATTTTCTCTTATGCACTTAAAGTCACCTTTAACTCACCTTAATCACGTGCTGGGAACACTTTTATCAGAGCCTAGGCAAGAGACGAAACATAACCATAAGAAAATAAATGATGAATAAGATGCTATGAGCAAATTTTGTATTGCAGGAGTGGATTTTGAGGGGAAAAAAAGACAGTTTGTCCTTCAGTTTTGCAGATATGTTCAGTTTCGACATTTTCCAACTTTGTAAATTTGTTCTTTAAAAATGATTTAATTTAAAAAACATAGTGAGTTATATGCCTCTCATTTAATATAATCCCTCTTGCAGATTAGTATTATCAAGACATACTGTCTTGGGGACATGATTTCCATTCAAATATCTTACTAATACTGACATCACCTCTAAATACAACCCTCTAGTGGATGGTATCTGCTTGCTCCAAGAAAACTGGACTAAAGTGATGGAAAAACCCAACAATACACATAGACAATATGCATACATGCAAAGTCAGTACATTTAGTCTTGTCATGTGGGGGGAAATGATTTTTCCATTAAAAGATCTATATATGAGAATTGGCCACCTGCCTACATTTATAAGCTACTGCTAAATAGCCAAGGCTAGGGTTCAAAGCTTACTAGTTTCTTGCCAATGGGGCGGGCACTTTTTTTTTTTTTTTTTTTTTAAACTGAAGTTAAAAAGTCAGCTTAATCTGAAAATAATAAGTCAACAATAAGCTTCACATGGAGGTTAAACCCCAGACTCCTGGACTGAAGTCTTATGCTTAACCCACTCATCCATCACATCCTGCTCCTGATATGAATGTCTTCCTGCCAGAAAGATTTCTGCTTTCAGCAGGGAGAAAGTCCTGAAACCTAATTTCTTCCATGTGCTCAGGGCAGTGCTACTTTTTCATCCTCTCATGTTGGACTGAGGACAGACTGGCTCTTGAGGTGCAAAGTGGTTTTGCAAGACCAGACAACAATATATAGACATGAGCAATACATAGACATTTTTAAAGTTAGTCCATGTCCTATCTATTAAACAGAGGAGGTGGAATTTATGACCTGTACTGCAGCCTGCCAGCAGGGGGCAATTGAGATGTTTCATGATGTTAAAATATAACATCAAAACTGTTATTAAATCAAATTCTTTTGATAATTCTAATTAATTTTGGAATGTTATACACTGTAATTCTTACATATTGGTCCCTTAAGGAGATATTTTTATTTTATTATATATTATAATAAAATACTTTTTGGTAGTATGTGTGAGCTTTGAGTGAATGATCTTTTTTTCTGTCTTTTTACTTTCATAGATAGATCATAATTTAATCATTTTGGCTGCTGTCACAACCACCTTTTCAAACAGTTTCCAATTTCTCTCAGTGTTGCTCTACTGCAGTGTAACATCACAGCACAGTTTTGGCAGGGAAAGAAGAACAATCCTGTATAGATATAGATTTAATGGATTTTAAAACTTTTTTTACCTTTATGATTTCATTTTCAGGCAACAGAGGCAGCAGAGCGCAGCGAGATTGCTTGTTGCTATAAAATGAAATGTCATGCTAAAGCATCAGAAGGGGTTTGGACATTGAAACCATTGACACAAGTTTAAGCGAGTTCAGAAATCTGACGGAAATCCGGTGAGCTGTGTGACAGAGTCGCCGCACAGGTACAAGAAGTCATTAAAAGAGCAATCTTGTTCTGTGTCGAAAAGATGAGTGCACACAAAGAAAGGTAGAAACACGAGAATGAGTACATGAGAAAGCGAGCTTGACACTGAAATAAGAAAAATATCCAAAATAACACATACTGACACACACATGCACATACCGACAATTTAAATTTAGCTCCACAATGTGACTCAGAGAGCCATGCACATATCATTCATATGCTTACACACACACACACACACACACACAGGCGCTACAGCATAGCAACGTGTTGAAATGCAGCCTCCAGCTATGAGAGGGAATAAGAGTCAGACATCACAGAAAACTGTGAACTGACTTTAACTTCCTACTGGTAATAGAGAGCGAGCCAAAAAATAGAAAGCTGTGACTATTGCTCCAGCTGAGAGACATGAGAGAGAGAGACAAAAAGACAAAGTTTGGGAGGAGAAGAATAGATGGAGAGAGGCGGAGAACCAGAAAGAGAGAGGCAGAGAGGGAGTGAAAGGTGTGAAGACATTGATTGAGAGAAACAAATGGAAAGAAAGAGAGAGAGTGACAGAAAAAGAAAAAGAGCCCGAGGTGGTAGGTGTTCCTTTGGTGCCAAATTGTGCACTCGCAAACGCACACACACACACACACACACACACACACACCCACACATCGAACCACTTAAAGACACATTCCCTGCTAAACCTAAGGTCATTTTGACACCAGGCGAGGTGTTATTTTGGCATATAAATCTTGGGCAGAGGAAAGAGATGAAAATATTAAGGTCACATTTGTCCCTCCCTCAGGTGTGTCAGAGGGAGAGAGATAAAGACAGAGGAACCGATGAAGAGAGGCCTGTATCAGAACAATGGAGATAAAAGAAAGCAGAGAAACAGAATTTAAAATATATAACATTAAAAATTCCATTTCTGTATTTTATTTCTTCTGTAACTGTCAGGTGAACAGAACCTCTCCTCTCTGGATAGGCCACTTGATTTATGCCAGCTGGAAACCTTTGTGAAGTCAGTGAAGTCTTGAGTTGTACAACATGCAAGTGTGATTTTTGAATGACCAGTGTCAAATTACTGGATTAGAACTATCTGATCTTGTTAGACTGAATCTGCCCCATTAATAAATTCCAATATGGTTAAAGTGATATTAGCATCACTAATTATGTTTCCATCCACCTGATTTTATGCATATTTTCAATTTGTGCATAGAAAACCTGAGTGCAAGTGCAAAAAAAAGGAGTTCAAATTTGTTAAAAAGTTGATGTGTCAATAAAAGCAAAACAATATAAAATGGATATCAAATTACAGGATGAAAATGATCTGATTTTATTAGACTGAATCTGGCAGTTATGTAAAGCTTCGTTAATAACGTCCAATGTGGTTAAAGTGACATTAGCATCAATAAAATTGTTTCCATCCACAGGTTTTTACACACAGTTTCAATTTGCACATAAAAAGTCAAAATTTCACAAAAAAAGATTTTTAAAAATGCACATTTCCAATTTATATATAGATAAATGCAAAACAAATGCTAACACACTCAGCAAATAAATGAAAATGTACATGCAGCACATGACTGAAGCTTCCACCGAAGAGATGAAAATATCAGATCTGTGTGGAGCAATGAAGAGATTGTAACTCGATGTTGACTTTTCATTTCACACAGGACTTGAACCCCAGACTCCTGTTTGAAATTCCTGGGTTTGTTTGTTGACATCCATCCACCCCACCCTCCTCGATATTTGGACTTTCTCATTCTGTACTTCTCTTGTCATAATTACTCTGCCCACTAGAGGTAGACGCCTAACAATAAACGTAAATATGAGTCGAAATAACCTGCTTGTACATTCGACCTACAAGTTTGTTCTTCTGGTGAGGACAGGCTGAATGAAAACAGGGATGGAAATGATGAGTTAGAAGAAAAGGGTTGTTGAGAATGTGGGCTTTTTATTTTGTTTAACCATCATTACAGGCTAACTGACCCACTGACCCTGAGCTGACAGAGTGTTACAGTGTTATATTTTAGTGTTGCTATTTGTTAAACTGTCATATATTTATGATTTTATATAAACTCCAAAGCACTAATGGTGAGATCGTAGCAGCCAAAGCAGCTGATTAAGAAAAAGCAGCCAGAGACACGTGGCTGATTTGTTTCTGAATGTCACTTTATGTGTTAACATGAACACCCAGGTAGCGATAGCAGAGACGACAGCGGAGGCAGGTGGAGCTCTCACAGTGGTTAAGTGATTCAAATAGCCAACAGTGTTAAGTCACTCCAACAGAGACAAGGCTGTGACGGAACTTGTTCAGTCTGCCTCAGTTTCATTGACATGAACAAGCTTAGTTCAGACAAAATAAAACAATTTATTATGCCTTTATTTTGTATAATACATACATTCCCTGACACCTAAAGTGGTTTCATTTGAACATCATTTGATTTGGGCCTGTGGGACACAAGCAACGCTGATCAGTGTTTAGTGTCAGTTTATGTAAAATCCCAGGGTGGGACCTGAACCGCTGCCACCCAAGAATCTTGTTCGTTCAAACTAGTGGAAAAAATCTCCAGTTAACACCCTTTAACAAAGCTCCAACAGCTACGCTTAATCATTTCAACCACCATCACTCAGTACCCATAATTCATCACAGGATTTATTTTGATATGAAATGTCATTACTAAAGAAAACATTCAAAAGGGCAGCCTCTCCGCCCACTGCGTCAGTTTAGCTTGTGTACCCCTGAGGCTAAATGAGACTGTCAAACTGGAAGCAGATTGTGGCCACATATTGTTGGAGCTAAGAGGCCAGCAGACACAGATGATAAGGGAGGTGGTGCGTAGCAGCAAGTGAAGGACAAGAAATCAGAGCCAAAAAATGGGGGGAAAAAAGCAATATTGCAATGAGCTGCAACATGGCAGCATTTTTATACTTAAAGCAGCAACATATGTAGAATTCCTGTTCAGGAAAAAAAGGATGTTGAAGCAGTGTTGCTAGCACTAAAGCTGCCGCAGAAGTGGATGATTGTGACTGTAAACACAAAGTTGGCACATTATTGCCTTATCAAGTTGTTATGTCATGTGTGAACAGTAGAGGTGTAAGAAAATATCAATACATGAGACTGTATTGATTCTCAAAACACTTGTGATACATGCAAAGATTCATGGCAGTGGTTCATTTTGTCTTGTGTTTTAACCCCAAACCACAAGATAGCAGTGTCTATTTTCTCTATTATGGTTGCATAAGAAAGTACACTTTTTTAACTCAGATTTTATGTGTATGATGGTGTGTAATAGCAATATGTCTCTTTGTTTACAATATCACAGTATATGGCAATATAATGAATCGAAACCCCTAATTGTTTACTCGGGCTGTGGTGATATGATACATCATGGATGTATCATATCACCACAGCCCGAGTAAACAATTACGTTTTTACGTAACCAGCAGACCTGTAAAATCATAAATTCACCCCACATTTGCCTTTACAATCTGTATACAGCAGCATTCTTAGCTCCTGTTCATGCACCTTTTAGCTCTGTTTTGGTCTCCACCAGCTGCTGAGAAAAATCTGGCCTTTTAGTCACTAAATGCTCCATTATGTTCACTGGCTGGTTGCTAACTTTGTCTGTCTGCTCTTAGGTTCTGACCAGGCAGTGAACAGCAGGTTTATCAGGGTTTTTGACTGAAAACAGCTGCGTGCTATGGCGGTGACTTGAACAAAACAGGAAAGGTGTAGGTTGTAAAACTAAAACAATGAACTAAAAGATGCTAAAATGCTCCGTAGAGCTCAGGAAACTACAGAGTCAGGTGGTAAATCATCAGTACTGACTCAACTGCTGACTCAAATAAACAATAAAAAAAAAACCAATGAACTCAAATGGTCCTTGAATCCATTGTTGATATAAAAATATGAATATAGTGCAGCTTTAAACATGTGTAAAAACTGTCACAATAAAAGCATCTTGTTTTAATGAGAAAAATCAGCACACCAGCTTCATATATCCCTATTATGATTGAATAAAATTTACCATTTCAATTCAAATTGAGGCTGAAGCCATAAATAAATTTACCATTGAAGCCCTCTTCAACTTACTGTGCTCTTCATACAAGGCCAGCTCAGGCCAGATTCAAAATAATTTCTCTCAATGGACCTCTTAATACATAAGTGCGCGGATGGAAAATTATTTTCCAGATATATTTTAATGACCAGGTGTATGTGTACAATGTTACTGAAAACTGCAATAGATTTCAAACTTGGGTACTCACCGCTTCTGAGGGCAGCGAGGCCATTGAGCTTTAATAACAAAATTAAATTCCAATGATATTTTTAATACAGCTTGAGTGTGCAAGTGCGTATCGTTGACAGTTAATTATCACTTCAGATATGGGTGGCATGTCTTCACTATTAGCCAACAATTTAATGAGATGTCTTTAGGGTGACTAAGAAATCAGAGAAAAAATATTCAAACACTTAGACAGTGAGGTTTCCATATAAAGTATAAAACAAAGATATGGTGTGAAAGTAAGTCTGCACGTGTGTGAATGTGTGTTTAACAGAGATAGAGTCTGTATGTCAATTCTTATCAGCTTTTCTAGAGGAGAGTCAGAGACAGACAGGCAGACGCAGAGTTAAAAATGGAAGCTGTTTACTCCAGTGTGATCTTAACTGTGTGTGTGTGTGTGTGTGTGTGTGTGTGTGTGTGTGTGTGTGTGTGTGTGTGTGTGAGTGAGTGTGTGTGTCTGTGTGTGTGTACTTACATACTGTATAATGCATATATCCATATATGCATTTCAGGTATCATTGTGAAGTACCCTTATAGCCTCTTCCACCTATACAGATCCATTAGAGCAGTAAAGAGGATATTTTAAACCTCTCTTGCGTACAGTATACAGTCAACACTGAGTGTGTGTACTCATACAGGAATTTAACAGTGGATAATAGAGCCACAGACTTACATGTGTAATTGTAAGCCAACGCTATTGGCTACTCATACACAGTGTGGTTAACAAGTAAACTCACTAAATAAAAAAACGACAATAAAGAGTATAAGAACACACGAAAGCTGTTCAGATTGATTTGGAAGCAAGAAGTTGGCACAAAGTCAATGGAAAGATGGGAGTGCAAACACAGGAGGTCTGAACTGAGGCAAAGACACGTCCATGTTAATTGACAATGTTTGAACTTGGAGCACAAGATGTCCCAAGGCTTTGTCAGAGCCATAAACATTCAGAGAGGGACAAGGAGAAAGCCTGAAGGAAGGTAACGGAAACAAATGAAGTTCCTGGTGATCAGTCAAACTGAGCTTACATACACACACAAACCTGTGTGTTTGTTATCTACAGCTAATGTTTGTTTGGTCAGTACATTTTTAACAGTGACAAACTATGCTATGACATTAACAACGCTAACATGGTTGTCTTTTTCTGGAAAACAATTGACAACTCATCCTCCATTAAGGGCGTACACCAAATTTGCGTCCAAAGAACTACTTTTTTTCTGATGATGCCACCGAAGCATGACAGAAGAATACATCCATTCACCAGAGCAGACCGGAGTGTTTCTGGGGAACAGGTGTCACTGCACAAAAGCAAAACTTTCTAACTTTATTCACTGATTTTGGTGAAACTGGATCATATTTTATGGAGATATATTTTCTGTATTCCCCTCTGATGTTAAGCTGCTCACCTTCAACACTTATTTAATTACAGAGTTTCCTGATGGACAGATGGCTTCAACTTATTTGTTGCTAAAGTAGCAAATCATAGCTGTTAGCTTCCATTAGCGGGCAACAGAACTGGGCTCAGCAGCCTCCCAGTGGACAGGACTGGTCACTGGGAGAAACAAAGCCTCAGAGACCCTCGGGGAACAGTATAGGTTATTTACAGAGCTTCCTGATGGGAAGATAGCTTTACTTGTTGCTAACTGATAACTGCTATTTTCAATTTTCAGTTCCAGGGTTAGAAGCTATAGCCTACTAACAGTCACAGTTAGTCAGTAAATATCTAATATCTATATCTTTTAATTAAGCTGATGCTTAATTAATTAATTAATTAATTAATTTTTAATTAAGCTGATGCTTAATTAAATGTGTTGGATGTTATTTTTTGACAGAGCTTGAGTACTTGTTTCTCACTGCTGCCAGTCTTTAAGCTAGGAAACTAACACTTTTGGACCAATCTCTATATTGAAAAGCAAGCTTAAATCAACATCAACCAACAAAATTATTTATATACTTATTTGTATTTAAATCACCCTAGTGGCTAGATTAAATCTAGCAAGTTCAGAAGTCAGTGTGAAGCCCGACAGATCAGGTAACTGAGGTTTGGGTAAATGAATGAAAAAGAGCAGCACCACACTTGTGTGGGCTGCTTAAAGGTTGATTCAATTTCCTGTTGAGCAATTTTGGTCTCTTGCTTGTAATTCGAGCAAATGCCTGTTGAATTTTGGCACACCACATTGAATTCTGAGAGATTTGTGGTCAAAGTGCAGACTTAGCCAATTTGTATCCCTACTTTATTTCACTTAGGGAGGCAAAATGGTCCATGTGGAGTAACCTAATTCATCTGCAATTTAACACATTCCACCAGCTTGTCCCTCACTCAGATATGCACACACAAATGTACCAACACACACAGCCACACATATGATAAATTGGCTGCATATAAATTTACGGGGGAGACAATACGTCTTTGTTTCACCATACTCTGGCATGGATCACACACACATCGGCACACACAGTGGCGTGAAAGCACTAATGGCTCCGTATACACACACGCATACACACATGGACAGAATGATTTGTCTACTGCCAGATTCACACTCGATGTTAATTTGTTATAGGAGGAATCGTAATCCTTCAAAGTTTTGGAAGTATGTGCGCATGTTTGTGTGTCTGTGAAAGGCGAATGCTAGTGTGTATGTGCATGTTTCACACAGTTTGATACACATGCAGCAAGGCAACCTCTGGCCTTCAACCTTCTACACGCACAACACATGTGTATCTGTAAATTAAACATCTTTTTACAGTGGCACACATTCTCTCTCAAGAATAATTAGATGTCAGATATAATTCCATGTTAATCAGTCATATTGTCAGTGTAGTGATGTAATTTCATTTGTGCAGTCATGGTAATTTCATGGAAATGCAGAAGCACATGTAAGTAATAAGATTTATACATTTATGGAAAGAAATCTTCATGTGTTCCACAAAACATAATCAAGAGAAAGATGATATGCAGCTGAAAAAAAGTGAGAAGGAAGTTAATCTGCCCAGCCTGCTGGAACAGAGCCACACTTCTAATCTTTTCTGAGCTGTAAACCAACAGTCGAGGCTACTTTTTCCTTTGTGGATATCATTGCAAACGTTAACACATCATTGTGACAGGCATAACATGCAAAATACATGTTTAGTTTAGTTTTGGATCAGTGGTAATCTAAATATACTTAAAGAAAGAAACAGCACACACACACACAGCAGTGCTGAAATTGAAATGTGCTATATAATTAGCCATGCTAGTTGTGTGACATCAAGGAGACACTGTAGGTTGCTCGGCCCACCACTTTGGTCCAAACTCTGATAAACTCTTTCGGCATCCAACTTTTCCTTATGTCAGTGCATTATACCCATAAATGTTAGCATGAACGTGAGTTTTGTCATTGTGAGCATGTTTGACCATAGCATATACTGTATGTCAAACTCAAGGTCTGCAGACTGAATCCGGCATGGCACCTCATTTTATGTGGCCCACAAGAGCTTCCAAAGAACATAATTTGTGCAATACAGTTCAATGCTGCATTACAGAAGTATGGTGTCCATAAACTACATGTCCCAATCTTGATATCGGAGGATGTATCTAACTTCTAGATGTCAGTTTATGCTAGGTAGCATCTCGATATCATATAGCCATTTCCTAGCCAAGTGGTTGTAGCTAATGTTAATATTCACAACGTAGTAAAATGCAGTCATTTCATTTTTGAGTAAGTATACATTTTGGATTTTATCTTTGCCTGTTGGCTACCCAAACTGAAACAAACCTTACTGTTATTTTGACTTTATTACTGATACTACGCTGTATTTTGTAATAGTTGTGCACTTGAATGTCTACTTGCCATATTTTTTTCTAGACTTCTGCTTTCAGAGTTGTTCATTCATTCATTTATTGTCCATAACAGCTTATTCTTGAAGGGTCACTTGGGGGCTGAAGCCTATCCCAGCTGACATTGGGCAAGAGGTGGGGTATACCCTGGACAAGTTGCCAGTTCATTGGAGGGCTGGCACATAGTGATGGACAACCATTTACACTCACATTCACACCTACAAGCAATTTAGAGTCCCCACTTAACCTGTTAAACTGCATGTCTTTGGACTGTGGGAGGAGGCCGGAGTATCTGGAGAGAACCCACACTGACATGAGGTGAATACAGTATGTAAACTCCGCACAGAAAGGCCCTGCCCCAGCCACAAACTCCCCTGCCCCAAAGCCAGCTGTGGGATTTGAACTCGGAACCTTCTTACTGTGAGGCTAACCTCTGCACCACCATGCCGCCTGCTTTCAGAGCTAATTATTAATTATTAAGTCATTACTAAAACCAATAATAAACAAATTCTGAGGCACATATGTTGTATGATAACAAGTAGATACATTTATATAGTTTTACAGTCACAACCAGCCCTTTGAGGACAACCATAATGCTCATGTGGCCTGGGATGAAATTAAATTTGACACCTCTGATATACAGACTCTTGTTTGAATATAAGGGATAAAAAGTGAAAGGGTTATTTTTATTACAGGCAAAGAAAGGAACATTGATTATAGTACAAATACTGTCCTATACTGAGTCAGAAAGCAAAGAACTGTGGTCTTCATTTTGATAAACACAATAAAGAACAATAGCACTGGTTTGACAATGAGGCTACCAATCCATCTCTGCTACAGCCTCATTGTTTGTGGGCCTATTTTTTCTATCTTCTATACAAATGCAACTTGGAGTCAGACATATTCAGGTTTTACAAATATGAGCTTTAAATTCGTGTAAAACTTCCAATGTACTGAAAATAAAAACAGGAATGTAAAAACTACCTTACTTTGCGTGTGACATATCGCGGCAGCAGAATGTGACCTGTCCTCCCCGTCACAAGGTGTAAACTGAACAGACAGCTTTATCACAAAAAAAAAACCCCAATCCTATCCAACTGCCAAGCAGGGATGAGTGGATTGTTCAAAAATCCTTTTCAAAAAGTTACTAATATCGCAAAGAAACTCTTCAAAAGTCATTGTTAAGTTTCAGAAGTGACAAAATGATCCTTTCCAAGTTTTCTTAGCCAAGAATGAAAGACTGCAGCGTTTGTCGGTGCTGACAATGGCAGCCAACTGCGCTGCTGACGTTTCTCTATACGTTTTCAGCAGCCAACTTTTGAAAACATACACAAAGACACTTTTGTGTCTGCCTGGGTTTGTATGTGCGTGCGCTTGGATGCCTATTCAAAGCCTTCTGCATATTTGAATATGTGCGCTTGAGTGTACAGAGAGTGTGCGTGTGCGTGTTTGTGTGTGTATGCTTGGACGATGAACAATCATAGGCATGGAAATGATGAAGCCCACTCACTTCTAAACAAGTTGTATCTGTATTAAAGTTTCTACCTGGTAGCACCTTCACACACATGCACACACACACATGCACAAATGTGTGAATGAACACAGACAAACACGTGGGTTTAACATGCACTGCTCCAAGGCAACCAAGGCAATAGTACTGGCAGACATGTTCCTTCACACACACACACACACACACACACACACACACACACACACACATACACATGCACCGTGTGTGCTCGGTCACACTTGGTCACATTTGGTCAGTGCAGAGCACGTCTAACAAGACAATGGAAGATTCCTATGAGGTATGTGTGTGCGTCTGTGTGTGTGTCTGGTGTGAAACACAATGCTTGGCCCGCAGCCCGGCAGATTTTAGCAGAAGCCCTGGATCCAGATCGCACTCACACTGGGAGCGAGAACAATCCTGTGAACACACACCCACACAAATACACATGCACAACACGCATGCACACATGCACATAGAACAATGTGGGAGGAAAACTTTGTCTTTGTTTTAGCCTTTTCTCCTCTTGCTGCACATCCATCGTTTCTTTCTTTCTTTCTCTCTCAGTATATATAGTATATCTTTATATTTTACATCCGTCATGGATAACCTGGAAATGATCTTCAGCTTTCTGCTTATCCAACAGGGTCAGTCTAAATGAAATATCTGAAGAGTAGAGAACAGAGGCTGCTGGGTCTTACTGTAATACTTTTGCTCCCCAATTATTAGGGATGATAAAATCCACAATATATTTATCACAATATTATTAAACAAACACAATTCTGAAAACTGCCCTTCATTAAAGAATAAATCTGATTTGCACAGCATTTTTTGTTTATATACAATTCTTTCTTTTCTTTTAAAGTAAAATGCTTTTCTTCTATAATAAAATAAAACTAGCCAGCCATGACCTCATGTGCAAAAAACTGGAATGAATTGTAGCAGTCTTTTCATAAAATAAATTAAAGATAATACCATAAAATCCTTGGCCATGTCATATCACGGTAGATATTATGACAGTCTGGTACATTAGCGAGACATTTAATATGGTGATATTCAGTATTAATACCTACCTATTATTATCATCATCATCATCATAGTAGAGTCTCTCAATGGTTAATTGTCACATCTATAAAATGCAACATATTGCATGGTGGGATTGTTAGGAAAAAGGCAAAGTTCATGTCATGGACACTTTAATGATAGAATAAATTTCTTTTTGTTTAACTGTCATTCTCATGTAGAGCAGTCATACATCAGATAGCAACAAATAATCTAATCTTTCTAATGGCATCCATGTTCAACAGCAGCAAACACTACACAACAGTAATAAGTCAATACAGAGTGAGTAATGTATCTCAAATCAAGACCGCAGAATGTGCAGTTGCTTTGAACTGTGCAGTCCAGGTGTCATGTTTCATTGGCTTCAGCTCTGATATCCTACTCAATTTATCTCTGTTATGCATGCAGAGCCTGAAGACACAGTAGTGTCCATTATTTGACTGAAATACTCTAAAGTTTATTGTGTTTGATTGTGTCTACTCTGATGCTGAACACATCAGTTTTGATGGTACTTTTACCTGTAGTAGCCAGTTTGGGAGGAGGATTAAATGACTGTGTTAGGCTCCTCCAAAGATTTATGTGTCTTAATGTTGAATTTTGTCCGTATCAACTTTTTGCTTTTCACTCTAATGAAAACAGTCAGCCACCAAGAGGGTTTGTTCCTCAACTCAGGGCTTTATAAAGTTATGCTTACATTCATAAAGTTGAATTCATCGTTTACTGCTAATTCAATTTTTTTTAAACAATAGTGAAAGTCAAGGAAATCATGTTGTTTGCACCATACACACCTCAAGAATTTTAAGCATGTGTGACTGCGTGTGTCTGTCTGTATCCCTTTAACAGTCCAACCTCCAGCATTGCAAACAATTTGTCATAGCGTATACCTCACTACTGCATTTCTCACATTTCTATAAAGCGGTTTCTAATGTCCACCTCGTACTTTTCACAATGCAGCCAGTAAAGTAAAGTTTCTCTTTGCTCATAAACCTTCTTCAGGCTCCATGTTTTATGTACCACTTCTATATCCATTGTCATCATGAATGCCAATGTTTTGTATTTAATCTAGGCCAATTTTATTTGAAGGTTGTGCAGAGTTCTAAAAGCCGGAATATGAACAACAGATGAAAAAGGGCTCTGTGCAAAGTGATCTTTATAGTTTGTGGAAATGTATCATCATCATTGTGAACAGGTTAGCATTTACCTCAAAGCACCACTGTGCATGAGAACATTCTCACAGAGCTGCTGGGATGACTGTAGACTCTTGGAATTGTTTATGTCCTTATAATCATTGTTCAATATACTTAGGGCATTTTTTTTCCAAGAGTCCCACATCTGCAGAGAGAGCTCTTATGAAAATCAGTTATATTTTAATTCTCTATATGAATACAGCCTGGAAAAGAGTACAACCTCAAATAAAGAAAACCATCCAGCAGCTGCCTATTACAGGATACTTGAAAGACAGTCAGTTGAAGAGCATGTGAAGAAATACAGTACAGTTTTTACCCACTGGATTGTGGACTATCATTTTGAAGCCTTGAGCCTGGCTTTATCAGAATTGTCATCTTGAGCGTGCACAGTACTGATGAGAGCATGGAGCTGGTGGGTAACATACTGTGACTTCTGCGGTGTGATCTGAATTTCAGAAGGCACCGATGGAAACTGGAAACACGATGGTGGCAGCATCATTGCAATCTTTCTCATATTACAGCTAAACAGTGCAGTAAAAAACATGTTTCTAAAAATATTTTATTCATGAACTAGGAAATGCAGTAACATAATCTTGATTCATATTTGTAGTATTGCATATTTGATCAGTTTGATCTGAGTTTCATTCTCTGTGTGTTGCTCTGGTCTCTGACACGCTGAGAATGACTTGTCAATCACACGGTAGCCCCGCCTTAAAGAATACTCTGATTTATTGTCTATTTTACTCTACAGGGGATCATAATTTACAAATTGCACATCATGCTGTATTTTTCCCATAAGGGTACATACAATAGACTTCTTTTTGCAACCAGTGGAGTTGCTCCCTGCTGGTGATTAGAAAGAATGTACATTTAAGGCACCTCCACATCTGCTTCGCTTTTCAGGCCCAGAAGCTCCGTCGACTATATAATGTATGGTCTATGGGTACAAAGATAACATCCTTTAACTTTAAAAAAAAAAAAAAAAATTTGAATCCAAAATGCTCTTGTCATTTCATTGTGTCCAGTGATGAATGTTGATTCAAATCTTCTAACTCAAACACAAGAGTTCCTGATTAATAACTGATTTCAAAGTAAAGTTGCTCTTGACTTGACAATGTGACCAAGTCGAATCAAAGCCAATCAAGTATTGAATACCCTGCAACACTGGCCACCAAAACCTATTTTGAAAAGAACTAATTTTGGCTTTCAGCTGTCACATTTGGCTGCCAAGCTGTGAACTATTCAGTAAAGGTGCTGGGGGCATTCCCTCTCTCTCTGACACACACTCACACACACACACATTTGCGTCAGTATGTGCTGAGTTTTCAGTGTGTGCAAGCCATGTCAGTGTCTGTCTACACGTGTCCCTGTGAGTCTCAGTGTGTGTGTATGTGGATAGAGCTGTCTTTTCCCTCACAGACAGGTGCACCAATTACCTCTCCATCTCCCTCTCTACCTTTTCCTGCCTGCTGCCCTCTATTCACACCAGCTAATTATCCCTGTGTGTATACGTGTGTGTGTGTGTGTGTGTGTGTGTGTGTGTGTGTGTGTGTGTGTGTGTATGTGTGTGTGCATATGTGTGACATCTTGTCTTATAGAGTGAAGCGACCTTATTGGGTCCAACAGCAGCATTTTCTCTGTGGTCGCACACACACATACTGGACTGGTGTCACTGCAGGATCGATGCTAGATGCTAATTAGGAAAAAGCTATTTTCACACCAGCGGCAGCTCAAAGCTCACACTCTCCATGTTACAGCACCCTTACTTTTATTAATGTATTCATTCATCATCAACACTTTAATAGAGAGGGCTGCTATGTTTTAGCTGTATGGTGTGAAAGATACATAATTTAATGTTTTTTCCTGTAAGGCTGAGGTCAAGTTGACACACTGTGTATGTTCTTTGTAATACCATCGCTCGAGCAGCGTGTCTGTGCTGGAGTTGACAGGAAAACACCATCTGATGTTGTTTATTTTGTTAAGAACAGAGCAGATGGACAAACAGAACAATCAACTCGTGTCGGCTAGCCACTTGAAATATAAAGCACGCACAGAAGGGCGAAAAATTAAATGATAACCCGGAATAAATGAGGGAAACGCAGCAAATGCCGATGGTGTGGGGAGGGGTTAACAATATTTGAATTGCCTAAATGCAGCTCATTGCAATTTAAAGTTTGACCAGGCAGAAGAGTTCTTCATGGGTCCTCGGTTACTAGAAACCAATTATCCAACCTGGGAACAAAGTCTTGCCAGGTCCAAATTATATACAGTCTTGTTATATTAGAGGCTTTTCAAAACACTGAGACATCTCTCCCCAAAAGGGCACAGCAGAGTTGAACCAGGGGTGTGGAGGGAAACACACAGCTCACAGAGGCACTCTAAAATCTTTAGAGCCTTTCAACTTTCCAGTCCATCAAAGACATCTGTAAATCCACTGAGAAATCATATAACAAGAGATGCTCCTTATAACTACAGAACTTGCCTCAGAAATACCAATTTTTAAAGTTTTATTCAGTATCAAAGTAATCAAGTGAGTTGTCTGTACATCCATGGGTACATTGTAAACAGGAACTGCTAATAGCTAATTTGGCATACTTTTAAAAGTGTCAATGTGCCAAATTCTCAAAAAAGTATAAAGAAAAGCAGACTCAAGTTGTAGTTCACAGAGAATGGAGACTGTAGTTTTAAAAAAAGCAAGATAAAGAATGATAGGGTTAGGGGGGAGTGGTGTTGTATGAGGTGCTTATCCATGGTTAGTATATTCCATACAGTAGATGGCAGTCGACACGCTCCCTGTTTAGAGAAGCAGAAAGCGTACCTGTAGAAGCAGAACAGAGACATACTGCTGTGGACAGGGTCATCAGCAAAATGTATTTTCTGCTTTGCTTTTTGCTTACTTTGCTTTCAGGCAGCTTTTTTTGTATAATCTGAATATCGCTCTCTCCAAACCAACCAAAATCCATTCGGGAAATTAATCATTATACCTCGCACGACAATGGGTAATGTAGTCTTCCACTGACTCATTCAGTTAGTTTGTTTATGTCGTTGTGTGGCTTCGGTGTTTTAAAACGATAGTTTGGCTTCACCAAAGTCACACAATAACACAAACAAACTAGCAGATCAAAACAGCAGAATACTAGTAACTCCCATGTCCTGCAAGGTAAAATTACTGTTTTTGCAAAAGGAGTCTGGTTGAGCAAAAGAGAATGATATTTGGTTTATATAACGTTGGTTTCCTGTCAGAAAAGGCTGGTAAAGGTGGTAAAGGAGGAAAATACTCTAAATATAGTGGACACTGATATTTTTTTAGGTGAACCTTTTTAGTGACTAAAATACCTTTTGTTGCTGTTAAGCTTCTTTCCATCCCAAACTGAGGACATGTTGACCACCATCTATAGTATCTACATATTATATTACTTTATATTATTATTACATACCTTATACACCTCCACTTGAAATAATCCGCACTGACCCTTTAACTCAATTTTTTTCAATAATGCTGCAAATTATGCGTTGGCATGGTTCTTATATTCCTGAGATATTGACACACTCCTTTATCCAGACACACACGTTTGTCTTGTGTGATAAACACCGCAAACAGAAAACAAAACACTTCTTAAAAGTGACTCATCAGACAGTTAATTAGTAACTGTCACTCAGTAAGTGGCATGGAGATGTCACAGCTACATGTATGTTTTTATCTCCATCATTTTCGCAACAGTTTCTCATTTCATTTGTCAGTCACCCTAAATAGATGTTGAGTTTAGAATACTGTTGTCCACCACACTGACAAACCATGATGTTCACTCTCCTTACATCAGAAAAAAAGAAAAAAACAACAACATAAAAACAGCCAAATTTTCCTGTCAGTCAGTTAACCAGCTCCAGCAGTCAGATATTAGCAGATTGCTCTCTCTATCTCCTAAGAAGGCCGAGTTAAACAGAAAGGGACAGTCGGTGTTTGGCAGCTAAATGTCAGTGAGTAAAAATATGCCTAATAACACGCTCACACTCAAACACACACACACGCATACACACACACAAGACCGAAATCATAGCATCTCCTCTCATCTTCTCCCTCCATCTCTGAGCTGCCAC
Organism: Lutjanus campechanus; assembly: GCA_027495735.1. Classification (NCBI taxonomy): domain Eukaryota; kingdom Metazoa; phylum Chordata; class Actinopteri; order Lutjaniformes; family Lutjanidae; genus Lutjanus; species Lutjanus campechanus. Next base: position 193,571 of record JAJHUR010140465.1, on the reverse strand, counting down.
CCTGTCCCTCTCATTAGATCATCTCTCCCTTTCTCTTTTAAAGGTCAGCGTGAATAAGTGTGGTTGGTAAATAAGCGCAGTATTAGCTGACTGCACATAAATGCACACAGTTCTGCATGTTTACTGCAAGAAGGAAGATGGAGAGATGGATGGAGAGGTTGCGAAGAAAATTGGAGAAAGGACGAAGAGAGATCGGCGTTTTCATTTTCTCACAGAGACATGCAGGAGACAGAAAGACGCTGTTATGGACAATAACCAGACTGCGTACACACGCGCGCGCGTACACACACCCTCAGTCACAGAGAGATATGGCATTTAGCAGCCATTGTCTTTTATAAGCAGAGTAAATCTAATTCATGGACTGGAGTGCGACGGCAAACAATGTTAGTTTGTCATCCAAATGTCAGCTGCTGGAATGCAATATGCAAATGTCTTAGATCAGGAAGGTAGACAGACAGAAGGATGGGTGCACTCGTTTAATTCTTTATGACTGGGCTGCACCAACAAAGATTAATTTAATCTAAGATTAGTTCTAATCAGAGGTTAGCACAATTAAAAACTATTCTTTGTGTAATAAATTCAAGTTTAGTGATGTAAATTGAAATTAAATAGAGTTTAATTAATCAGGAGTCAGTATAAAGGAGGAAATAAGAAATAAATTTGCTGGAACCTAGCTAGTAAGTAGGCTATAAAAGAGGGGACAAAACCTTTAAGTAAGACAAAAGTAATATTGTACTAGCTAACTAACAAGAGAAAAATACTATTTTTTGCTAGCTAGCTAGCTGCAAAGTAAGGAAAAAGTTATATTGTTTGCTAGCTAGATAAAAACAAATAAATATTTAAGTTAGAAGTTACAAGCTAAAAGGTTAGTTAGCTAAAAAGTCAGCAAAATATGCTAAAAGTAAGAGAAGTAATATTGTTTGCCAGCTAGATAAAAAGTTAAAAAAATATATATATATATTTTTGTTTAAAAGCTAAAAGTGAACAAATATTATGCTACATTGTTTGCTAGCTAGCTTAAGAGTAAGACGGAAGTAATATTGTATCCTAGCTAACTAAAAATGAATAAATAACATAAAGCTAAAAAGCTAAAAGGTTATTAAAATGTTACATTGTGTGCTAACTAGCTAAAAAAGTTAGTCTACTCGTGATGGCTCAGCAGAGAAGCTCTATTTGATTATTTTGTTCAATCCATCTCAAAAAGGCAATCATTTTAAAAGCTCACCTTCTCAAATGTACGTTTAAAATAGCCTACTGGATCGTGTTTTGAATTGGAGTTTTAAGTTTTGGTAAAATAGAATTAAATTTAATCTAGATTTTCAGTAAAAACTAAACTAAGGTTTGTTTAAATTTAATTTACTAATTTTAAGATAGTTTAAAAGTTTGGTGCAACATAATTTAAAGTAAACCATGATTAAATCAGGTTTAAAGTGTGTCTGATTTCCGTCCTGCAGTACACGTTTTTGACTAACGAAAGGAAAAAAATGGAGATGCTTACTGCAGGACACCAGCCCACATGTTTATGTCCGACCCCTATCAACAGCCCAGCTCGGAGCAGGAGGGCCAGAGAGCGCCACAAATCAAACGCGCAACAGCGGCGAGACAGTGGGACAGAGCGGGTCACAAATCAAACGCGCTCTATTGCAGGGGCAAGGAGGTCAGAATGCGTAACAAATCAAAGCAAGTCCGTCGGCAGGGTGGCGGGTGAAACAAATCACAGCGACCCCATCTCATCTGCCGCTTGTCCGCACCGAGGGAAAAAAAGACGCGACACTGCTGACATTAAAAAGACAGAATGAGAGAAAGGATGAATGACGGCGAGAGACGACTGTTGACACTAACAGAGAGGGAGTATGGAAAATGATGAGCTCTGTCTCTGCCTGTTAAGAGATGCAACACACACACACACACACACAAACATACTGTAGACACGCCTGCGCTGGAAAAATGGTATTTTGGATCAACTTAAAAATTTCACTCTAATTTGCTAAATTTATTATTTTCTCTCAAATTATATTCATGAGTTCATTGAAACCTTATATTTGAATTTAGCGGCAATGAAAATATACAAAAATCTACATCAACATAAAGTAAAAAGATAAGACCATACACCAATTTCTGTACTTTGTAAGAATTTATCTTTTCATTTTGGAAAAACTTAATATTTACTATTACATCCAAGTATTTTTACTTATTTACTTATTTACATTTTGAATGAACTAATTAAAACACTAATTTATTATTAACTTAGCTCCACTTAAACTTCAGATTCAGTACAAACTATATATTTTTTATTACATCTAAATATAGCTTTTACTTTTGAACAAACCGATGGTAACACTTTAGTTTTGTTGAAGGTAATATCATCATTTTTTCTGAAGTTAAACTTCTGATTCAGTACAAACCATAATTTTTCATCCTGTCCTAACCAATATATATTTTTCAGTCACAAGACAAAATGTTACTTAATGTAATTCAACAAATTAAATTTTAACAATATATACTTAATTATCAGAGTAGAATTTTCACTGAAGATACAGTTAAAAACATCTTGTTACTGTCAATGTTTAGTTAAATTGCTATAAATACCGTTTGGAATATTCTATTAAAAAAAACTTGAATATTTATTTAGACGTCTATTTCAATTTGTACATCACCTTTTCTGTTATGTACAATGCATCTGCTTCATTACTGCCACTGCAGACGTGTTTGTCCTGCTGTACTCACATCACTGTGTGTACCTGCATATCTGTTTGTGTGTGTGTGTGATTTGACTGTAATAGTATTCCAATTGGTAGGCAGCCATGCAGAACTGGTGAATAACTGCCTGGAGATTCTCAACTCAACATGCTGTCGATTACCGAGCGAGAAACAGAGGGGAGGAGAAAGTGTTTGTTGATTTTTACATGAGGACTGAAATTCTTTCACCCGTCTCCCTTTCTCTCTCTCACCCCTTGACATTCCCTGGGATCCTCTCTCTCTGTGTGTGTTTGAGAGTGTATTCACCTGTGAAATGTCTCCTATGTATCCAGCAGCATGCTTGACAAGCTTCGGAGATAGCAGAGTCTGTGGCTGCTGACCCCTCCCTGCCAGCCTGAGCTGCTCAAACTCACACACACACACACACACACACACACACACACACATACACACACAGGTGGAATTTTTAGAAGGTATAAGGCATTGTTACCTGCGGCCACATCATTCTTGAAAACAGGAAACCAAAGATGAATGCTAGAAAGGTAGAGGAGTTAAACTTTGGTAACCTCTGACATGTGAATTCATCCCACTGACCAATAGCAAGTCGTGTCGACAGAGCTGACCTTTGGGGGATGGATGTATTAGGTTACCGGACTAATTCACTTGAATGAAAATTGCTCTCTCAGCGCATGAGCCAAAAATGTTTTCCTGCTCCTGGATTTGCGTCAGCCTTGCACAGCTTACTGCACATGCTCATTAGAGTTTCTCCAGCTGGCCACGCAAACACACTCACGCTCGGCCCTTGCACTTTGCATTATCACGATGGCACGCACATGAAAATGACCACTCCAGGCTCTGGGAAAGTTTTACAGATATAAAACCCTCATGGAACATAATCCAAAACCAAAGTAACAACTGTCCTGTCAACAGTTTCACCAGCTGTCTTTTATTGTTTTCTTTTCTTGCAATACCACAAGTGGCCACTGTTAAAAAGTGTCAGCAAGGCTGTGTAGTGATGTAGTTTGACGTTATGAAGTACTATAGTGTGGGATCATGGGAGTCTTCACTTTTAAACAACCACTATAGCTGATGAAAATCTGTCTGGAATGACTCATGCAAAAATCATAGAATTACAGTTTTATTCACGTTACTTTTAGTCATATTCAAAGACTTCCTTCTTTACTCTCTGACGTATCTATTGCTTTCACGGGTTAGCAACTAGCTAGCAATGGCTAGCAGGAGATGTGCTGTTACAGAGAATAAATTATGTTTTTCTCTGCCTTTCAACATTGTTGGAAACATGGTGGGTTAAATGAAGCAAAATGCCAGGGTGAAGTAATTGCGCATGACTATCGCAAGCATTTTCCTTGCTTGTTAGCCTGTTAACCATTAGCTTGCTAGCAATAACTAGCCCTGTACTGGCAGCAACAATCATTTTATCCTAAACTGTTCACATTCAAAGTCTACAAAAATGTGTTCTGTCATGTATTTGACTGGTCATTGCAGTACATTGACAGATAATGTCAGACTGTACTGTGGAATAGCTGAGCCAATATTTCTTGCTGGATGTCCCTGTGTTCTTTTGCTGAAGCCCTCTGCGTCGACACCTCGAGGTGTCATTGAAATGAATCAGAGGGCTGCATATTTTTTGATGCAGCGCTAATGTCTGTCTGAACGCGGCCCGTGAACGAAGGTAAAGAGGGAAGGAAGCAACAGAAGGAGGAGAGATGGAGGAGTGATGAAGGTGATATCACACCTTCCCGAGAGCTTACATTTTCCCCATCTGTAGGATAGCGCTCTGTCTCTGTGTGTGTGTCTGTGTGTGTGTGTGTGCAGATGTCACATCTTGACAAATCCCTTGTCATGTTATCCGATCGATACGCTACATAATTGAAACAAATCATATCAATATAGAAGATTAAATCTGAATTTCCACATGATTGACCCTAATGAGGTTACAAAAAAAAGTTTTTTTTGCTGCTTTTGACCCAAATAAGAATTTTTCTGCTTCACCCTCCTGAATCAGTTCACTGCATATCAGTATTATACAGAAGCACAGGACTGACTTATTTACATGCAGTCTAAATGTAATTCGGGATTGCTTTGAACACATAAAATAATTTTTCAAAGCTCAGCTCATGATGCAGCTCAGATCAGAAGCTAATACGGGCGGGAGCAGGATTGTAGTGCAAATGAATTCAGTTTAAGCATTTTTTTTTAAAGAGAGTTTACTCATCAGTTTTGTCTGAAATGCATCCTAAATTTATAGGAAATAGTGAAAATCTCATGTACGTTAAACAAAGAGCAAAGGCTCTTGATGATCACCGACTTCTGATTTATTGCCAAGCTGATTTCGCAGCAGAACTTAATTGAGGCTCTCTCAGATTATTTGAGTGTGCTGGAGTGCCAAAGACTAATAATAAGACCCTAAAATACACTTTCATTTATAATAGGTCCACAGAGAGCAGGTGAAGAAGCCACTGAAAATATTACATCTTCTTCTCCAAATTGAAAAGAGAACATTTCCTTCCAAATTTCTGTGTCATTTTATGTTGTGGAATAAAAAATAAAATAAAATAAAAAAGTATATAACTACTTAATAAACCTTTTTTCATGGGTTCTTTGACAAACTTCAAAGAAAAGATTAATTTATCCCCGCTATAAAAAACCGACTGCTTTGTAATGTATGATCCAGCAAATGGAGAGCAGTAAACTTTGTATTTTTGAATTAATCTTACACTTAATATATACAAACCCACCAGAATAAATGAACAAATAAATAAATAACTGAAAATTATTAATGGCAATATCCACACCCTGGAATTCAGCCATCTCTTTTCAAGATGAGGTGTTTTGGGGGAACAAACCAAACTAGTAGTCATTTCAGCAGGTACTTATCATGATGTTTACACATGAGCAAAACTGCAAAGACATGAGGACACAGGATTATTACCAGAAGAACAAGGGAGATGAATACATTTTAATGGTTTTAATGTATCCCAAAGTGTTCTCAACCGGGGGTCTAAGGATCTCCATGGGTCCGTAGCCCCTTTTTCTACACATTCTATCCCCCAACTCACTGTGAGTTCTCACTCACGTAAACACCACATAACTGCCAAAGTCAGTATACATTACAGTCAGTACACATGGTTTGTGGTCATGCAGTGACCATGTGAGATGTGAGTAATTAGTGAATAAACAAAACTGTTGTTAAGTCACACATTAACTTTGCCGCAGACACACGCTGATTTCCATATCGCACCAGTTTCTCATTCTACCACAGAGGCAAGTGAGAAAATATACTGAAGATCAAACCCACTTTTGATTGTGCTCAGAACTTACTAATTAATGATTTGTACAATGCATAACAAATCTGCCTCTTTGAGGAGAAAAGGAGGGAGCAGTTGGGATAGTATACACCTCTTCTTGAGGCATCTGTTGCATGTTTTGGTTTGTTTTGTCACGCACAGGTACACCACAGATGTCTTACTTTTGAGTTTTCGGTTTTCAGTGAATCTTGTTCAACATGTTGATGTGCTCTCACATAAAGTTTTCTGGCATCATGTTACAGTAAAGTAAATGTCCCTTGAACATTTCCTGAAAATAAAGTTCATCCTATCAGCATCCTCCATGTCCCCCAGCGGGGTATCCAGGAAAATCTGGGAGATGAAGCCCCGGCAGCATGTCTTGGGTCAGCCCCCAGGGTCTCCTCTCGGTCAATCGTGCCCAAAACACAGAATCACCACCACGACTCCGCTAAATGTGACAGAGTAGCTTGTTTCTGCCATCTCGTCTGTTTATGAGTAAGCCTGTGTTCATAGATTAGTTTGGACACTGAGATTTGATGGTAATTGAGAACTTTCATTTTTACCCTGTGGGCTCGTCAACTGCAAAGCAAAAGGTTGGTTTTGACTTCAGTGCTTCTCAACTTCCACTTGGCACTTGGCACATTGGAAGTGAGAATGGGCTAGAGGTTGCAAGGTAACCGGCAGAAAAGAAAACATATTCCAGAGATGTTGCACCATTTCTATTAGAACTGGTATTCTTCTGGCTATTGTGATTGGCAGATTAAAAAAATCGGAATACACTCTTGGACTGGCGTCATTTGGGAATGAGCTCCATGTTTTGTAAGGTTGAAATGGTTCCACAAAAGCCTGAAAAAATCTGGTCTATGGTGTATCTATGAATTTTGCTGTAGCTATGAAAGTCTGAAAACTTAAATGCATACAGAGGTGTTTCCAGATGTTTTTGACTGTGATGGCACAAGTGGGGCACTGACGTATGCAGGGGTGGCATCAAGTGCGTGCGCCCGCACGTACACCCATTGGCGTATATACAGACATGTGCACGCAGATGCATTGGATTAGCATTGATTTACATTTCTCATATTTGTTTTAATTACCAACATTGAAGTATCGTACAGTTCCTTACAACCAACACAACACAACAGAGTGACACAACACAAATGTTATATAAAGTCCTCAAAGATACAGCGCACCTCCATTCTACCTCTATCATCAGCTTGCCGTCATAATTTTTTTTTTATGATTCATGATGTATATATCCATTTTCTGTGTTTGTATTTAATATATATAATCATCAAACAGTTGGTTCAAACTTAGGTCCTGCCTCTCACTCAACAGCCAATCATACCAGCCCCTGCCAAGAAATGCCCCTGGAAGCATGCAACATAAGTCATGTGAACTGGTTCCATATTCTGCGAATAACTTTAAGCTTATATTACTTTGTGGTATATTGTAAGCCTGTGCGCACTTGGCATCATGGCAAAATGGTAAAAAGTTCAGCAAAACTTCAACATGTTGAATTGAACAAACCACATACATAACCACCATATAAACAAACTACATGTCAGCCCATCAGCATCTACTCACTTTCTGGCAAACAGCTGATTTTAATATCAGCTGTCTGTGACTTACTGGGAGAAATGACAAATAAATGTACTGTAATTGTTGGTGTAAGATGACTGGCACATTATAAATGTCCTCATTATTCCTCAAGACACAGTTGTGATAGAGGTGAATTAGCATTCTCATCTCATCTCCTCGTCTCCACTTCATCTTCCTCTTTCCGTCCCTGTCTGTCTTTGTCTCGCTCTACCTTCATCTCTTTCAATCTACCGCCACTCCGCCTCTCTGCCGTCTCTTTCCCCCGGCCCCTGTCTCTCCTCCCTGCTGTTTGGTAAAGATGACTGAGTGTGAAGATATGATGGAATATTTCCTGTCATCATTATGAATTAGCCTCGGCGTGGACCCGTGCGCACACACTGATACAAACACATTCGCAGGCATCCATGCACACACCGAGAGGCCCATGCATCATATCAAGGTCTCCTGAGTCAGTCTAACAGTGATGTCATTGATCTCAGTCGGCTATCAATGGGGAGACCGCCACACACCGCAACAGAGCGCAGACAGGACATCTCCACAAGACAAGATACGAGGGACTAAGACTGTGTGTCATTGTGTGCAAGATAAAGAACTGAAGGCTGAATTCAATCCTCAAACAATTGCTGCATAACTCAGTTTGTGTCATTTTAGTATGAAAAGGGAAAAAGTGGTTAGTATGTACCTTCTGTGATAAGTGTTTGTTTGAGGTCAGATACAATACAGTTATGTTCCTCCTGTGAAAGGATCATTGCATGGGTGAAATTTATTTTATATCAAAGTAAAATCCAAAATGGTTTTTCATTTCGTCCTGTAAAATGAAGGTATTTTAATTTCACACAAACTCTACAGTGTGTCTTGGGTTGTTTTTGCAGGAGACGAGCATTATTGAGACTATATTTTATCCATGGAATAAACCCTTCTCAAGAAAAATAACCATAATGCAACTGAAGAATCTAAAGAGCACCTGGATGTGATCAACAGAAAGACTCAGCAACCTTTTCACAGTAAAGATTTGTCTTCAGCACTCCTGTAGTCTTTTTTTATTTGAAATTTGTGCTACTGTTTGAACAGGGAGTAACAGGGGATAAAGTTAAATATTCAGTCTGTAATCATCTGTTTGAAATCAGAATTTGTTGTGTATACATGCAACAGGGATCTTTAAAATGTCTTGTCCTCAGTAATCAAGGCAATAGGTGCCTTTTTTTAACACAAAGTTGAGGTAACCAACAAGCCGTGCTAAAAAGAAAATCAAGACAACATTTTTTTTTACAGCATTTTGGATTCGACAATATGCATTAATAAAATAAAAAGTAATCTTGGAAAGGTGAAGCTTTTTTGCCTTTTTAAGGACCAGTCTGTGGGATTTAGTGGCATCTAGTGAGCTTGCAGATTGCAACCAATCTGCCTCACCCTCCCCTTCCAAGCAAGTAGGAGAATCTGCAAGAGACTTCAAACTCGCAGAAAAGAGCCAGTCGTTTGTCCACTCTGGACTTCTCACTCAACTCATTCTAAAGCAACAAAAACGCAACGACTCTTGTTTTCAGATGAAAACACTAATGAAAACATAGTTATGAATATTACACTCTCTTTTCTGCCATAGTCTGCCAAGAAATCCCTCTAAAACCTACACAATGTGCAACTGCCTTATAGAAGTGTTACTTAATTGTGAACTATCTGAACTTACCTGTTAGCTTGTTGTTCAGTGGAGGGAATAGAAGCACCACAAATAAAGGCAAAAATAAAAAAAAACTTGGAAAAACTTGAAACCCCCAATTTCTGCTCAAGCAGTGGGCAACAGGCTAATTTGAGAAGAAGTATCTCAGTTAATCTGAACAAATTAAACTGATCTTGGATGTTTGTTCTGAACTTTGAAAACAGTTTACAGTATACAAAAAGCTATACTAAGTGGACCATAAGTTGAAATCTTTTATTTTATTCTATTTAATTATTTCTGTTAGCTGCCAACAAGGGTTAGCTGAAAAGGTTTACAAGCTAACATGATCTAAATTGAAAAAAAAAAAAAACAACAACAAAAATAAACAATCATATACTATATATGCACAGAATTTCAAAGCACATCAGCCCAGGAGTGATTCTCTTACGATGGAAAAGTCAAAGCAGCACGGAGCTGACGAATCTCCAATATGGCTGACAAGAGGTCCGATCTCACTTCAAAACTTTATCTAAGAGTGATTTCTTCAGACTCTAACCATCTGCTACTGTCTAACTCTTCAACAAAGTTGGACAGACAATAAAATGTACTAAATGTATGAGCCAGATGTGTTTGCATCAGCTGGATATCAGTTTGCATCAGCTGGACTGAAACAACTACATAGGGAGACTACATGAGCTACATGAGAGCTAATCAGCAAATGTTCCTGATGGAGAAAAAAGTCTTTAAGGATTTTCTTTTGTTTCTTAAAATATTGGCCACACATTATGTTATTTCTACATGAAAAACAACGAAATCCACTTGGAATAAATCATATAGTGGCCAATATTTCACATATAAATAATATTTTTTCATTATTTACTGGGAGGGCTGGGGGGGGTTCTATACACTGCATGGTGAAAAACTCGAATTATTCAGGTCAACCTAAGCTTAAAGAGCCTGCTGTTAAAGGCTGGCTCTAAAAGCCACAACACAACAGCTCATTCGCTCATGCATGGCCTGTTAGCCACAACATGCAAGGCCTCTGACATGCAACAAACGCTGTGACGTAAAGCACACAATTCAGATTTGAGAGCAGAGGTTTTAAATCCACACAGGAAATTGGAGCTTGTCGTTGAGTTTAGAGTGAAGACAGAGGGAATTTAGGACAGAGAGTTATGCGTGGAAAATACTTTTGCAAGATAAGAAGAGCTTTGGGCTTTGTTTGGGGTTACCATCAGTTAAACAGTTAAAGTTCATGTTCGACCTCCATATTTGTCTTGGTGTTAGTCTTCTTATGCAAGTTTCAGTAAACTCTGTGACTAAAAACTGAGTAATAACTGAATGACTAATAATATCTCAATAATTAAAAAAATAAAAGTTGATGTAAGTGGTGCAAAAATGACTAAGTATTACTAAGTGTTAAGTGTTTTATCAGTAATTGAATAAATTAAATGTCATTTCTTGTTTCGTGTCTGTAAAAATAGGCAAATGTTGCTACTGTAAAACAAAAAAAAAAAAGACAGTTTTTATCATTTCCCTGCCATAATGAAGCCAGAATGGAAGGCTGTGTCACTTTGGTTTCTGTAATTAAGGACAAACCAATGTTCTAACGCTGATATGACAACCATATGACCCTACCATGGTGATGAAAACAGGTATGTGTGTGTTCCCCAAAACAGCACACACAGATGTGTTCCATTCATTTCCCTGCCGGTGCTAAGTGTGCTATTTTCAGCGTGACCTGGCAACTGGCTCCTTTCACATGTATCGGTCTTGCATCACAATACGCTGAGTTTTTATGGTGTCAAAAATGCTCACGGGATTTACTCGCAGTGTTTGACGGAGCGGGTTCACTGACTCATGCATATACGATTAGCCTGTAGCCAGAAGGCATGCTGGACCATTTGTGACCCTTTGGCATGCAATGCAATAGCCACTGGCTACTTGTTTAAAACATACACATACAGCAGATGTGTGTAGGCTTGCAATTTCCTTATATATTTGTAGATCTTCAATACAAATCGGTACAAAGCTTTTACAGGGTAAATTTTCTCAGGTTTGCCTTCTGCTTTGTCTCATGTTGTTTGTTGAAAGAGCTTCTCAGACAGTTGATAGCAGATGAAATATTAATGGCCATACCACGTTTGCGTGCTTTACGGACGATTGGCATCTTTCAAAACAACTTTTTTTAAAAGCAGCAGCACAACATTTTGCAGAGCATGACTTCAGTTTATCAACATTTTTACCATCAATAGCTGATTCACCTCTGTGAGCAAAACAAAACCTAACTCTTATAGCAGTAGAACTAGCAACTTCTGCACTGTTAAAAAAAAATCATACAGAAATTTAGTTGAATTAACTAATCTTTTCTCATAAATTGAACTTAAATATACGGGTTTCAGGAATGAAGTTAATTAAACTAGAATTTTCTTTAAACTTGAAGTGTTCTGACTTGAAATGATGAGTTGAGTGAATGTACTGCACAGAGTTCAGTCAACTTATTATCAAACTTTTACAACATTTTAGCAGACATCCCAGCATGCATTGTTTGAGTTAAAACTCTCCTGAAACCCCTTTTTTGTACATGCAGTGTTAGTATTTGTAGTATTAGTATCAGTATAGTGTCAGTATTGAATTACTTGATTAAATGTTAATAAACTGATTGTAGTAAATATTAAATATTATATATGTGGGTCAGTATGACTTAAGTGTTTTTGGTAGAACTGAATTAATATCAAGCCTGTTTGATGATTAAAGTTTATTAGTTTTGAATCATTACAAAATTACCTTAACTTTTCTTTTCAAATTGAGTCAACTTAAAATTTTAAGTCAGCCCAGACACTGACTTTTTAAGTGAAATCAAATGGTTCATTTTTACAGTGTATGTTTCGATCCATAGTAAAGGTGTCTCGGTGTGAACTAGTTTTGAGATGCACTTTTTTTCAATATTGGGCCCCATTTGGGTCCAGTGCAGTGTCTTGCAATAGCAACTTTTATTTAATAGTGGAACAATTTGCTCTGCAGCTTGTATCTGAAAATAACTTCTTTCAAGGGGGCAGATGGATTTGAACTCTGCGAACATATCAGAGAGCATCAACTAAATCTCGTCATAATGCTGTTTTCCACATCAGTTAGTCATAAAACAGGCTGTAAAAGTCAGTACTGATGGCAGTAGAGATGGAGGGGAAAAAGAAAAAGGCGACAGATCAGAAAATAGAAATGCATGAGAAGTAGAAAACTCGTAGGGTCAGTGGTTGTGTTAATGTCAGCTGTCAGAACAGATCCATACACCTGTTTGATAGGCGGTATGTTGATATGGAGTTTGTGATTTATGTGCCTGGACAGCAGAAATCAGGGGGACACTAAACTGCTTTGATGCTGGAAAATGAGAGTTTGCATAAGTATGGCCCCTGCTTATGTATTTAGAGTGCAGTTAAGTTGTAATTTCCTCTCATTTGACAGCGGGAAACATACGAATGAGTAAGGTTTGAAATTATGAGTAAAGCATCTTAAGTTGCAGGTGCGTTTCTACAACTCAGCCTCACCTTTTTACAGGACTTAAAATTACCAATGACAGTGAGTTTTTGGTTTGTTTTTTGCAGTTTGGGCGAAGGTATGTACAATGTACACTGTAAATGCCAACCTATATTGTAAGTAAGTAATTGGGCATTTAAAACCTATGATATATCAGCATTGAAAGTGAGAATTTACATTGTGCTAACAAAGCAAGCTCTTGCTTTGTGATCTGTGATTTTCACTCCATGTTTACTTTGTCTCTTGTACTGTGAAATCTAATATTAAGCAGTCCCTCCAGGATTACACTGGCTTTTTTGGGGGGATTATTGTGCCCTAAAATGCCTGATTTCACAGAAGCTCATCAGCAGTGATGAATGTTGTAATGTTTTTAGATGTTTTGTGCAATGAAAATGAGGGGGCAAGCCAAAATTGCAAAAAAAAAAAAAAAAAAAAAAAAGTTGTTGATGTTGTATAATTCATTAAAAATCAAAGATAACTTGTTCCAGGGAAGAAACACAACACTCTGTTCTGTGTTTTATGAGTCACCTTACCAAAAAGGCTCAGGATTACAAAAATTCTAACAAACTATGTTTCATTTGTACAAAAAGAAGTGTGCTTGGAGACTATTTAGCAAAGAAGCAAAATCCTTTTGGAACTCAAACTCAGTCAAAACAGCTCAAAATTCTGAAATATAAAAGTACACAGAGCATTGATAAATGTCAATAACAGTGATAAACATTTTGTTCTTTTCGGTACTTGTGACAAAAAAACAAACAAAAAACAAACAAAAAACACTGAGTTGGGATTGTTTGAGTTTGTGCTACCCTGCGACTTCCTGGAGGAACTGATTAAGTTATATGAGATCAACTTTTTTAATAGTAAAAGTACTCTCTTCTATTAGATGAGCCAGGGGTCTTTCTCTTAATAATAATTTTGAAAAAAAGACATTGTTTGATGACACGTTTGATGCGAGTAGCTATTTTCATTGTTAAACAACCACCATGGCCAATGAACACCTATCTGACATGACTCAGGCAGAAATCATGTTCATGAATGAAGTAATATTAAAGTTTTATTCACGATATGTTTAAGCATGTTTGCCAACTTCCTCCCTCACTCTGATGTATCCAGTGAATCCTGTGTTTTCCCAAAAGTTAACAACTAACTAACTAACTAACTAACTAACTAACTACTCTAGTAGAAAATGTACCATTACCTTGAATAAATTACGGATTTTTCATTTGTGATAATGTAAGAGAACAATGTCACATATTATAGCTTAAAATGATGGAGGCGTTTTCGTTACATGGTCCTCTCTGATCAAAATTAAAACAATGCATATCCTGCAGCCTTATTACATGAAGCTCCTTGAGTCACAGGGCTCATACCGAGGAACAATTTGGCATGTCATTAGGCAGTCGCAGTAAAATCCTGACACATTAAATGATGGGATGAAAATGAAAATATCCAGTCATTGTATCATAGAGAATAGAGATTTGAGTTTCTCTAAATTCGCCTGAATTCACACAAGCAAAAAATTTAAATCTTATCCTCACTTTGAGTATGTCAACAAAAGTTAAAAAAAAAAAAAAAAAATCAAAGTCTGATAAACTAATTAAGTTTGTTTGTATTTTTACAGTTTGCATTCCCCTCTGCACCAACACAGGTTTTCCAAAGACATTTTTTTATTATTATTATTTGTTGTTGTTTTTTTTAAGTGGAAGAAACTGACTGGCCCGAACAGAGCCCTGACCTCGACACCATCCAACACCTTTTGGATGAAATGGAACACTGACTGTTAGCCAGGCTTTTTTACCCAACATCTGTGTGGCCAACCTCACTTAAGCTCCTGTGGCTGAATGGTAGCAAACCCCTGCAGCCAGGCTCCAAGTTCTTGTGGAAAACTGTCCTAAAAGACTGGACACTGTTTAAGCAGCAGATTAATGCCCATGGTTTTGGGATAAAATGCTCAACAATGGGTGTTTTTATCTGCATAGTTTTGGCCATGTATTATCTGAGGACACACAGACACATTAATGTAAACAGTTTAATGTGATCCAGCAGAGCAATATAATAACAGCAACTGCCTTCTCAGATGGGGTTCTTGTGATAAAACAGCATCCAATGGTCTGTGGTGTCATTTGTCTCTCAAAGTTTGGGAACCCCTGATACACAATCTCTTACTATCTTAAGTTAAAGGCAGGGAGAAACACATCGCCACAGGGAGGGCCAGAGGTATTCTCAGAAAAGGGCAACCGGCCGCAAATTGATGGCAAGCCATTTCACCTCCCCATGAGTCAAGCACATGGTGGCTCAGAGTTTGTTTCCATGGGAACGGGCATGTCAAGGCATGCTATCAAGAGAAAGCAGCTGTGGTAATAGGAGGTTTAGCATAGTTTACCCAGGGTTGTGGTGGAAGGTAAACCTATTAAAGTAAGATTTTTGCAGACAAGAGTGTTATATGTTTTGTTTTTTGTTTTTTAGGAAAAAAGTATTGTTGTTATTTTAATGCCACTGAGCATTTCCCACAACATAGATTTGAAGTGACAGCGGGTCGACGATTGAGGTAGTCAAACATTTTTGCAAGCTGCTTGAGCTTCCTAATGCAAAGTATAATACCTTTTAGGAGCAACTGGGAAAATCGCTGTAGCCCAAAGCCAAAATCAATTCATTTAGACTAGGTTTAAGCTTTTTTTTTTTTCTTCCGCTTGAGACACAAATTATTATTAAGATTGTTGTAATCTTGTAATCAGGTTTGCCTGCTTTAACATCATTTGTAACATATGTGGTACATGAGTTTCTGAGATCTCTACAACATCAGTGTGATCAATGCTTTCTTTAAATAAAACCTTCAGTATGCAATCTGAGACATATCTTCTGCCCTCAGGTGGATTATCAGTGAACTGCAGCCAGCAGCTGGCCTGTCAGTGCAAAATCCAACATGGCTGCCTTCATGTAGTGACTCACACAATTTTGGGCAATCTTCATCGATCATTTTGAAAAGGTTACAGTAAGAATAACAGTTCTATTGTTACTAATATCCCAATATGAATATTTGCAGTATTGAAACAACCTAGAATCACTCAACATTTATAAGATAATTTATCTTTGCATCCTTCATTATTCTATTGAATTTAATGGTGCAATCTGCATTATATGTACCACAATCACATATGCACTATTAAATAAGCTAATTAATGTTTGAAATGTCATCATAAGATAAATTTAGACTGGAAATTGAGATATTTATGTGTTTTTCATACATACAACCTGCTCTTGCTATAATCACTTGGATGTTGCAAACAGCGAGTGAGCACATGCTAATAATTGTCTTTTTAATTGTTTTTCACCAAAACAATTCCATGGATATCATCATCAGTATGTTTTACCAATTCAGATTCAGATTGTCCAAGCTGTTTTTGTTGACCACAAGACAAAATAAATAGGTTTCTTTTTTTTTTAAAAAAAAAGAACCAAATCAACTGAAATTTGCCAGATTTTCTAAAATAAATGAAGATTTGTTTTTCTCTCTAAAATAAGAAATATCGCGATAATCAAGTTGTCATAAATGCATGACTTGTCAAATAATGATACAAACAAAAATGTTTATTTTTGTCAAAAGGTCCAATAAACACTTCTGTTTCAGAAAGGTTGAATTATCTGTCAATTATTTGATGTGTTGGGCTTTATAGGGTTAAGACATGTGAAGCAACATGTCCTGTTCTGAATTGTTTCGTGGCTGCTGAAATTTGGTCAACATTTTTAAGAGATGAGGTACCTTGAAGTAAATATTCCAGTTTTTCATCTGCTAGGAAAATAAATCAGGGAAAAAGGTTGTCCTGGAGGGAACCCTAAATAGAGACACATGAGGTTTTGATGATTTTTCTGAGCTGAATCAAAACAGTAATGGTGTCTGAGAGAGAGGTGAGAGATGTGATGGGTGGGGAGAGGACAGGAAGGGAGGAAGACCTAAAGTGACCTGAAGCTGTTGGACTTTAAATTGGAGCAGGGAGCGGATGATATCTGTATTTGAGACTGACCCCATGACACACAGTCTGTCTCAGAATAACACACACACTGCATTGTATATGTCTAATATCAGGAGACTGACTGAGAACATTTTAGGACAATTTTTTGAAAATCACATATCTCAGCTGGATTCAGCGCAGGGACGCTGCAGTTCACAGCATCTAAAGTCACAAAGATGTCCAATATCTTCATATCAAAGTGTGTGAGGATGTCTATTCCAACTTCATTATGGTTGTAGGTTTTCTTCTGACAACTTGTTTTGGATTTTTATCCTATAAACTGTTCTGTTGCTCTTGCATTATATACCAAACAACTTCATAGGTTAAATTTTTGCATATGCCTCACTGATCTCAATAAAAAGTGAGTACACTCCATTCACTTGTGTCAGGTGCTGTTGAAAAAGTGAATGAGTTGTCCTTGAGATAAGACTGTTGAGGGGTCAAATTACTATTATATACATCAGCCTTTATTTAATCAGCTAATTTCACTGAGATCAAAACCTGTTTCACAAGACACTTGAGTGCAGGAGAGAGACGGAAAAACAAACAAATCTCCAGAAATGTATTATAAACGCAAAGGACACAAGTTTATGCATAGTGACTAGGGGTGTAAAGATTAACCAGGACTTGGCTTTGTTGCTATCTAACCTATGACTCCAATTCTACATGAAATGCCAGGAAAAACTGAATATAGCTTTCAAATACTTTTACTTTCAACACTGCTGCATGCAACGTCTCTTCCAATAATGTTGGAAAATAAATATATCTTTACAAACCTGTCCATATGCAACCAGAATATCCTTTGCTGACCTTATCAAGACATATTCCAACTGTTTTGTGTATTTCCTGGATGTCAAAATTAGGTCCATCTAAATGTCAGGAAGCCTGATTCTTGGTCACATGGCAATGTCCATGAACCACTGAGTCTTTGGTAAGTCGTGAGGATCACTGTCGAATCCAACTGCTTTTAATTTACAAATAAAAATGACTGTTTTACTCACAATTTTGCAGTTTCTTGCTGTGTTGCAGGATGTTTTGCCACTCAGTCCGACTGAGGGAGCATGTCCCGGTGGAAAAGTAACATCAGTGCATACCCTCTGTACAGCATTGTTGAAAATCCAAAACTCAGAGGGCTGACAGGCTGGACCCAGGAACTGAAACAAACAATACTGAGTCAGCGGCTTGTCCTCCTCCTTAGGGAGTAGCTACAAACTTATCACTGTCTTTGCTACTCTTCTTTATGTGGCAGAAGACACCATTCCTGGTGCATTTCCGAGTCAGTATTCCCGAGAAAAAATGTTATATTGGTACATAAAAATATTAAAAAGTAAAAATGCCAGATTTAATCACAGCTGAATCAAGTCATATCAAATAAGCCTTGAATTTGAATTTGTAGGCTATTGATTCTAGAACAGATGTGGACTGCATCTAGATACACAATCAATTCTCTAAGAGAGAGATACGCACCCTTACTAGTCACTTAAGTTGTGAAATTTAGCATGAATGACAGTTATTTTATAATCATGATTTGTTTATTTGGGAAAAAGTAATTGATTTTGGTTATATGGGGGTGGTTGTGTTTTCTGATGATCACTGAGTGTAGGTCATCCTGTAGATTAGGCACCTCTGGCAATGTCAGGTTCTCTCTAATGACTTTGACTGCAGTTAGTGCTGTTTTTCACAAAGTTTGAAAGACTTCCCAAACAACACGTACATCAAGGCTCCTCTATAATTAGGGTCACAAACGCTCTGTTGAACCATGTAATTTTTCAAACATTGTGTGACAGTTGCAGAGGGCATGTTGAGAACGGCTCCCCTCTCCTGTGCCACCAAAGTATTATTTAATATTCACGACTCGAGAGAAGAAGCAGTGGTGTTTCAGAGAGAGGAGAGGCATCGGAAATGTGGCTCTTTTTCTAAGGTGTAATCAGCACCTGTTGTACAGTGAGTCACCCTGCATACACACTCACACACATACACCAGACTTTCATATAACAGTGTTGCATAAAAACACTTCATTCCCATTCTGATATCACCTTCACAGGCGTGCATGTAATGGTATATTTGATTGGTCTTGAGTGTTAGTTGACTGTACTTGTGCGTCTGTGAAGGTCGGCTTTTATGATCCACCATGTGTTCTTTGCCTGTCTGTGTAAAAGACTGAGAGGGAGAAATTTCCCATTGCATGTTTTCATGCCAACTGAGTAATCATCTGGGTTTCATGTGAATGTATAATCTGCTCTTTGTTGGGTTTTGCAAAGGGACATTTTGCAATAAGCTCCGGCAATATCGTTTCTGATACAGAGACATGAAAAAATAATCATTTCGAGATGTTCTGAAGGCTGTGTGTTTTAATGGTTCTTGTGAGTTTTGACCCTTGTTGCTTCCTGCTTCTGCCCACATGTTAACCTTGCTGCTTTCAAGGCCTGGGCAGAAATATAAAAAGTGATGTATGTTTTTCAAACCTGGACAAAACACTTTTTTTGTGATTATTTTCAATAGAATGATTCAGTAGATCTGTAGATGGGAAGATGGAGATAAAAAGACTGTTAAGGGAAATATTTGTGCAAAGATGCATCGACTAAAACAGACAATATGATGCAGAGCTACATGTGCATATGCAGAAAAAATTTAAAAAGAAGCTAATAAAAAGAAATCGTCATCAGACAATAAACAGTGTGTTACGAGATTACATTTTGGCCAATGCTTTCCATCTTTTTTGTTTGCCTGCATTCAACCAAAGCCCACTCAAACATGATTGGTCAATACTACTTGGACTACAAACGGACTACAAGCAAACGCTAGAATACTTTCAATACCAAAATCTTATCCCTTGTCTACAGATTCTGTTTATAGAGATTATACTTCTCCCAACACGTAACTGTTTCTAATCAGACTGTAATGACAGGTGCACAGAAGAGGATGTCCTGTATCCATTATCTACATAAGCTACATCAGGAGCCCTGAAACAGTTTGGTTAGGTTTTGGCATGCTGAACTATTAAAAGATTGTGGTTTGGGTTAAGATAAGTACATTATGTATGTCACATGACAGAAATGATGTTTTCCACATTATGGAAAGCACATATGCAACAAACAACTAAAACTTATATTAACTCTACTTTGACTTTAGGCTCTCATGGAACACAGACCTCTGTCTCCTGGGTGAAAGTGTTTGTTTGACTCATCCATCCACCCCGCGAACCTTTGTAAACTTTGTCGCCCTTTAAACTTTATAGTCATAGTCACTATTACTACAGGCAACAATAAAAGTAGATATTGTTTTTTTCTGGTGAGAATGGCCTGGAAAAATTATATCAGTGACAATACTGTTATTTCAGTTCCTTGCTAACCTCAGAAATATACTGACATAAAAAAAATCTATGTGAATGTTTTGTCTAGTGCAATGTTTTGTCTCACAAAAACTATTCATTTAAAATGTAGTGAAGGTTTTTCTGTTTCTTCACAGCTTCAAAAAAATACAAAATAAGAAAAAAAGGTCTCCTGCTTTACCACTTTGAGACAAATCTAGGAATGGAGATTGACACTTTTAGCTTTTACAGCTTTGTCCCAGATGTTTTTCTGAGTCAGTCCTGGACAGAGAAGGACACAGAGATCAGAGCACAGGCCGTGTCTCATGCACATATACTTCTATAAAATGTCCTTGCAGAGAGATACATGCTCATTCACACACACACAGTCAGTCAGACAGTCTACAATCTAGACAGGGGAGAACACCTCTATAGTAGCTATCACAAGAAGAGAACCAGCCGCGAACAGTTACTTACTCTGATCTTGTCTTCCACATAAAGGTTTTTCTTCCTTTTGTCTTTTTTTTCTTTCAAAGTCCTTATATAATAGCTTTCCTCTGACTAGAAAATATTTTTTCACTTTCTATTATCATGTAAGAAAAAAGGACTATTTTATCTCCTCTGCTCTTAAACCCTGAGACAACACTGCGTTTCCCAAGATGTCTTTACATCACTTTAATAAACTGTCATGCCCTCAAAGGAAAATTTCTTACCTCATACTTGTTTTTCTCTTTTTTCTGTCAGTGTCTGCTATTTGCTGGATGTTTGTATTAAAAGTGCCTCTAACATTGTGTTTGTGGGAATCAAACCCTTAACTCGAGCATTATAATAACTTGCTGCATGCAAGGAAATGAACCTGTAACTCTTGCACTATTGTTATCCTTTTTCTCAGTTCTTCATTGTTCTGTCTGGAGAGTTGACTTGTGTCAAACTCCCGTCCTTGTTGGGTTTTTTTGTCATGTATGACGATGACTAACGTTGACTGCTGTGTGTCTGTGGGCAACTCCTGTCCAGACCTCATGACGTCCTCACTAATGGATCCCTATCAGCTCCACTCACATCACAGCACACATGGCTGTGCACTTCAGCATCCAAATTCTCCTCCCTTTGCTTCTTGCAACACTAGTGCATAAATACCTTCACATGTAATCCAATATAGAAAAATCTCACAAGGGATTGTTAGTGTTGTGGCAGTTTAATGTAATACAGCATTTGAAGCATTACTACTTATTATTACTTTTTTAAGCTTTTGCTGTATCTCAATTCAGATAATTCTGTTTGTCAATTATCAAAATAGTTCAATAGTTTAATTCTGTTTTACTGCTCGCCCAGTCAGGCAAGTGAGTTGCCAGATTTTCTCACCCGGCATGGCATTTTACTTGGCCTGGGCTGGCGGGCAACCCTTATTGTTGAACCCTGTGATGATAAGGAAGAAATGATAAGTTATTAGTCATTTCAAAGCAAATAACAAATTATTCATTAGAGCATGGCCATTATGCAAATTCAGACATTAGCACCAAATATTAAACATTGCTTCATTAAAAGAAGTTGTTCTCAGTTAACATATCATCTCTATTGTATTGCTTCCAAGGAGCTACTGCTTGACTGTTCATTAGTGAGCAGTTAGTTACTTTTTGTGTTTCCTCTTCTCCAAGTTAAGCTGATGTTCCTCCCTCTGTCTGTCTGATGTTAGCTGTGCTGCAGTCTGCTTACAGACATATTCAGGGCTGCGAAGTGATAATAAAATGTCAGTCTGTCGGTCTGTCTGTCTGTCTGTCTGTCTATCTATCTATACATTTAAAAAAAAATCCCCTTCTCGCCCCGCCTGGGGCAGTATTGTGCCTCCTTCAAGCTCGGGTCCTCTACCAGAGGCCTGGGAGCTTGAGGGTTCTGCGCAGGATCTTAGCTGTTCCCAGGAGTGCGCTCTTCTGGACAAAGATCTCAGATGTTCTTCCTGGTATCTGCTGGAGCCATTCTCCCAGCTTGGGGGTTACTGCTCCGAGTGCCCCGATCACTACTGGGACCACTTTTGCCTTTACACCCCACATCTTCTCCAACTCCTCCTTGAGACCCTGGTATTTCTCCAGCTTCTTGTGCTCTTTCTTCCTGATGTTACTGTCACTTGGGATCACTACATCCACCACTGTGACCGTCTTCTGTTCTTTGTCTACCACCACTATGTCCGGTTGGTTTGCCATCACCAGTTTGTCTGTCTGGAACTGGAAGTCCCACAGGATCTTGGCCCGGTCATTCTGGATCACCTTCGGAGGTGTCTTCCACCTTGATCCCGGGACCTCCAGCCCATATTCAGTACAGATGTTCCTGTGTACGATGCTAGCCACCTGGTTATGACGCTCCATGTATGCCTTCCCTGCCAGCATCTTACACCCTGCTGTTATGTGCTGGATTGTCTCAGGGGCATCTTTGCACAGCCTGCACCTGGGGTCTTGTCTGATGTGGTAGATCCCGGCCTCTATTGACCTTGTGTTCAGGGCTTGCTCTTGTGCGGCCATGATCAGTGCCTCTGTGCTGTCTTTCAGTCCAGCCTGTTCCAGCCACTGGTATGTTTTCGCTATGTCAGCCACTTCCTCAAGCTGTCGATGGTACATGCGATGCAGGGGCTTGTCTGTCCATGCCATCCCTTCTGGCTCCTCCTTACTGGGCTTCTGCTGCTTGAGGCATTCACTCAGCAGGTCATCATTGGGGGCCATCTTCCTGATGTACTCCCAGAGGCTTGCTGTTTCCTCCTGGATAGTGGCTCTGATGCTCACTAGTCCGCGGCCTCCTGTCTTCCGCTTAGTGTATAGCCTCAGGACGCTGGACTTAGGGTGAAACCCTCCATGCATCGTAAGGAGCTTCTTTGTCTTGATATCAGTGGCTTCTATTTCTTCCAGTGGCCAGGATATTATACCAGCACGGTATCTGATCACTGGCAGGGCATAGATGTTTTTTGCCTGGATCTTGTTCTTGTCATTCAGCTGACTCTTCAGGACCTGCCTCACCCTCTGAAGGTATTTGGCTGTGGCTGATCTCCGTGCTGCCTCCTCATGATTGCCATTTGCCTGTGGGATCCCTAGGTATTTGTAGCTGTCCTGAACATCTGCTATGTTGCCTTCAGGTAGTTCAACCCCTTCAGTGGTGATCATCTTCCCTCTTCTGCACACCATCCGTCCACACTTGTCCAGTCCGAATGATATCCTGATGTCATTGCTGTATATCCTGGTGAGGTGAATGAGGGAGTCAATGTCACGCTCACTCTTGGCATACAGCTTGATGTCTTCCATGTAGAGGAGGTGGCTGATTATTGCCCCACTTCGGAATCGGTATCCAAAGCCACTCCTGATGATGAGGGGGTTCAGGCCTATGCAGAACAGCAGGGGGGACAGTGCATCTCCTTGGTATATACCACATTTGATGCTAACTTCTGCAATTGGCTGTGAGTTGGCTTCCAGAGTTGTCTTCCACAACCCCATCAAGTTCTTGATGAAGGCTTTAAGTGTCCTGTTGATCTTATACAGGTCTAGGCACTCCAGTATCCATGTGTGTGGCATTGAGTCATAGGCCTTCTCGTAGTCAATCCAGGCAGTGCACAGGTTGGTACTTCTGGTCTTACAGTCCTGAGTGACTGCCCTGTCAACCAGTACCTGGTGTTTGGCTCCTCTGGTGTTGTTGCCAATTCCTTTCTGTGCTCTACTCATGTACTGATCCATGTGCCTACTCATCTTAGCCGCTATGATGCCTGACAGGAGCTTCCATGTTGTACTCAGGCAGGTTATAGGCTGGTAGTTGGATGGTACTGGGCCCTTCTGTGGGTCCTTCATGATGAGGACTGTACGGCCTTGGGTAAGCCACTCTGGGTGGGTTCCCAATCTTAGCAGCTGATTCATCTGTGCTGCCAGTCGTTCATGGAGTGCGGTTAGTTTTTTGAGCCAGTAGGCGTGGATCATGTCGGGCCCTGGTGCTATCCAGCTCCTCATCTTAGACACTCTTTCTTGGATGTCTGCGGTGGTAATTTCTACTGGTTCCTGTTCTGGGAGGCTACTGTGGTCTGCTTTCAATTCAAGCACTGGGCATTGGTGTTATGTGATGCCTCCAGAGCTTCATCTATGGACAGCTTGTTGTATCTCCTTGGCACTTCCTTCTTGATTTTTACACCTTTCTCTAGCTCAGTTAGCAAGCTAACCTCCCTCCTTGTTGCCGTGATCTTGCTCTCCAGTCTCCTCTTCCGGCTACTGCTCTTCATCTTGTAGGCATGTGTAGGATGACTGTTGCTGCTGCATACATCAGCTGATTGGTCTCGGTGATGGTTTCTGTGGGTATAGTCATCAGTGCCATGTTCACGTCTTCCAGTAGAGATTCATCTGGTACTTTGTCTCTTAGGTCCCACACATCCTCTTAGCCTTGGCAGGTAGGTAGTTGTGTTCCCCCAGGATTCTGTTATCTGTTCTCTCAGGTCAGGGTGTCTGCGCTTCTTGGGGCTTGGTACCTGTAAGCTGTAAGAGGGAAGAATCATCATGGACAGTTAAGAAAGTACCAGCATTGGTAAAGTAGACCTAGAAATAGCATCTTTTTTTTTTTGTTCTATCCTTTCTTCTTCTTTGTCAAAACCTGACACCTACATTACCCACAATGCTGTTTCATCGCCAGCAGCTAAGTGAGATATTAAGGTGTGTTATATTAGCACCAGCTAATGTAGCCTCAAGCCGTTGGCCTCAAACAGAGAGAGGAACAAGCTACAGGGGTTTGATTGGTTCACTTCAATCGTCCTGATTTTTTTTTTTTTTTTTTTTTTTTTTATTTTTTTTAC
>JAJHUR010140465.1:148920-159628 GCA_027495735.1 Lutjanus campechanus | reverse complement strand
TCAGCAAAGTGAAGCCTTTACTTGACCTCACTAAGACTGCTGTGTGAATTTGAGGTGGTCCGCAACTTCCTCAGGGCACAGATGAGAAGTGGACAATGAAACGTTAATAACGCGTTAACGCAAATTCCTTTTAACGCCACAATTGTTTTTTTTAACGCGCGTTAACGCACGTTCTGTTATATTGGCCTGATCAATAGTTTGAATCCGCAGCTGGAAATGAATCAGCTCGCAGCTGCGAAGACACGAGCTTCTGTCACCCGACAATGTAAACAGGCTTGTCTGTGTAAGCAACTGGCTCAGAAAGAAACAGAAGTATAAGAGGAGGGAGACGAGCGAGTCTTGATCGAACTGCAGCTTCACGTAAAACCAGGTAAAAGTTAAAATGTCTGAGCAGAGAGAGAGAGAGAAAGAGAGAGAGAGAGTGAGCGTATGAATACGGACAGATGTGTCGACTTGATATAAACAAAACTTTCATGATCATGAATCATTTTATTAACGTGCACATCTGTAGTGCGTGATTTTTTTTACTCCAAGTCCGATTTATGCACCTTTAGATATTAATTTTTTTCATGCCGATCAGTCATAACAGCGAGGGACGAGAGACGAGCCGCAGAGAGGAGGGAGGGAGGGAGGGAGGGGGCGAGTGTGTGAAACACAGACAGATATAAAAACTTTACTGATGATGAATCCAGATGTTACTGTACAGTTCTGTGGTATACCACAAAACTGCTTATACATAAGCACCACAGATAAAAATATCAGTCTTTCTAAAGTCCAAACTGACGGACGCTCGTCTCCTCCATGAAACGTTTGTCACTGACACTGCTTTATTGTAAGTCATGATGAAGAGTCCAGACTCTGTCTCTCCTCTTCATCGCTAACATATCTTCATCTCTTCATTTGTTGTCTGCTCAGAGTGACACTGATGTTTGATCCTGCTGCATTTATACAAAAACTTGTCTCTTTTTCCAAACAAACATTTATCCACATTAATGTGGATAAATGTTTGTTTCAAAAAAGAGACAAGTTTTATGTTAACATGAACCTTTAAAGGTGTTTAATAAACACATTAAGTGCATATATTCCCTTCTTTCTTGAGTCTATTTGCTCATACGAAATGAAACGTGATTAATATAGATTATTTAATCCTGATTAATCAAAATTAATCCACAGCAACCCTGTGATTAATCTGATTAAAATTGTCTAATCGTTTGACTGATTTCAACCTTATTTCTCAATCCTTATAGATTTTGAAACAGTTCCAGTCTGTAGAGGTGGTCACAGAGCCATTGTTCAGCCTGAAGTAGTTTGAAAAAGTGTGCCCCCCTGAAAAAATGTAATGCCCCCCCTTTAATTTATTTCTGCAGCCGGGTCTGCCCGTCAGACAACTGTACCCACAACTTGACTGCTATTATAAATAGCCTAGATAACATCACAACAACAGTACATTTAGGCAGATTAGACGATATGATGAATGCCCGACGGCTGTTACTGTTATGTGAAGCACCGCAAAGATAATGTTGCTCACCTGTCCAGCAGAAATACGTCGACCTCCGCCGTACGTTTTTAATCCGTTTTTTTTTTTTTTAATCTATGCTCCTCCAACCGTTTTCTCTTGGGCTGTACCTGATATACCGTGTCTCTCTCTTACTCCAACTGCGCACGCTACGCAACCTACCAGGCGAGGAGGGGGACTCATGTTTTGGTGGCTCGCTCCGAGCCACAGATTTACCTGCTGAAATTCAGAGCACAGGCTGTGTATTGAAACTGGATTTTTTTTCCAGCATGCTCTCAGAAGTGACAGCTTGTGGATAGTGAGGAGAAATAGGGTGATTTTGACTAAAAGTGCGTCGGATTATACCGCTAACTATGCCTTTAATGTTACCGACTGGACTGGACTCTCCCTTTCGAATCGTAAATGTCAGACATACTTGATATTTACGACCTAAAATGTGGATGATTATGTCAGTACAGAAGTGAAAGAGAGGTGTTGCCAAGCAACAGTAAACATTTTAGCTCTTGTGGCTAATGTTAGCTTGCATACAACTGTTGGCAGATATTAAAAATATTAAAATCTTACCTCCAGTTCTCACTGAAGAAGTGACTCTGTGCTGACTGCATCTCCCAAACATTTTCATTTTAAAACTTCTGTAGTATAGGGCCAGCTTAAATTTAACATAAAACAGCCTCCACAGCCTTTTATTTGTTTCTGACCCATCCAGTTAACATCAGGCTATGTACTGCATTGGCTCAAAAATACTGCCAGATGCATATGTTAATTGTGCAACAGTGGGATGAAATCATATGCCCTAAAGTAGGGATGCACCGTTAACCATACCAGCATCTGGTACCAGTCTCATACTGTCCTCACATCCTCGTTCTTGTACTCATAGAACTACTCTGATACCCCACACCTGATACCACGTCATGAAAAGTAGCCGCTTGACACAAACATTGAAAGAACCAACATGACGCAGAGTTCAAGGAGTTTGCTGATGCTTACCCTCTTTTCTTGGTTGCATTGTTAAGCCTCTCATTATTAGTGAGAGGCTTGTTTTCCTCAACATCATCATCACTAATGACTGCAGTGACTTTGGAAACTGTCTGTAAAATTCCATGTAAGTCCATATAAAACTGAAACACCCCCACAGAGTTCACCTGAAAACCGCAGCCAGCTGCTGTCCAATAAGTCCTGATGGCTGTAAACTAGTTGAATGTCTCAACTAAAAAACACCGCTGCCACCAGTCTGTAACCCATCAGTCTTTGGGGTTCACAGCAGGGTCAACAAAACTGTTGCACATACGGCCCCGCACTCATACCTGTCCCCCTCTAAACAATGACAGGTAGGAACTAATTAGCTCTCAGACAAGAGGGACATGAAGAAGAGACTTAAATACCACACATGGAAATGTGTCATTAAAATACTAGTTAACCCTTGTGCTGTCTTCGTTTGGACGAACACTGCCAGCCTTTGCGGGTCATATAGTCCGATTTGGTTTGACTAATATAAAGCATGTAGCATAAAATTATCACCAAATTCTGTTTCATCTTGTTAGTCAACTTCACTCCTACTTATTAAAATAAATTTTTACACTTATTTATGGAATATATGATGTCATTGACCTAATTTGCATAAAATTCTACCTATTTTTTTAGTAAAAATAATCAATAATTGTGAATTATGAATTCTGAGTTTGAATATAAAGTGATGGATTTTTACATAGTGGTATATGTCAAAGTTTAATCAAAAATTTTTTTTTTTTACCCTTTCAAATTTTTGAATGGCAGCAAATACTATATACTAACACTGTCAGCCTTCGCGGGTCATATAGACCCGAGCTTGTTTGACTCATATAAAGCATGTAGTATAAAATTATCACCAAATTCTATGTTTCATCTTGTTAGTCAACTTCATTCCTACTGATTAAAATAAATGTTACAATTATTTTTTGGAATATATGATGTCATTGACCTCATTTGCATAAAATTATATAAAATTATACCTATTTCTTGA
The DNA here is from genome assembly GCA_027495735.1 of Lutjanus campechanus. Classification (NCBI taxonomy): domain Eukaryota; kingdom Metazoa; phylum Chordata; class Actinopteri; order Lutjaniformes; family Lutjanidae; genus Lutjanus; species Lutjanus campechanus. Next base: position 156,113 of record JAJHUR010140465.1, on the reverse strand, counting down.
GTAAAAATAATCAATAATTCTGAATTCTGAATTCTGAGTTTGAATATAAAGTGATGGATGGGGGGGGCTGGTGAGTGTTAATCGCCAATAGATATAAAAACTTTATTGATGATTGATCATAGTGGTGAGGGAGAGCTGCAGAGAGGGGGGGCGTGTGTGTGAAGTGCCGACCAAAATAAAAACTTTATTGATGATTAATCCTAGTATTACGTCAGTGACGTCATACCCCAGCGCCACAGGTGACTTAAATGTGCGGCTTCCACCACAGCACGGTGGCATGCACCGGTAATCTCGTTACTTTGCAGCCGAGTATGAAGCCGATCAGATCGCGGTGAGTTGCAGCTGTGTGTGGATGTATGCTGTGTGCCACGTTTGGTAAATAAAATAACTTTATTGATCGTCAGAACACATATATATACCTGCAGCAGGATGTCAGTCGGCTCATATGTGATGCAGTTATAGTATTCACTCTTTAAGTGCATGCTGATCTGTCAGCAGTTAAACCTGTCTGTAAACTTTAATAGTCATGTATTTGGCAGATCTGTGAGCTGTTTTTAGCTCAGAGAGATTCTTAGCTAGCTGACAGATGTGGAAAGTTTTCTCTAGTATTAAAGTGTTGTAACTTTAATACTAGAATAGCTTGTATGCGGTCAGCATATAGAGCTTGTTTTAATAATGCTGTGGATATAAACCATGAAGAACCTCAAAGGCTCTAAAATGTTTCTATGCAGTGTGTTTAAAGGTTACTGTAAAGTTGCATTTGCTACTTGAGCAGCATGTAATTATTCATTATTGTCAGCCTACACATATTTTGTTATTTTAAGTTGCTTACTAAGTAATTAAATATGCGGTGCATAAGTGAGGAAGTGCAAATTTTATATTGTAAAATATAATATAATTATTTCAAGAACTCTATGAAGTCCAGTTGCCTACAACAAACCTTGCTACGGATACCATGACCTGGATGACTGAGAACCTACACAGACATATTGTAAAATACAGAATATTTGTGTCAGGTGAAAGGCTTAATAAGTGTGAATGTATTTTTTGTGTTCACCGTGCTGTCAGTGATGCTGCTCATCATAAAGGCACCTATTAGATCCTCTCTGTTGTCATAATTGTTGCCAGTGGCTGCTACATTGTTTATTTCATAGTTTACCTTTCAAAGGCTGCATATCATTTGCTTCTACGAACCATTAATTATATGACAAAAACCCAAAGCAGTCACAAATATTTAAGTTCTTTGAAAGAGGTGAGCACATCACAATTTTCTTATATTTGTGTAAATAAATGAAAGCTCTGAAGCTAACATTAATTACACTGAATTTGAAATGGTGTTTTAGAAAAATACACTGTGAAAAACAGTAAATATAGTAGACTAAGTTAAGTATAGTAGAGCTATAATTATACAGTATATCTCCAGTCTAATAGGCTGTGAACTAAAGTGGGCTGATTGAGGCATGAAGCTCCCAGGCTGAAAATGATTCCTAAAAGCCAAATGTCTTGTACATTGCATCATTGTGTGATCTGAATGTATTTTATGTCCATTTTATTATTATTAATATTATTATTATTATAACAGTCCTTATGGTCATATATACTTTAAAGCGATATTCCACTCCTTGATGATCATCCACTCAATATGTATGATGTGATGACAGGTGAAGATCTTCAGTTCACAAAACAATCCTGGAGTTTCATTAGAAAACAGGGTTGCAGCCAATAATGGCAGTGAATGGAAACCAAATGTAAATGTTAAAAAAAAAAAAAAGGAACACAAAACAAACACAAAATGTCTCCATCCTGCTCGTGTGGTGTAATCCAAGTGTCCACGAGCCACGACATCAAAATTTAACCACAAAAGACGCCATTTACACCATGTTTTTAGCTGAAATGTCAACTGCAGCCTCCCAGGTAGCATGAAAACATGGCGTCAACGTATCGTGAGACTTCATATATCTCTTAATGGATGCACATGAGATTGACGCCATGTTTACATGCTATCTGGGAGGCTACAATTGACATTTTGGCTAAAACATGGTGTAAATGGCATCTTTTGTGGTTAATTTTTAATGTCACAGCTCGCGGACACTTGGATTTACATCACACAAGCAGGATGGAGACATTTTGTGTTTGTTTTGTGTTCTGTTTTTAACGTTTTATCTGTGGTCACCATTCACTGCCATTAGCTGCAACCCTGTTTTCTGCTAAAACTCCAGGATTGTTTTGTGAACTGAAGATCTTCACCCATCTTCACATCAGTATAGGGGTGAGCACATACTGAGTGGATGATCATCTAGGAGTGGAATATTGCTTTAATGGGATACTGCAGCATACATATTCTGATAGCCCAGGTTACACTGAAAAAGATGTGTAACCACTCTGTTTTCACAGAGCCATAATGTTCAAAAGGAAGACAAGGATACGGCCTATTGATGATGCTACATCATACATCACACATCATTTTGTCTTCGAGGGACAAGCCAGGGTTTATGGAAAGATTTATTTATAATTACAAAGGTACAAAGATGTCCTTTTAAGGGCAGCATATTACACAAGTGCATAATCAGTCAAATGTAATGAATGAATATAATTTACTTATATGCCTTCATCAGAATCAGAAAGAATCAGAAATACTTTATTGATCCCCGAGGGGAAATTGCCTTTCAGTTACATCCTGTCCAAGAAACATAAAAACAGACAGTGATACATTCCAGGCGGAGGACCGGAGCGGGAGGAACTGTGGGTCAGCCACCTGAGGCAGCGCCCCGTTTACTTAGAGGAAAAAGAGAACAAGAGGGAGGAAGAGGGAAAAAAAGCAACTCCCAAACTAGGCTCCTGTCAGGGGGGCACAGTGTGGGATTATGAAAAAACACCTCGGCACATAAGCAATAATATGACATCACAACAAAACTCAAAGACTTGCACAAATGGGAGGGGTGGGGTGTTGGGGAGGGGAGGTGTCCCAGCATAGACACTTGCGGGTGCGTGCGCACTTGGCTGCTCCGCAACCCTCCATGCTATACTGCAACAGGGGAGAGAGGAGGGGAGGGGGGCCAAGAAGACGTTGAGTTACTGGGGGGGGTGTACGTGTTATCTGTGTCTTCATGTATGCGTAAGCCCGTGTCCTTCAATTCCCGCTCAGTCTCAACCATAGTCTCAGATGACGAAGACACGGCCGTTGCCGTGGAGACAACCTCGGAGAGTTCAGAACAGAAACAAAGTTCACAGGAGTAGGGGGGTGGTGGGTGGGGGAGAGGGGCCGGAGCATCTTGTCTGCATAACATCCAGGAGAATGGATGGGATAGCCGACCTTGGGTAGGCTGGTTATCTCAGGGAGCCAATGTAGATAACAATTGTTTTGGGACAGGCCGACACTGGAATTTTCTGTCTGCCTTTAAGTCTCTCTGGGTCTCACGGTGGCTTGTTTCAATGTATCCCAATTCGATGGCCGATTTCAGCCGAGCCGAGCTGACAACTTCTCCAAGTTGGCATCCAGCTTGCGAAAGAGCTAAGACATCGCATCCAGCTTGCGATTGAGCTCACATATCGCTTGAGTCTGAGTGTTGACAGCCCTGCACATTCCCTCAGTCATGACGGGCAGCTTCTCAATTGCCAAAATTGCTGCCAAGATCTTCCGAACTTTGCGATAGATCAGGAAGCTGCTAACTCCAAACAGCAGCATACCTGATATCATAATTCCAATCATGTAGACATCTTCAACATCCTCAACGGAAAGGATCGACAGGCACACGATCCTCCACTTCTCGTAGGAGTCCATCGTGTATCCGGCTGCAAACGTTCCGTCAGGGCAGGAGGGTTCACCTTTACCCGGTCTCCTTGTAGAGAAAATTTGGTCAATTGCATTGAGAGACCAGCCGATCAAATCCATGATTTAGATTTCGGAGAGAAATGCAGAGAGAGGCTCCAATAGATCAGACAGAGACAGCACAAGACAAAGAGCAGTAAGCAGGGCAGATAAGGGCAGGGAGGGAGCAGAAAAAGCGTCCGCCTTCGTTGAGAGCCAGAAGAGAATTTGAAGATGGGAAGAGGCTATGGCTCTGACTTCCTCTGAAGATTCACAGAGAGATGAGACTAAAACACAGGTAATGGAGTAATGTCCACACTGAATTCATGTACTATTTATGTTAACTCTAACCTAAATACTTCAATTACCAAGATCCATATGGGGGGGCCCCACGAGGACCAGACTAGAAACATTCATGTGTGTGTGAGGTGACTTGAAAGAGGTTTCACAGATCAGCCCTTCCCCCAACATCACACACACATATATGTTTCTAGTCTACTCTTTGTGGGGCCCTCCGTCTGGATCTCACTCTCAGTGATTTTACATTTAAGGCAACACCTTACAGTAGTCTTAAACACAGTAAGCATATGCTTGTGAGGATGCCCATTCATCCAGGTCATGGAATATGTACGCATTCAGCACAAGCAACTGGACTTCTTAAAAATGGTAAAATATGTTTCACCTCTCATCCAAAATTCTTCTTAAGTTCTAACTGGCTGGTGGGGAACTGCTTATATGCTTATATGTATACCTGCAGCTCCCCACCATCTGGTCAGAACTGAAGAAGCCTTTTGGTTGAGAGGCGAAACATCTTTTACCTTTCTTAAGAAGTCAAGTTGCCTGTGCTGAACACGAACATGCAGCAAGTGTAAGTTGAAACTAAAAGATTCTATCAAAGCAACCAAATATGTGAAAATGTAACAGATTAATGCAAATTTATTTTAATTCCACCAAATCATTTCCATCAATTCGTTTATTTTTTTTGTGTGTGTAATTTTGTTTACATCTCCTACCTGTGTGCCTGCCGTTAGTGTGCGTGTGTGTGTTCAGCGTAGCTGCGCTGTGTGTGAGCATGTGCACGCGCATCAGAGCTCCTACCAACTGACAGAGAGGTAAGCTGCGTTAATTGGTACTCTCGGATAACGTCGTATTTTTTGGTGCAATAAGTGTGATACGTGATTTTATGGCTGTATCTTGTGGTATACTAAATCAGCTTCAATCTGTGTAAATCCTGTAAATATTCGAGATCGTTAAATACAGTTTTTTTAATTAATTATATTTGAGACGTTGGGCTACCGTTGGAGTGCCGAGTCCGTTGTAGCTAGCTTAACGACCCTGCTGTACAAACGTTACATTTGTATTAATTGTTTCCTTTTTCGTCTGTCGGGAGAGCTGAACACACACACTGACAGATGCTGCATTTGTGTTGTACATATTTTCACCAGGAGATGTTTTTCTTTTATTTTTTAATCTGTTTTTTGATCGATTAACATCAGTCTAACTATATGAGATGAGTCCAACTGGCGTGGTTACCATGGTAACAACACAGCGCCATATCTCATGTAGTTAAGTTGTGAGACAAAAGTGTAGATTAGTATTGTGATTTTCTGTGTTTATTATTGTTGAAACAATGCAATATGGATCCTTTGGTCATTTTCTTTATAGTATGTTATTATTTAGATTAATTATTTGTTTATATGCCAATTAACATTGAAGTGTTATGTTATTTTTAGTAATAGCTGGTCATGTGATTTTTTAAATGTTATTTGTGAACTTGAATTTGATTGTGACCAATGATTATATTGATTTTGTCATTGATTGATTAATTTAAAAAAGTAAGAGAGAGCTCCTACCAACTGACAGAGAGGAAAGCTGAACACACACACTGACAGATGCTGCATTTGTGTTGTACATATTTTCACCAGGGAGAAAAATCACTAAAAGACACAAAAAAACCCAGTCCTGACTCCTGCCTCGTCATTGTCACCAGAACACAACGCAGAGGGTGTGATACCACCGGTTACAAAAGTCCTAACAGAGGAACTCCCTGTATTTACACACAACAAATCTGATATGTCAATTGTAGACATTTTATCACACAACCTTTCGGACTTTTACATAATTGGTTTTGAACTGAAAGATTATTGGATTTTTTCATTCAAATTATGGTTATATATATATATATATATATATATATATAATTTAATACTTGCTGCCTATGCAATGGTGTAGTGTGCGATATCTCCAGGTGATGTGGCACCTGTGTGACTGTTCCTCTGGTTCTGCATGAAGGGTATGGATTTCAACCCATGGCATATACTAAGTTATATTGTTTTATAAAATCTATACTTCTAATTGCTGCAAATTGATTACTACGGAGCCCCTAAAGTGACATGAAGAAAGAAAAACTATATCGTGTGCATGAGATACTAAAACGTGCGCACGAGATACTAAATTGAGCGCTCGAGATACTAAACCTGCGCACGAGATACAATTATTTCCCACATTTTGACTTGTCTGTGCATATGGCTCTCTGTACTGACCACTTCTGATGTTCACAGCCTCACCTGTGATACAATGAGAGAAGAACTCAGCTCATCAACTTATTTTCACCTCAGAATGTCATATAATCAGGGTTCATATTATACAGTGGCTTTCAGGGAGCCTGTTAATCAGTGCGCACAGCTTCTAAATCATACCGTACAAGTGCACGTCAGCGTGGCCAAGTTCAGATGACCGTGAAAATCATGATGTTACTGTTACTATTACAGATACTTAATACTGTCAATAACATTTCATAGAGTCTAAATAACAACAATAACAATAACTGACGTGTGTCATTTAAAGTTTCTATGGTGAACTACTGCAGGCTTCAGATTTAAAGCGACATTCCACTTTCCAGGATTAACCCACGTAGTATATACTCACCACCCTGTGGATATGATGGTGGATGAAAATCTTCAATTTCCAAAACAGTTCTGGAGTTTTAGGAGGAACAGGATAGCAGCCTCGTCCAGTACAATGGCAGTGACTTGTGACCACCGATAAAACGTTAAAAATAGCACACAAAACAAACACAAAAATTCTCCATCCTGCTCGTGTGGTGTAATCCAAGTGTCCGCTAGCTGCGACATTAAAAATTAACCGCAAAAGACGCCATTTTCGCCATGTTTTTAGCAGAAATATCAGCTGTTGCAGGTAGGTAAGATGTAAACATGGCGTCGATCTCGGGAGACTTCGTATATATCCTAATCCCGCACATGCCGAAGTCTCGCGAGATCGACGCCATGTTTACATCTTACCGGCTACCTGCAACAGCTGATATTTCTGCTAAAAACATGGCAAAAATGGCGTCTTTTGCGGTTAATTTTTAATGTCGCGGCTA
>JAJHUR010140465.1:104387-135169 GCA_027495735.1 Lutjanus campechanus | reverse complement strand
GAGATGTTTTTCTTTTATTTTTTAATCTGTTTTTTGATCGATTAACATCAGTCTAACTATATGAGATGAGTCCAACTGGCGTGGTTACCATGGTAACAACACAGCGCCATATCTCATGTAGTTAAGTTGTGAGACAAAAGTGTAGATTAGTATTGTGATTTTCTGTGTTTATTATTGTTGAAACAATGCAATATGGATCCTTTGGTCATTTTCTTTATAGTATGTTATTATTTAGATTAATTATTTGTTTATATGCCAGTCAACATTGAAGTGTTATGTTATTTTTAGTAATAGCTGGTCTTGTGATTTTTAAAAAAATGTTATTTATGAACTTGAATTTGATTGTGACCAATGATTATATTGATTTTGTCATTGATTGATTAATTTAAAAAAGTAAGAGAGAGCTCCTACCAACTGACAGAGAGGAAAGCTGAACACACACACTGACAGATGCTGTATTTGTGCTGTATATATTTTCACCTGTTTCACCAAAGAGAGAAATCACTAAAAGACACAAAAGACCAGTCCTGACTCCTGCCTCATCATTGTCACCAGAACACAACGCAGAGGGTGTGATACCACCGGTTACAATTGCAGCCTGGTGATGTTGTCAGGTGACTGAATGAAGGTAAACACAGTGAGACGCTGTGAGTAGCGCTGCGCTCTGGCATGGCCGTTCTCAGTGATACAGCAAACTATTGCTGAAAAGGAACAACAGGATATATTCACTTACTTCCTTCTGCAACTTTTACAGGGACCACAATCAGACCTGCAACACCTACTACTGTTCATTGCTGTAGCTGGCACATACTGTAGACACTAGTGCAGCCCCACTGAGTTCAGACGCACCCCCAGTCATTTTATTCTGGAACCAGGCTTGCTAATGATTTAATATATTTGAAAATAATGCAGTCGCAGGGGACATTTTTCTGCATTCAGTACTTTAACTTTTAATAATTTAAGTACATTTTCCTGATTATATTTCCACACTATTATTTTCGTTGTAGGACTTTTACTTGTAACAGAGTATTTTTACAGTGTGGTATTAGTACTTTTACCCAAGTAAAGGATCTGAATACCCTGCAGGACCCTCTAATTTTCTCTCAGGGTCTTTTTGTATGTCTGAATATTCAAAGTGTGTCTCCTACCAGTCGTGGCTCTCTATCACTTGGCACAGACATTGGCGGATCTCTCTGGGGAACCTCCCCTCATACAGCTGGCTCACCCGGCCCTGCAGCGCTGAGTCCAGCCTCAGCAAGTCCTGCCACTGGGCCATCTGCACAAACAAGTGACCAGTCTGAAAACCATCACTGAAAAGGCTTAATGACACTAACACTAATGCTCCTGTCATGGAAAGCAATACGACGAAGCTGTGTTACACATGTAATTTATCTGACGAGTTAAAATTAATGGCAGATATTTGGCTTTTTAAAATGTACGCTTCTTATGCTAAAACTCACGACTAGCAAACGTAACTAAATACCACGGATATTTGGTAAGTAGCGTTAATTAACGTTTCTTTGACACCAATAACATTAACAATAACCTGAAATACGCACCATGAAGCGAAACACGTCTCATAACAAAATACAAACACAATACATTTTCTTCTATTCTTACAGACAACAAAATGTCTCACCTTGTTGCTGTCCTTATTTGTTGTTTATCGATAAGGTAAACGAGACGACATATCACAGCTCCGTCTATCTCTCAAAATCACAATGTGAGGAAATAGGAGGGGCATTTTATACTCACCGGGAAAGCCCACATACCACGTGATTCCCGAGAAAGTTAAGTTTCGACTGCGGTGTGGTCAAGCTAACGGGGTTTACGCCGTTTGAGTTTCCGCCCGTAAAACACAGTAAAAAGCAAGTGTTTTGTTTTGCTTTTTCATTGAGGAGTTGTGCTGGTTTAACAAGAGCCTGCTGCTGGTTACATCCGTTTCTGCCGGCTTTTTTCCGAGTGATGTCGGATATATTTGTTATTTAACGGACGGACTAATCCAAGACATCAACATCTGGCAAACGCACAAAGCTCGACCTTTGTCACAGCAGCCACATTGATGTGAAATAATAGGGTGAAAGCAGGTGTTACTAATGACAGTGGTGGAAAAAGTTCTGAAAATCTATGTTCAAGTACAAGTACAGTTGCGTTACTAAAATATCACTCAATTACAAATAGCATGGTGTTAGAAAACTACTTAAGTAAAAGAACAGTATTAGTTACTTTTTTAAAAAAAAAAAACACACACATTATCAATAGCAACATTCAGTCAAAGGGGTTTGTGTCTTTCCAAATATTAGGTCTAAATATAAAACGCCTAAAATTAATAAGTAATTTGCTCAGTTCAGTGCTCTCAGGGTTTTACTTCTACAGTCTTATTTGGGCTGGTGTGACCAGTTAGCTAATGTTAGCTAATAAAGTACATTAGCAAGTACCTCTCCAGATGCCTGCTTGCTGCAGCGTTTTGGGATGTTTTCTTCCTTATGTCATGGTTCTCACTGAACCACTTATGTCCATAAGCACTATCCCAGCTGACACTGGGCAAGAGGCAGGGTACACCCTGGACAAGTCACCAGTTCATTGGAGGGCTGACACAACCATTCACTCTCACATTCACACCTGTGGGCAATGTACAGTTATCAATTAACCTATTATGCAGCATGTCTTTGAACTGTGGGAGGAAGCTGGAGTATCTGGAGAAAACCCAGGTGGACACAAGTAATCTACTAAAATCTACTAATTACATTAACTTGAGTATTTGTAATTAGTTACGCCCACCCTTGACTAATGATACTAATTAAGGTTCCATTCAACTTGTTGAGGCAGAGCATGTACAGTGAGCCAGCATGCACGTCAGCACCCTGAGCCTGTTTGACCTGAATGGTAACACCTGTGTTTATGCTGCTGTGAAAAAGGTCTGCAGTGCTACAAGTTTAACCAACAGTCTGTTTTAGACCTTTTTCATGACACACATTTTAATATGTCAAACCAGAAAAGGAAGGCTGTGCTTAATAATCGTGACATTTAGGTGTAAACATCTGAACATTTACTCAAGGTCTCGACTGTACAGTTTTGGGGTACCAATGTATTGAAAAAACAAAGCAAATATCAGAGAGGATTACTTAAAAAAATATGAAAACAGATATGTGTATTAGAATTTCCCTCTCACATCAGTTATCTGACCCCTCAGATTTATCTGGGGACCTTTTGGAGGGACCCGATCCCTGGGTTGAGGATACTGGACTAAATTACTAGCTAGCTCCACCTTGAGCAGCTACAACAGTAAAATGCTGCTGACACACTGTTGCATCAGTATTAATTAATCTGATAATGTCAGATAGAATCATATATCTGTCACAAGAGACAAATACTTACAAATATTTTTGATACTTTAAGTACATTTTAATACTTTGTACTTTTACTTCAGTAAGATTTTGAATACAGGACTAAACTGCACATAAAGATGTTATGACTATTCCAACTCAAGTATCTACAGTAAAATACAGTAAAGTGCTGCTGACACACTGATGCATCGGTATTAACAATCTAATAATGTCATTAAAAATCATATCAGTCACAGGAGACAAATACTTTTACTTTTGATACTTCAAGAACATTTTAATACTTATGTCTTTTTACCTTTTTTTAAGTAGAATTTTAAGTATAAGGTAATAAAATGACAAAGTTGTGTTTTCTGCTTGTGCAGCTTAAGCATTATACTGACCAAATGAACACTTTCTCTCATGCACTTCTAGCTAGACTCCAAACTCATCATGGAGGGAAGCAGTGCGGCTAAAGGTGCATACATGGGGGGTCCTGATTGCTGGGCTGTTGTGTTATTGTCAGGTTCTGACAATGTCTGCTAAAAATATATTAAAATTAATTATCCCACTAGGACTCATAGTAAATTATACATGATTACAACCTGTATTGAAAAAATGTCAGAGTACATTTGTGTGGTGAGTAATAACCTTTGTTTTCCCTCTGAGAAAAATGAACACATCCACCCACTCATAACTCTCCGAGAATCACGTGATTCTCGATAAATGTTGCACAAACATGCATCAAGCTAGTAGCATTCAGCTGCAGGTGTTTCACTTCCTCCTGCTTTCAAAATAAAAGTTCCATAAACTTCTGCTGTGGCTCAGAGTGGACTGAGGATGGCAGATAGGCCAACCGTGAATGACTGGATGATGATGATGTAAGTGAGTTTTTTTTTATGTAACACAGGTTGAATAAAATCATTGTGTAACCACAGTACAACTTCAGCTGTCACCAGTAACAATTAGGCCAAAGAGACAGTGATGCCACTGATGCAGAAATGAAATAGCAAGCTAATGTCAACACTGCAGTCAAAATAAACTTGTTTAAATTGCTTTATGTACAATACAGGCCATATAGAAAACCAGTCAACAGTTAAAACTCAAAACAATGAAAATAGACAAACAAGCAAATACATTCTTTTTAGAACAAATATGAATATAAAAAATAATAAACAGCTCAGGATGATTCCAGTATAAACATAAAAAAACTATTTAAACACAGCAGATTCATTATTATTCATTATATTCAAGATTTAGATGTCCATCGGAGACTGGTGTCAGGCCGGTGTGAAAGATCCAACCTTTGAGCACAATGTTGCATGTTTCATCTCACTTTAGTCTGAATACGGAGAACTCATCTGCAAAACAAAAAGGAGAACAACATTAACAGCAGAACATGTGGCAGACTCATCAGAAAAATAATCAAGCCCCGACATGCTGTTCACTTGTGTGCGCACACTGCCACGCCACGCACACCCAGGTATTTGTATTTATTTGTTTATTTGGATGGGAGGTATCGTTAGGCTCTAGCTTTGAGACACATACAAGAATGAGGTAGCAATAACAACAATTTGTTAGTCTGTCTGTTTTTTGTGTTTTCCTAAAAAATTATTATCAGAAACATATAGTTCCTTTTTTTTTTTTTTTTAGGAAAAGCTAGAACAAGGTAAAGGTTCTAAGAATAGAAACAATTTAATTGATATTTATTGTGGAGAGTGAAGCTTTGGAATGTATCACATATTCATTTGGTATACGTGCGCATGTGTGTGGGCTGGGTGGGCTCAGCTTTCCTTCGATACAAGTTCGGGGGGCTCCCACTGCTTGAGCACCTATATTCTCAAATTGTGGTACGTGTATCACTGGTGGTACGCTAGCTCCCTCTAGTGGTATGTGGAGGAATATCAGAAATATGTCATAAAAATGAAATAAATTACTTAAAACTATGATACTATCATAATAGTACAAAGTTGCAAACACATAAGAGATACATAAGAGCTACATAGTCACAGTCATGCACATGGAGTGTGCATACGCCATCTATGACTACCATTGGTTACAAGATAAACTGTCTGAAAATGAGTGGTTCAAAATAGGGCTGCACAATTAATCGCAACTGCAATAAAATCGCAATATGGCCAAGTGCAACATCCAAATCACAGAACCATTCTTTTTTTGAAAAAGGAAAAACGTGAGAAAACAGCTTTATAATGAGGTGCTTTAGTGCTGCATAGATGACCTTCCCTAAAAATCTTGTTCTCCACATTAAAGAACACATATTTGTTTCATACAGACCCCCAATAAATATCACATCATCACCATTTTATTAGTTTTTTCTCAGTGAACATGAGAATTGTAATGCAAAACTGATCATCCCCATTAATCGTATCACATATCACAACTGTAATTTCAGTCAAAATAATCGCAATATTACTTTTTTACCAAATCGTGAAGCGCTAGTTCAAAAACACTGCAATTGTGGCTTCAAACTGGAACTATTATGAAGAGCCGTGAGAATATTTTGAAAATGAAGTAGGCAACGGTGAGCCAAGCTAATGTTAGTGGCTACTAGAGCACGTGCCAGCACCTTCGAGTCACTTGAAATTTGGATTCACTTAAAGCGGGACTTATTAGGAACAAACCTACCTCCTGCATGAACTGTCCATGGCTGAATAGAGTAGACCTACGCTACTGTATTTTAAAGTTGGTCATAATGGTGGTACTTTGAAGCCTAATATTTTCTGAGGTGGAACGTGGTGTAAAAAGTTTGAGAGACGCTGCTTTACTGAGTATTAGCAGCAGCAAATAAACCTCATGGTACTAAAGGAACATGTCACCAAGTGTATGGCTCATTGATGTGTTTTAATTGATTTTGGAGCTCTATGCCACTGAGGAAGAGGATGTATCAGGCTTTGGATGAACAGACAATATTTGTCAGTCTTTTCATGGGTTTTATTAATAAGAAAAAAATGCAGAAGTGGTACAGTCCACCAAACGGCAACGCCTGCAGACTTACGGTGTCGAGGTCGAAGCACAGGTGCTCGTTGAGCATGTCAAACTCTCCCGGAGTCATTGGTGGCTCAGGAGACTGACAAGGAGGCGGTGTGCTGCTTGAGTTAGAGCTGGGGTAACAGAGACAGGGAGATAGTCTAAGTGAAAGGACCGCTTCGCATAAATGGAAATTCAAATGTGGGTCATTCCAATATTAGGTAGTATTTCCTAGATCATTTTCAGTTGTCTCATTGAGCTGAAGGTTGCATTGACAGCACAAGCAACAACATCTTTTTCCCGACTTTGGTCCAATAATTAAATGTCGGGGTAAAACTGATGACAAAAATATAACTTTAAAACCAAAATTGAGTAGGATTCTGCGAATGAACTCACCGCAATTCCGAGATGGGGATCAGGGTAGATGGAATGTATGGATGGACTGGAAATTTAACAGCGATACGAGAGAGATTAGTGTCAGTGAGTACAAGCTAGTCAGCAAAGAAAAATTCAAAACAAGCACTAAAAGATGCGAACTCTAAATGAATATGTGGTTTTGCACTCTTGCCTTTGCTTGGCTGGCTGTTGTAAAGCCGTCCGAAGGCCTCATCCTTGGGGATGTCGGGGTAGAGGAACTTGAGCGGGTTCTCTGGGACGACCCCGTCTGAGATCACTTTGTAGTCTCGTATGATGTCGGCAAACGGGAGAGCGCTGAGCCGGTTTTTAGTGTAGGGCTCCACAGAGTTGAACTTCACCTCTCCTGTTGGAAAAAGTCACTGTTAGCAAGGAGCATTAAATCAAGTATATGTGCATAACTTTTTTTGTGGTCTGGTGGAAACGGTATATCTGAAAGAGTCCTCACCATTGTCCTTGTGCTCCACCCAGGTGAAGGTGATTCCTCCGAGGTGGCTCTCACTGAAGCGTAACAGGAATGTGCCCGGCTCTCTGTCCTTCAGCAGAGTGCGCTCCATCTCTTTACTCACAAAGCCCATGATGTAGCTGCATGGATGGTGGTGATCAAAAAAAGAAGAAGTTAGAAGAACTTGGTGAACGGAATATATCTCCCTGGCTTCTTCTGTCTCATTTTAACATTCTATATTTTTATACATTTTTTTTTACAGTAACACCCATTGGCTAAGATAATGATTAAGTAGTGTAGCTTTGTCTTATTAAATCTTTTTTTTAAAAAGACACAACATGTTCACCACCTTCAGGCTAGAATGTTACAGATACAGTTTTTTCTATAGCTGCTGATTAGGGCTGCATGATTTAGTAAAAAAGTCAATTGATCAGTTTTGCATTAAAATGTTCATGTTCACTGAAAAAAAAAACAATTTTATTAAATTTTTATTAAATTCATTTTATTAAACAATTAAAATGGTGATGATGATGATATTTATTGAGGTCTGTACAAAACAAACATGTTTTCTTTCATCTGGAGAACAAGACTTTTAGGTCCATGTAGTGTGTAATGTAATGTATATTTATGTAAATGTAAATAACTGCATATATAGTTTTGTTTTCCATTTATATTATTTCTACTCTGAATTTAATTAATTATCTGTATATATGCATTTGTGTGTAGCATGAAGGAACTACAATCCTCATTTTGTTGTACAACCCTGTCGTTATCCAGTGACTCACAGTAATATCTGAAGAGCAGCAGTCCCGATGCATAGCAGAGATTTATTGGGACAATTGAGACAGGTGGACTTAGAGATGAGGTGAGACAAAACAAGCGGCTTACTTCTCATTCCAGACTGGCAGCAAGTGCTTCTTGATGAGCT
The DNA here is from genome assembly GCA_027495735.1 of Lutjanus campechanus. Taxonomy (NCBI): domain Eukaryota; kingdom Metazoa; phylum Chordata; class Actinopteri; order Lutjaniformes; family Lutjanidae; genus Lutjanus; species Lutjanus campechanus. The sequence continues at coordinate 127,071 of JAJHUR010140465.1, read as the reverse complement.
CCAGGATGGAGTCCAACCACATCCAGAAACTGAAGGGCTTTCCTGGAATATTCTCCTTGAAGAACGTACAAAAACATGAAAAATGTACAATAAGCACTTTTTTGTCACTTAAACGTTACACTAGATATTTAATGTGGACATTAAATAAAGTAAAACATAACTGAGCATGCGCAGGATCAACAATACAGCATGAGGCACACAAAACATGTTTTCTCCTCGGCCACTAGATGGCGCGACCACACTGAAGATGAGACACGTACCTTACAGAACTTTGACCAGGACACTTGATAATCAGTGCAGGAGGCATGCTGACCTACAATGACACACAGGTACATTTATTTGTAGTTAAGTATTTTCATTGTCTGGTATTAGTACTTTTAAAGGATCTGAATACTTCTTCCACAAATGAGGCTGACTACAAATTGTCAGTCTCCAGGTGGGAGTCGTTGTTTAATGTCACCTCAGTCATGAGTTTTCTTTCTGTCTCAGTCATTCCCAAAATCTAAAGTCATTGTGTGGTTTGAAAACGTACCAAGAAGCTTTTCTCCCAGCATGGTGAGCTGCTCCTTGTTGAGGCCTTGACCAGCAAAGGTGGAGAACTGCCAGCTGAGGACCTCAGAGAGCTGGCTCCAGGTGGCCCGAGGCGGGTTACCAAAGAACGCCAAGTTCTGCGGATTATAGGAAGGAGGCGGGAAAGGGTCAGATGAAGTAAATGGAAGTAGTTTTTGAACACACCTTAATATAACCACTGAAATAATCAACTGTTAAAATTAACTGCTCTTGAAAAGAGTTTCAACAAAAAACAAACATTATAACCTTCATGACGATAGGATTTATTGCAGGACAGTTGAATTAGACTGCACTGGTTTTAGTTAGGTGTACCTAATAAACAGAAATGGCGGTATTTAAATTAAAGGCATTTAAAATACATATTTCATTACCTTTGAGCATTTTTTATTTGGCTGGGCTAAAAAAGATGTAATTTGTAACAAAACACTTTAGGAGCTTGTATGTGTGTGTTTGATATACTTAAAATATATTACAGTATATGTCATTTTATTCTCAATTTAGTTATTTTTATCCCCAGGTTTAAACTGTAGGGAAAAAAACAAACAAACAACAATTAGCTCAACCAGTTTTTAGCATAATGCAAGTAAGCTATGTCATGTTGGGTCCAGCAAAGCGCTCAGTGTGAACTACTGTATTTCATTTGTCTTCGTACTGACCAGTAGCTGGAGGAAAGAAGCCGCTTTTGTGTTTGATGCAGATTTCCACTTAGGTAAAAGTATATCATCAAAATATGATCAGATATATCGCAGCTGAGACAGGTTTACTGAGTGACACTTAGATACAACAGAGGAAAAGAACTATTAGACAGCACACCTGCTCTAGAACTGAACCGGCAGATCTAAAACTTCCAAGTTAAGTGGAAAATTCTGTGGTTTCAATTCGGGCGAGCCTTTAGGAAGTGCAAGAGGCTTTGTCTGAGTGGCCAACTCATGTGATGCACAGTGACCAAAAGACACCTGAAAGAAGTGGCTGTAGAATGGGGTATAGATTTTTTTGAGTGTTACAACCCCTGCAAACCAACTTGTTTCAGAATCAGAATTTTATCTATTTGATAACAAGTCTAAAAGAGTTGTGTTTTAAATCATATTATCCCAATTTAAGTCGGCGGAGGGGTTAACAGGAAGTCTCTAGTGCTCATGCATCTGGGTAATTCCAACTGGTCTATCTGCGGACTGATGGCCACAGGACACACCTACTACGCGATACATCCTCGAAAAAAGTTCGGTAAAGGAACCGAAACTTCTTGGTTATGTTTAGGAAAAGATCTCAGGGGTGTGTGTGATGTGGTGAAGTGGGTCTGGGAGTTTGCAGCTGGACCCTTCTTGGCAATTGCTTTGCAGCAGGAAGTGGCTTTTTTGGCTTCATGGGCCACTGACCAACGTTGAATGAATGAGCCACACTCTGACACTGTTTCCTGTTGTTTTTAGGGTTAGGGTTAGGGTTAAGTCAGAACCATAGTGAGAACTGTAAATGCCAAATTGTAATAATATCAGTAATATCAATACTTATTACAATTAAATATATTTTTCCATACCAGTATTTTTAATTTGTATTTAAATACATTTGATGAGCATGTATTGATGAGCATGTATGTACATTTTAAAAATGTTTTCTGTCGCAGTGTGTTAGCTCACCCTCGGCTCATCAGTCAGAAGGTTATACCACATGACGGAGGCCCAGCCTCCAGGCAGCTGGCTCACATTGGAAATGACCACCAGAGGCAGAGAACACGTCTGGAAAGAATTTACACACACACAATAAGCAAGCTGTGGCAAATACAACAACAGACAGCCAAAAGAGCAAGTAAAAGCTACGCTGCCGCTGACCTCTAGATCAATGGTGAGGCCCTGCACTGTGAAGCAAGCCTCGAAACTGAGAGAGTGAAGTTCCTCTGTCACCGACAGGAGACCCTGCAAAACACACAAATCACACACGTTTTATCCCTCTTAGCAATGCGTTAGGAACATTTGTTGTTCCTAGTTGTGAGGCTTATTGGATATTTTAGAATGACAAATAAGACAACAATAGTAATGACATACTTGAAACATTTCAGAAAATAGCAATAAAATAAAGTTATGTTTGCATTAGGTTTTGCTGCTACATTAGTGGTCAATTCATCTGCATTTCTTACCTCATTACCCTTTGTGCCGTTGATATATTTCTTCTCTTTCAGCTGCTGTAAGATACAAACAAAATGTCAGCTGGTCAGTGGTGGAAGAAGTACTCAGATTTAAACTCAATCTATAGACTTACTTATTTAGTTTTACTCAGGCTTTCACTTTTGTAAAAGTAGCAGTGCCAGAGTGTAGATTTACTTCTGTATTCAAAATCTTACTTGATTAAGAGTACATAATTATTAGATTGAAAATATACTTAAAAGTTCCCCTCCAGACATGTTTTAAAGTATGTGAAGATACTCAGCTATGATTATTTTTTTAAAGATGGTTTTCCTTAAAAAAGTTGCACACTAGTAGTCACAATGCAAAAAAAATGTTTTAAAAGTTTACCAACATTTCGACATGAGTTTTTTTTGCACCGTGGCTCCGAGAGTGTGACTATTAGTGGCTAATGTGCTCCTACATCCTACTCCTCCCTAAAGGACAATAGGATTTGTTCTTAAATGCATCAGGATGTCAAATACCAACATTTTACGTTGGTGAAGCGGGAAACATCCGGAGCAAAACAAAATAATGAGAAAAAAGGCAGAGAGCAGAATTTGTGCAGATAAAGATAAAGCCACCACCACACATGTCTACTGGGTCATATGTGATGTTTGAAAGGGGTTATGGTTTTTTTTAAAGGAAAATGTTGCAGTTTATACCTTTAATGTGGTTTCCCACATAAAAAGTAAAAAAAAAGAAAAGACTCTCCTGAGAGATGTGAGAGATTTACATCAAGATGGTGAGCATTAGAGGAAACATTGTAGGGATTCAGCCAAACACGATTGAGCCGGTCAAACCCCGACTCAGATGAGGAGTCTGTTGTGCACCAAAACGGGCGACTAACACACATATCAGAAAGGTATGTAGTTAGCATCTCTTATTTGTTTATGCTGTTTGTTAGCTTAGTGTGTAACTGGCAGCAGCTGATTAACTCTTACTCCCTGTATGCAGAGTGTGAGAATATACTGATATAGTAGACAAGTTCTCTCTGCGGCAGAAGTTTCAGGTCTCAAATTCAAAGGCCATAGAGCACGTCCTGGTATGTTTGTATTTCATTTTGGGGAAGTGCACCAACATATCCCCCTTCAGAAGAGGAGTGCGAAAACTCCCCTTTAGCAACACACTACTGCACAAACACAAGTCAGGTCAGACATTTTAGGGGACATAAGAAAAACACATTTTTGAGTTGAAGGGACACTTAAAGTACCAAAAGTAAAAGTACTCAAAATGCAGAATGATACATTTTGAAGTAAAAAGTACACCCCACCCTGAAATAGCAGAGTAGATGTATAAAGTGGCACAAAATAGAAACACTCAATAAAGTGCATGTAGCTGAAAATATACTTAAATGTATTTAGTTACGTTCCAACGCTGTAGCTGGCTTAAAATCAACAAAAGAAAACCAAAAACTGATGGAGAAATTCAACACTTCAACTTTTCCTGTTCTGTCAGGAGCCAATGGAGGACTGGTTATGTATGGTCTCTAGGTGTTGATATTATCTGATAATAAATCACACATAAACATAGATAAAATAAGTTGTCTTACCAGGTGTCTAAACTCCACTGACAGGCAGTTTGAGTAGTCCTCAATGTCCATAACTTTAGTGTTGTTGGTCAGGATGAAAAACTGACGACTTCTGAGGTGAAAAAAGAAGGTAACAAAAAAGAAGCCCCATCAATTTGTCAACAACTGTGGCTGTTAAATCTATAATGTGAATTAATTCTTCTGAATGCATAATATATATATATATATATAATTTATTTATTTATTTTTAAGTTTTTTGGGAAAATAGCTGGGGTCTTAACATATTTTAAGAGAAATAAGATATTTTTAAAGTCACAAATTTGATGACTTAACAAAATCAAAAAAGACTTGCAACTTGGATTAGACTTTCACTTCAGTGACTCATGACTTCACTTGGACCTGAGCCTTTTGATTTGGAAATATTTGATACCTTCCCCCAAGCCAAAAGATCAAAAACTTATTTAAAAAGTGTGTGAATCAATTCATTTCCCTTTATTTCCTGAATCATCTAGCTTTGACTTAATTAGACAACATCCAGTCAAGTTACAGGCAAGAACCAGGAAGAACTAATGTTATGTCACTGAGCTCCAGTTGGAAAAAAAAAAGATATCAAAGACAATTTCAGTTGCATACAAAAAAGAGGTGGTCAACAAAAAATGAACTGCAGTATGCAAAACACGTGGGTTGAAAATTACAGGTGGAGACACAACAACTTCCAAATTAATTTGACATCTGAAGTTGCACAAAGAATGGTAAGCTGAGGCTAACAACAACAACAACAACGACAGCTTAGTAACTCTGTATGAGGCTGAAAAACTTTCACATTATGACTTGTTTAGGACCTGAAACTCAAAATTTAGGACTTGGGACTCAACTTGGGACTTGCCTGTCTTGACTTGGAATTTTGCTTGGGCCTTGACTTGGGACTTTACTTCAGACTTGTCAGTCTTGACTTGGGATGTGAGATCGGACTTGTCCATCTTGACTCAGGACTTGACTTGGGATTGGTCTGTCTTGACTTTGGATTTTATTTGGGACTTGTCAGTCTTCATTTGAGACTTGACTCTGAACTTGTAAGTCTTGACTTTGGACTTGACCCAGGACTGGTCTTAACTTGGGATTTACCTGTCTTGACTTGGGACTTAACCTGGGACTTTTCAATCTATACTTGGGACTTGTCCGTCTTGACTTGAGACTTGATTTGGGACCTGAGTGCAAAGATTTGAGACTTACTTGTGACTTGTTTCCACCTCTGCTTTCTTCTAAATTGTTGATGAATTTCTAACCTTTTCCTCCACACTGATATGTGACATTTCGGACTGAAACTATTTCTTGAAGCAGTAAGGTGATCTCTGCAGCACTGACTGCTGTATGAAAACACGTCTAAAGTAACGCACACCTGTTTGGCAGCTGTTCTTCAAAAGCGCTAACTTGCTGCTACACTGCTTTTATTGCTAAAATTAAACATCCGAAGTACGTCCTGTAGCGAGGTTGTTTGTACTCACACTCTGCCAGGGGGGAGGTCCCTAGAGAGACACACACACAAACACACACAGATATATAAAGATTAGCACTCAGACAAATCCTTCAGAATCAAAAGACTTTTACATTGCAGATGGACAGATTAAATACTTCATGGTCATGTACACGTGTATATTCAAGTAATTTGTATGTTTTAAGCTTCATTGCACAGAATGATGTATGTGCTGAGTTTCACACTAGAAGGATGTTTTCACATTCATCTACTGAAAACAGAAAATCTCAATGTGCTGATTTAACTGAAAATCCCATTTTCAGGGGTGGGCATGATTTGTGACATCACAAATAATTTTGAATTCTGGAAAACTGGAAGCCTCCAGCAAGAACTTTTTTTTTTTTTTTGTAATTTATGTATGTGTTAAAACAAGTCTGGAGGGGAACTTTGAACAGAAAAATCTCACTTGTCAAATGTCGTTTTCACTTTCAGCTGATAGTCCACCTCTGGAAGTTTAACCAGGAGTCTGGGGGGGAAAAAATGAGGAGCAAAAATGCACAATTGAATTCTCAACCAACATTAGTACTATTTTTTCATCAACTATCAATAGGCAAGGCAAGGCAATTTTATTTATATAGCACCATTCATACACAAGGCAATTCAAGGTACTTTACAAGATCTTAGAAATGCATTAAAATAAAACATAAAAACTGCAGATCATTAAAAACAAAGGCTAAAAGCAAGACAATAAATAGTTAAAAACATTACAGAAATGCATTTGGAAAGCAAACATAAAGAAAACAGAAATTAATTAAAGTTCCCATGAAGCCAAAATGGATGTTTATGCGTATTTATCACTTTTGTATTTTGCAATACATCACCTATACGTAGCTAACCTTAACTGTTAGCTGCTGTTGGCAGGCAACAGAACTGGACTCAAGAGCCACTGAACACAACCCGTCACTGGGACGAACACAAGACCACCAGGGAATACAGTACCAAGGTCGTTTACCGAGTTTCCTGATGGAATGACTTTACTTGTTGCTAACTAACTAACTGCTAACTACTGTTTAGATCGGTTAACCATGACTCAACTCCGGAGTGTTGGGAGCATTCAGCTCCAGCAAGAAAACCACTTTGGTACTGAAGACTATAGCATGTCATCAAATTGGCCTCTGTTGGTTCCGCAGACTGTTTTGGTCCTGTTCTGGCCGTGTTCGCTGGCAGTTCTCAGTCCGAGGAGGGTCAGCTAATATGACCACCCTCCTTCCTCCATGGCCGAGTCTAGATGGGAACCTTTTTGATTTGCAAAATTCTCACAAGATTTTTAAGCACTGGGTAAAATCTGGGTAGGTTTAGGAAAATAAAGGACTTGGTTAGGGTTAAGGAAAGATCATGATTTGGGTTTAAATGATCACTCTTGTGAGATCATTTGCAGGTCTGGGGTCCTCTTTTCTACACATGAACTTCCTACATCCATATCGGGTAACGTACACCGCTACTGGCGTCTGTAAATGCCAATCAAAGTCTGCAACAAGTCCCTCCCTAGTTGCCTGTTTTACAGGAAACACATAAGCAACAAGGGACTCCCTAAAAACTTGGTATTCTACAGTTAGATAAAAGTCATTTGTGTACCCTCATAAATTGATAATCACATTAATATAAAAAATATTCTTTGTTTGATGCTACAGTCAGGCATGAGACCTCCTGTATGTTTAATCTTGGGGTTAAAGCAAATATTAGGTTAATAAACAACTTTTTACATTACAGTTATTTGCTAGTTTTTCCAAAAAGTGGCAAGGCACATACCCCGAAATACTACGATTTTGGGAAGTCCCTCAGCAATTAGGTGTTTCATTGGAACTTTAACTAAAGACTGAGGTTTACACAGGAATGAAATCATGCAAAAATATCATGCCGCATGACGATACCTGACTTTGGTGGTGAACTGTACTCCAGTCTTGATGATGAGGGGTTTCTGCGGATGGGTGGGCATGCACGGCTGCTTCTCCACCACAAATGAGCTGAGAAAAAAAACCACACCTCACATGTAGCACATTGTTCTCACCATTTTCATATCACTTGAGACCTCATGCCTGTAATGGAGCGATCAAAGCCACCGGTTGGTTGTGGTTCTCTGGTATTTAACACCTTACTATATTTCACAATGTGTTGTTAGCGCCGCATGTGTACTGTAGGAGGAAGTTGTTAGCGCATGTTGGTGTTCTCACTCTTCCATGTACAATCTGTATGTGTTTACAGACAGGAATTGAGATTATGATGCACAAATTAGCCCTGCTTTTTAGGAAATGGAAACATGTAAAAATAGAAACACCTCACAAAACAGTACTGAAGTCATGATTAAGACACACTAAAAAGAGCATGAGTATGCTATGTTGGATTATATTATGCACTTTCGCTTGTGCTGCATTGCACTTGCATTGTGTGGTGTTCAGAGTACCTCTTGATGAGGTGGTAGATGAGATATTTGACTCGCTCCTCCATCTGAGGTTTTTGCAGGGGGATTGGGTCGCATTCGTAGGTAACCTTCACGACCAGCTCCCCCAGTTTGTCCAGCTGACGCTTGATCTGGAAGAGACTCTGGGCTGTCAGAGTAAACCTGAGAGAAACAAGTAAAGGGAAAATGGATCAGCCAGAATTCTCACTGGAAATGACTGGACATAACAACAATCAAGGCAAAGTCTGACCAACTCTCAAGCCAAAAATGTATCAGGTTCATATGAGGCTGATGCACCTGGGGAACCCTGGCTGTGGGCCAGCTTTTGTAGTATTTTTGTAGCATCTTTGTAAAGTGTGCTTTGTGTATTTATATGCTAAAAAAATAATTATAAAAAAGATTCCTGCTCATGTGCTTTTAGGTACTCAAACAGACTCTCAACACTGGAAGAAACTCTTAAACCAAAACCAGTCTACTAACCCTGAGAGACTGTACTTGCAAGCTCTGGTCATGGCCATGTTCCATGGTGAGAACATGCCAAGTCTACCTAATTAGTGTTCAAAAAAATTGCAGAATGACTGGTCATCTAAGTAGTTTCTGTGCCTAAGAGACATCAAAAAACAGGCACAAATGGTGCCCCAGTGAACAAGCTACATTCTTTGCATATCGTCACTTTCCAGTAGAAACCCTGTATGTCCAAAACTGCTACTTTTCAGGATTTTTTTTTTAAAAAACATGTGTTTTTAGACTAATTGAATGCTTAGTCAAAGTTAGTAGCTATTTTAAATTATTTTCAGTGGTCAGTGGTTGATTTATGACAAAAAATAAAAATGTCAAAATATGGAGATACAAGGTTTGCACCAGACGACATTCTTAATACCTTGTTCTTTGCACCAGACGTACCTCAGGCACAGCGGCGCTCATTGTGTTAAGCAAATGTAGTGTTTACCATTTTCAAGTTAGTTTTAACGTGTTAGCACACCAACATTTTCTAATTAGCACTAAAAAGTACAGCTTAGTTTTGAAGATATTTGGTCCCTGGTCACGCCTCATACACTACGGCTGAGTCCTTATAGCAGTGGTCAGATTCCAGCCCCCCGATGTCCTTTCCTGCATGAGTGTCCATGATCATTTCTGCTGTAAAGTTGGGCATTTTAATACGGGGGTCTGTGAGATTGAATCACTTTTGGAGACAGCCTCAAGTGGTAATCGATCTAATATTTGTGGAGACAATTAACTTAGAACTACAAAAGTCAATCTAATGGTCACTTTATATAAAAAGCAAAAGGATCATCAAAGTCAACAGGCTTCATCCTGTGGGCATGATATCCTAAAGATGGGACACCACCATCTATACAAATTTCATGATTATCCATCCCATAAAAGAGGTGGGCCAACCAACAAATTGAAATTAGACATCCCTAGAGCTACGCTGCTCGCTAAAAACACATTTTCATTAAACCTTTTAGTGACATACTGCTGTGCTTTTATACTAAAGAAACTATTATATCAGATTGTACAACTATTGAACTTGCTGAATCTTTGATCTCCCCAAACTAGTAAATGTCACTAATGCAAGGATGAGAAAGGCAGAGACGTTGTATAGAGGAGTTATAAATCACAACAAATGGGTAAGAAAGTGATCTGAGCTGAGGGAAGGGGGAATTTGCAAGAAAAAAATGTATAAATACTCTAGAGAGTAAGTGAACAGTATGCTTCTGTGTTCAAAAGGTTAACTCAACTCCTTCAAACAAAATGACATTTCTCATCAGAGGTTCATTCTGACCAAGGTGTTTACGTGTGACATTTTTACTCTGCTTCGATTATTAGTGGTCAGCCCACACAGTTTGCAGCTTTCAGGTCCAGTTTTGAAAAATTTAACTGATTTTACTTGTAAAGGTTAAGTATAATCATCATGAAGGGGACTACTCAACCTGTGGAAAACAGTAAATGTCCCTCTGTGACTGTGAACATAACATTAATGATGTTATTGGGGGTTCTCTTGGCTTTGGCTTAGAGACTATAAATGGAGGCCTAGATGACAAACTGGAGATGTGGGCATTTACCAGACAGGGCGGAACTAACGTGCTTTTGTTTGTGTTATGGAAAATGTAGAATTCATTGCTTTTGGAACTTCACACATGCTAGAGACTAACAACAAGTTCACACCTACATAAAACCAATGCAAGGATGATACACAGTTTCATTTTTCCAACGGGTTCAGGTTGCGCTCAAAAAGGCAAAACTCAAACGGTTCAAAAACTGTAAACTCAAGTGATGTAGTGGAAATGTTGTGCAGTTATTGGTCATCTAGTTGGTGGGTAAAAAGACAACAAACGGCCCAATTGCTACCTGGATATTGTACATCATGACGCCCCGTCAGGTTCTGTTCATGTTGGTGTCATATTAGTGTAACCAATGAAATGACACATACAATGGTACGTTTTCATGACTGGTTCAAATGGTGTTCACACCTGAAAAGGACTGTTCCAGAATTCACTTTGCAGTGGTTCAGAAAGCAATTGTTCGGTTCACACCAGAAAAATCCGGTGTTCGCTCCAATACAAACCAACTGCACCAATGAGGTAAACGCTCAAGGGTTCAATTCAACCAGATCAAATAAGGCTGGTGTGAACCCACCCTAAAGGTCAGAATATGTTCTGCTGCTTTGATTCTGACCATTCCTTTTTAAAATCTGTTTACTGTGAGTAGTAATGCTCCTATAATGCACAAAAACATGTATATCTACATATATTGTGACAATAATATATGCATGTTACCCACATAAGCATGTTTAAAATTGAGATGAAATTTTAAAAAGCCTTTTAAACCCTTTTAGTCATGTTGTCATATTAGTCATATTTAACAATATATGCCATGAAAATACAAAAAATCAATTTCTTTGTATTTTAAAATCAAAATCATGAAAGATTGACTTATTTTTTCTTCCTGTGAAAGCATTTTACAGCGGACCCCTTCAGCAGCTAGGTTAACGTTAGCTACATGGAGCTAGGGGCCAGGCCTCACTGATTAACTGTACTATACAAAAGCGCAACCTTATAACTTGTAGAAAAACACGATGTAATGATTCCATCCATTGATTCAGGTGACACTGAATCATATTTTATGAGATGCTTTCCGATTTTCCGTCTGATGTCTTCCGGCTGCTCAGTTTCAACTCTGTGTCAGAGTTTCTGCTAGGCTGCTGTTAGCTGGCAAATAGTATCCCATAGCCAGACCTCTCTCCACAGCGTTCAGCGCTGGAGAAAGGTCCACACATGTGCATTCTGCTATAGGGGGAAAAAAACGCCCTGCCTTATTGGCCCAGAATGCAGCAACAGTCCTGCTGCAAAATAGTGTTGAAGGGGAACTTCAGCCTTTGCACATCAGCACATCATTAAACTAACTACATTGCTGCAAAAGAAAAGATGCAGATGCATGAACGTAAACAAGCTAGCAGCTGTTTACGTTCATACTCTTAGCATTCCAGGTGCTAACTGGCTTTTTTCAGTGTGTAGGTTGCAGCTCTGAGGTTGCTCTTGTTTCCCGGGGAATTTGAAAACGTAAATAGCGGATGCTGCAATGCCGCTTGAAACAAGCGACCGATGGCAGACTTATACCAGCAGTGTGCATCTGGTGAGTCAGACTAACTGGCAACAAAACTGGGGTCAACAGCCTCCAAGTGAACAAACACAGACTCCAAGACTGACAGGGAATATGACACCCAGGTCATTTTCAGACTTTCCTGATGGTTTCCTGAGCATCCCAATAGTTTTACTTGTTGCTCAAGAAGCTAACCGCTAACTGCTGTTAACTCGGTTAGCCCCACAACTAAGTTAGCTGACTTAGCCTCTAGGTGCCAAGAGCCAAACCCGGCAAGCAAACCACCTTGGTACTGTATTCCCTATCGTCAAACCTCTATCAGTCTCGGAGACTGTGTTCAGTCCCAGTCTCACCACGTTCACTAATATCCAGAAGCAAATAGCACTCTAATTTCTGTTTCATGTGGACTGAACATGTAACTTTAAAAATCACTGGCATGAAAATTATGGTTTCTTTTCATTTAGATTGGGCACATTACCAACTCTGCAGCTGGTCCAGGCCGGTGAGCAGCGGGCCACCGATGGCGGCGATCTGCTGCCTCCGCTTCCAGTCCTGCAGCTCAGGATTTAGCTGAGAGGTCATCAGGTCATCAATTTCCTTGACCACAACATCCATCTTTGACAGGATCTCCTAACAAAGGAACGAAAAACAGTTGAGGTGGGTTACTATGGTGCTAACTTATATGATGCAGTGAAGTTTTATTTGTGCATTCATGGGAGGTTGGCATCTTTTATATTCACACGTGTCCACATGTCAGAGCTTTGCACATTGATATAAATGCATACCTTCCTTTTAAAGTCAAGCCTGTTGAGCATTTCCTGCAGTCTTGTTACTTCCTGTTTCATCATCTCAGAGTTCCTGTCTGTCGAATCTGACACACAAGCACAAAAAACCACAAATATATAGTTTTGACCATATTCTTGGGTGTTGCAGGCTGAGCAGTATTTTGCACTGTAGTAAGTAATTCGAATATGAGGGTGGGTTTTTTTTTTTCCACAACTTGCATGCATGTCTTATAACAGCGCCCACCTCGAGACTGTAGGGTCTTGTAGCGGAAATCAAAGTCATCCTGCATGTCCTCGATGTATTTCACAGCCTGGTCCATCAACTAGATGCAGACAGTAATAGTTTTTTAACATTAATTCCATGGGATGAAACATAGTTATGTCTTTGTGTTTTGGTGTTTTAGTGTTTCAGTTACCTGTACGCTGCCCCTGATGATCCCAACTCTGTTGTCCATGTTCTTCTGCCTCTCAAAGGCCACAGAATTCTGCAGTGATTTCTCCAGTGGACCCTGTTGGACAAATGCTCTTTTCAGTCACTTTCGATCCACAAATTGTTCAATACATTGCTGTGAAGGCTAACTAAGGAACAACTGGTGTATACATGATGATACTTTACAACTCATCTGTGGATGTCAGCTACACTCGTTGGGGTCAGGATAGGGGATGTTTGTCATTAATAGTGACCCACCCTTCTAAGAATCAGTTTTGTTCAAAGTGAAGGCAAGATCTAAAGATCCAAGGTTAAGCACTCTAATGCCACAGATACTGAGTGTAATTACTCATATCTTGTGAAATGTACAGTGTGATCAGTAACACTGGAGTTGTTATGAGTCTGTTAACCAGTGTGAAAATATTTCTCACAGTGGCATCTCCAAACAGGTGAGAGTTATCCAAAATGATAAAGTTGTGAACAATAAAACCAAAACAATGATCTAAAAGACACTATAACACTCCACAGAGCAGAGGGTAACCACAAAGTCAGGGGATAATTTTTTTCTTGCTTCACCATTATGAGCAACTTTCACATGTGAGTAGTCATGTGATTGATCTGTAACATAAAATGCTGAATAGAGCTGCTTTCATTTTTTTTCATGTAAAACCTGCAGTATTTGCCAGGAATGGATCTGTTTTTTGAAGTGGGGTGTATACTGTATTTAGAATATTTTCACTGCTTTACCTCGCCATCAGACAGCCTTTTTCTGACTGGCATCATACAAGTCAAATATGGTTCTCTCCAAAGCAACCAGACTCCTTTAACAAAACAGTAATTTTACTCTGTAGAACACAAAAGTTGTTGGTCTACAGCTGCCTCGATCTGTTAGTTTGTTTGTGTTATCGTGTGACTTTGGTGAATCCAAACTAACCTTTGAAAACGCAGAAGTTTAGTTTATTTGATTTATAAAAGGACAGTGTGCAATGACGTTGATCATTTACAGGAAATGAAAACTTGGCACTAATTTCCATCCGTAGTCCAAGTAGACGCAATAAAAAAAAATTCAAGGTACAATACAGACTAAAATAAATCCAGGAGCCGTAAGAGACAGAAGCAGTAAGAACACACAGCACAGTAGAAAATACAAAATGAAATACACATTAACTGCCTTATAAAGTGACCAGATTACCAGTGCAGGTGCCCTACATAATAAAAAAAAAAAAGCCACACAATAACACAAACAAACTAATCGATCAAGGCAGCTGTAGAAACAACACCTGTGTTCTGTGAGGTAAAATTGCTGTTTTTGTCAGACGAGGCTGGTTGCTTTGGAGAGAGCAATATTTGGCTTATATAACAGTGGTTTTTGATCGGAAAGTGCTGTCTGGCTGCAAGGTAAAGTGATGAAATAGGTGGCTAAAATACATTTTACTGCTGACCCTGTCCACAGCAGTGCATTGCTTGGCGTCCTGCACCGGTACTCCTGCTGCTTCTCCAAACTGGGTGCCGACCACCATCTTCTGTAGGTAATACACTGTTTAGAAGAACTTCACACAACCACACGTCAAATAATCTGAACTATCCCTTTAACTGACCAACCTACAATATCTTTAGCGGTACACCAGATTTTTTCAAGCTATTCTAACTTACTTTGCTCTTGAAGTTTTCACAGTCTGATTACTGCAAGTCCAGTTTGATTTCTGAATGTTTCCTAATATAAGTTTTTGTTATATAACTAAAATAACTATCATCATTTTGTTCTACATGATCCCTGCAGCAGCCTCTCTGTAACACTACTACATAAAAAACTGTTATCTTGTTTATGGTTATTGCGGCACTTAAACGATTCCCGTAAGTGATGTAAAGATTTCCCATGCCACACTGTTTCTTGGGAATAAGGTGAAGCGGTTGGGAATGTGGGGGTGTATGTTATACAGTAGAGTCTTCCCGTCAGCAAGCCCTGATTTACCAGTAGCAGCTGTTATTAAGGAAGCAGAGGGACTTCCCCTCTGTGGGACAAACCTGTTCCTGCATGCAAGCGCTGGAGAGGATACGGCGTTCTTCCCTGAGGCAGGTGGAGATTACCTTGGCCATGACGGCAGGGTTGGTTGTGTATTTCACCTGTGGGGCCACACAAACACACACACAGAGTATTCCAGGTTACAAAAATACTCACACAACACACTTGGATATCATTATCATTCGCATGGAGACATACAAAAGCCCTTAAAGAACCAAGATTAGTTTGGTTTAATTTTCTTGGGTTAAGTTTCCACAGTGTCTGTTTTTCTTGCCATCTGGAAAAACCAAACCCCTGATGAGGAGGAAATAGTTTTCACAGAGATTTGTGAGTCTTCCCTGAGGTGTGAGGTTTTTACTGGAAGCGCAACAGCAAAGGAATGAGGTTCAACTTGAAATCAGAGGACACTGCGCCCGTCATAATGAAAGTGTAAGTGGCAGGCACGTACCCAAAGTTGTGCACAGGTAACTGGCATATGACCAGTTTTTTCAAAGGACGTTATAGCCTGCAACCATAACAGTTAGTTGAATCTCGAAGAATGCATTTCGAGGGTGTGATCCTCATTCATAAACAGCATAAACAAAAAAATGATTTGCAGCTACACACATTGCTTTTAAGAATAGTGGAGCTCATTCCCTGCAATGAATTACAGTATAATTTAGGTCTTCAAAGATAAAATTTGATAAGTTTGATTTTATTGATACAGAGTTTGACGTTTTGTTGTTGATTTTATTATTTGTAATTTGGTGATATTTTGATGGAGTAGATTGTTTTAAAGGACCAGCGTGTAGGATTTAGAGGCATCTAGTGGTGATATTATATTCCATATCTGCCAAATTCTGCCAATGAATCCCCCTAAACATTACATGCTAACCTTTAAAATGAAACAACAGGGACTTATTGATGCCCTGCCATAAAGGTGCAAGACTCACAAGACAAATTAAGAAAATGAAACAAAAAGAAGCTGAGATATTTTGACTTTCAGTCCCTAGTATGGGGCAAGCTAAAAAAAAAACAACTGCCCTGGATCTTTCCCATAATGCACCCACTGCATCTTTTCATTAGATCTACACGAATACCCACATCTCTTAAACTCACGATGATATCATCAGGGTTATTTTGTCAGACCTGTCAAAGCTTCATCAGAGCCACAGAAGACAGTATACAAGTGCTTTCACTGGCTGAGTGGTGCTTCCTGTGACTAAACTGACCTTTGCATGTAAAATCGATGGAATGCCCCTACTTTGTTCATTGCAGTGTACATGTATTTTTTTGTCCAAATAAAAACCAGGCTTCTATTCATTCAGTCAATCTAAAATATGAAGCAGCCATAAACTTTCCCTCAGGTGCACTCCTGCCTCCACAGCCCCTTTTACAACACCACACGAAGCTCTGCATCAGATTTACATGAAGAGCTGGTGATGAGGGATTAGGCAGGTAGGCTGTACCTCACCAAAGCTAAAAAGAAATGTTGAGATTACATGACAGTTTAATCTATTATTAACTTCTTCATATTCATAATTTTATTACTTTTATTTATTTTATTTTAAATGATCGTTATTAATAATTAGTTTCAGGATTGCACATACTTAAGTAAAGCCAGCAAGAATAGTTGTAGTTGTAGTAGTTGCAGGTATCACGCAGTGGCGGACTCAGGCTGTTTGATGGGCAGGGGCGAAAAATGAAAAAGGGCACCAGGTGTTCATGTTGGGGAACCAGTGTGGTAAAAATCATTATGCATTTAAGGTGAAAAAGTTCAAAAAAAAAAAAAAAGTTCAGATTAAATTTGTTTTATTGTACAACTACTACAACTCTTTAATTAAAACACACAAAAAATTATTTAAAGGCACGTAGAGGAGGAATTTTTTTTATTTAAGGCACTTCATCACATTTTCTGGAGGGGCACATTAGAAGGCACGACACCTAATTTTGTCTACCAGAAGTGCACCCCAGAGGGCACTTTATCACATTTTATCTACCATACAGGGGCATCCAGGAGGGCACTTTTGCACAGTTTTTGGAACATGAGGACGCCAGGGGGGCAATTTTTCTGAGATTCTTCCAGCTGAGCATTCAGTTTGTTTTTTTCCCCTTTCTTAGTCAGTGTGTATTACAGTTACAGGATAAAACAGATAGAAGCTTACAATGCATAGGGAGAACATGAACAGTGTAAGTGTAGACACATGCCACACTGATGGGTTACTGCATACATTAGAGCAAGGTGCCGTTTTGCTCATCAGCCCATTCAAAAGCCCACTGAGAAAAGTACAAAAAAATTCTGCTGTGGGAAGAGGAAACTTTTTCTTCTCCCGCCTCCAAGTTTTCATGCATCAGCATCATTGCCAGGATTGATGACTGAGGATGCATCAACAAACACCTACGCACTCACTTTCATTGCAGTAACAATGAAACCATGCAGCACTGAAGAGCAAAAGATCACTTTTGTTTGGTGTTTCTAGCATCTGAAAGCCAGTCAGGGGGAAACTGTTTATCACAATCGTCTTTTCTTTGTCTTATGAGAAATAAATGGGATTCTTATTTTGAGCTTACTGAAGTCTCATCTGTTTCCCCTAACCCCCCCACCCCGCACCCCAACACGCTCGAAGTTTCTCCTTGACGACCGTATGGAGCAACAAGACTTTTATTTGACCACTGAGACAAATTTAAGCTTTCTTTTAAGATAACTGAGTTTTCTTTTAGATCTCGCTGTTATCTCAAGAGCTGAAGACAATTTTGAGATCAGTGTAGTGAGACCAGAAAAAAGAACATTTTAAGATCTCTAATTGGGCTCAAATTATTCTCAGGCTGAGACAAGACAAAGGCTGTTTCTCAGGAGCTGAATTTAATAAGTGTGAGAAAGTGGTAAAAGTCTCATATTGGTCTTAAAACGAGCCCGTTTATGTCTAGGGGCGCAGGCTAGACTAAGACGAGATCTTATTTTGAACTTTTCCTTTCCTCTGGGCAATCACAAGCTGACTTCTCTTTTCAGTTGATGTGCGAGATTTAACAAAAATGTTTTCTGAAGACAACTTTGGCGCTTATCTCTTACTGCTGTGGAGTTCACATATCTCACAGCTCGCCTGTCGGTGAAACCACCAGTGTGATGAAATTTTTCTTGAATTTCTGATGAAGAGAGAAAATGTCAAATGTGTCACCCTGTGTGCGCACCAGAGGGGTTTTCCTGTGAGAGATTCTGCTTGAATGTGGGTGATGAGACAAACAAACAGAGAGATTCAAACATGGCGATCGTTCGAGTCTGTCTCGTTTTTTGAATCGGCGGCACAAAACTTCGCTCACACATCACAACAACAACCCTCATGCATGCTTGAGTACCACACAGGAGTAACTGCTTCCTCTCAAAATGTTGACTTTGACACATGCACACACACACAGGAAACGGCGGTATGAGCCTCACGGGGTTTGTTCTGCAAAGGTATATGTCTTTTCCAAAATACATATGTGCTGAGCTCATGAACCTCAACCAAACATCCTGTGCAGTTCTTGGACTCTGCTCTCTCATAAGCTCGCTGAGATATCAGCTCCACAACATAATAACATGAAATAAAGTGGCAAGAGAAGTCCCTAAACATGTCACATCACATGTACTCCCTTCATTTGACATTTGAGACGCTGAAGAGTAAAAACAGGGGCTGGCTCTCGAAGGTAACACAGAAAAACAACACAAAAATAGAAACCTGTAACACTTTCAAAGTTTACTTCCCCTTCACCTCCAGTATGCACACACCATGCACCACAAAACTACTTCTCCTTACAAGAGAAGTTTTGAATTGATGACAGTATCATCAGCCTGTGGTTGATTTTCATTCCACCATGAAGCATGCAACTTTTCTTCTTAGTTCAAAAGCACAAGAGGAAATTTCTATGAATGTAATTATTTATTATAAAGATGATGAAATTATAGCTGATAAATATCGGATATAACGATATCTGATTAGACAAATTATGTCAGAGCATTTAAGGGGCCTTCCAGGAAGTTGAGATGTTGCCACGGCAACAGTTAACACAAATTCGACCTTGTGAATTCTGCGGTACCCTGCATGCAGTCACCACGAGTTCCACCAGTCATAGCAGTGCCCAAGCAAACATTATACAATGAACTCAATGAACTGACTCAATGTTTTATTATTAATCATGTTTATGTATTTTGATTTGTTTGTATTTTGTCACAGGTACTAGAGCACAAGGTTTGCCAATTTTGTGCTTTCTGTTTTGATCGATTTTAAGTTTCAGCTCCAAAAAATGTTGCTTCTTCGTGGAATACCCCCCAGGTGCACAAATTCATTTTATATAATTTTTGTATTCCTGACCTTTTTGGTAAGGTTACTAAAACACTCAGAACAGAGTGTGATTTTATTCTCCTTTTTTTTTTGTAACTTTCACTTGCTACCAATATCAAATCACAATTTTTTTGAGGAGCTGCAGTGAAATAATCCCAAATAAAGCCTGTGAAATCCTGATTTAATTTGAATTCATTAGCAAAATGCTAAAAGTTAAAGATTTTGATGAGTCAGAGCTGTGGAATATTAAAGCATTCATCTTTGCTCACGACATCATAGCCTTTCTTGCCCTCAGGTGTGCCTAACCTACTAGTTATATTAACGTCTTTTTAAATTACAAAAATGTGAAATTAACGGTTATCACATTGGTATCATCCACGAGAAGCAGGTATTAATCGGTTATCATACCAGGTGAAAAAAAATCCACATTGTGCACTTTGTACTGGGAGTAACGGCATTCGTGTACAGTAATATGTGTACAAACAAGTTCTACCAGATTTTTTTCTGATAAGTGAACATTTCACCTGATTGGAAAATGTTTGATCATGTTATGTTAAAAAAGAAAATGACAGACTTGTGCAGATTTGTAGATTACTACAATGCAGGGAGATTTCTATACAGGTAATCCCAACGTAAGACTTCGGACTCACAAAACAGACTTGATACAGTGTATTTGCCTTTTCTACCATCAAGTATTGCAAATACCCTATAAGCCACTCCTTGTTCTGTCATTCTTTCATGCTTTAAATAGTCATAGTTTGTGTGTTTAATGCTGCTCTTCTTCCCTCCTACTTCTTTTGTAATGATACATAAACAAAAACATGTAAGAGAAATGATCTACTGTACAGTCATGTCTTCCTCATACTGTTGTGATGCTATCTTTGCTATTGCTTTAGCACTTCCTTTGTTGACTCTTTGATGTTTCTGTTTTGTCTCGCTACACTGCTGTCTCATACAGTGCACATCAGAGGGCTGCAAATGACGTTTATTTTCATAATGGATTAATCTGATCAGTCATTCCTGCGGTTAATCAATTAGCTGTTTGGTCCTTAAAATGTCAGAAAATGGTGAAAAAATGTTGATCAGTGTCTTGTTTTGTCCACAAGTCAAACATATTACTGTAAATAGAGAACTAAAGAAACCAGAAAATATTCACATTTGAGAAGCCGAAATCAAAGAATTTTGCCGTTTGTTCTTAGAACAAAGCAACACATTGCACATCTGTTAGATGGGACAGATGTATAAGAGAGGGGTAAGTACACCAACAAGTTGCAAAAGGACTAGACACACCGTCACACAAACAAATCTAGAGCTGCAATAATTAGTTGATTAATCGATTTGAGTTGGGGTTTTTTAAGAAAAAAATGTACAAAAAGTTGCAAAATGACTCCCACACACTATCTAACTTGCAATGTAACATTTATTTGTTTCGGTACTAGTTTGCCTGATGAAGGTCTAGTACTGAAACGCCCGAAATAAATGTCACCTTGCAAGTTAGATAGTGTGTGGGAGTCATTTTGCAACTTTTTGTATGTTTTTTTTCTTTAAAAAAACCAACTCAAATCGATTAATCGACTAATTATTACAGCTCTAGATTTGTTTGTGTCACTCCTGAGGTACTATATGAACATGTCAGGCTATGAAATGAACAATAAATGTGCAGAAAATGAGATTAAGAATTAAATAAAAGGTACAGTAAGTAGATTAAAAAGTACAGTAAAACCTAGAAAGCAGAGATGATTGTGTTGTGCTACTTCCAGTATTGCTGTAGAGCGTAAAGCATAGTGCTGTCTACTGATAAGAATCTGGCAATCCAATACAACCACAATACAGGGGTTACAATTCTATATATTGAGATGTATTTCCATACTATAAGCAAGGTGATATACTATCGCTATCTTTAAATTTAATTTTAGGAAAACTAAGATAAAAAACACAACACCGTATACCTAAAATCTGAGTTTAAAAAGTCTGTTTTTTCATGCAATCAGAACAGTGAAGATAGATAATAACACAGCTCCTGAGTAGTGAATGAATCTTTGCATGTATCACAATATCATGATACAGTGATTTTGAGAATCAATACAGTATCACAAAACATAATATCATGATACTCAAGAGTACTGATATTTTCTTACACCCCTGGTAAAACAACCTTTGAGAAGTTGATTAGAATCAATAAGTGTGCTGTAAAACAAGATGAAGTCCCTGTTGAAAGTGAAGTGAGATCTGAGTATTACATAACCGGGACCTGTGAGAATGAGAGGGCGGTGACACACCTGTAGCTGCTGCTGTATGATTTTCATGTTGTGTCTTTGGAGGAAGTTCTGCTCATGTGAGCGCAGCCTATCCAACTGGGACAGCAGGTTGGTGAACAGCACAGCCGCCATTGACTCATCGTTAGCTGCTGTGTCCCTGAAAAACATGCAAAGCAAAATCCTATGAGAGGAAGGTGGCTGGTATAATGTGCATGAAACAAAGTAAGACACCCCAATAAAGTACCTTATAGTTAAATACAACTTTTTATACTAGTGACTGCTAGTGGATGCTAAAGGGTAGTTGTTTAAAAGTAGAAATGTGAGCTGCTGTGGCCAAGTGGTTAATTGATTAGTTGTTTGGCCCATGAAATGTCAGAAAAACGCCAGGGGCTCGTCTGCTCCGCTGTCTCAGTGTCAAACACTACTACAACCTGAAAAGGACCTGAAACATGGATGGACGCTCCTCTAGCAGCTTTATTTGACATGTCCAGACATGTTTGAGCCACCAGAGCCAGAGGACGGTGACAGGATGGTATTTTTGGTTTATCTGTGTCGGGTTCTTGGAACTGAAGTGAGCTGAAGTGAACTGCTGGGCTGATTTGGACTGAGAGAGTCACTGAGGGTACGTTTGTGAATGACCGTTAGGGAGGGGGATGGGAGGGGGAGGGGGTGTCATCACAGAGCATTGTTTCAGGTCCACCCCAAAAATCTTGAACACAGAAACATATCTCATATCTCAAGTCACTTCTAACTTTTGAATAATGGCGTAGTCACTGCGACTGGATAGACAAAGGCAAGATTACCAATTTTGTAGGAAAACTAATGAAATTTGTTGTCAGTGAACATTTTACAAATACGTTCAGTTTCACCATTTTTGCAATCAGCTGGAGCCACCACATGAACTTTTTGGAAACATATGGGTGACGCCACAGAGACTACACACCTGTTTTATACAGTCTATGGTAATGACTCAGATGCATATAGGTCACTGCTAACTTACAAGCACATCATTTTAGCTTCTACACCCAAGGGCAATATTGCATCTACCAATTTGGAAAGAACAGGAAAAGCGTCTGTCTATCTATCTATCTATCTATC
>JAJHUR010140465.1:85356-100507 GCA_027495735.1 Lutjanus campechanus | reverse complement strand
TGAGAATGAGAGGGCGGTGACACACCTGTAGCTGCTGCTGTATGATTTTCATGTTGTGTCTTTGGAGGAAGTTCTGCTCATGTGAGCGCAGCCTATCCAACTGGGACAGCAGGTTGGTGAACAGCACAGCCGCCATTGACTCATCGTTAGCTGCTGTGTCCCTGAAAAACATGCAAAGCAAAATCCTATGAGAGGAAGGTGGCTGGTATAATGTGCATGAAACAAAGTAAGACACCCCAATAAAGTACCTTATAGTTAAATACAACTTTTTATACTAGTGACTGCTAGTGGATGCTAAAGGGTAGTTGTTTAAAAGTAGAAATGTGAGCTGCTGTGGCCAAGTGGTTAATTGATTAGTTGTTTGGCCCATGAAATGTCAGAAAAACGCCAGGGGCTCGTCTGCTCCGCTGTCTCAGTGTCAAACACTACTACAACCTGAAAAGGACCTGAAACATGGATGGACGCTCCTCTAGCAGCTTTATTTGACATGTCCAGACATGTTTGAGCCACCAGAGCCAGAGGACGGTGACAGGATGGTATTTTTGGTTTATCTGTGTCGGGTTCTTGGAACTGAAGTGAGCTGAAGTGAACTGCTGGGCTGATTTGGACTGAGAGAGTCACTGAGGGTACGTTTGTGAATGACCGTTAGGGAGGGGGATGGGAGGGGGAGGGGGTGTCATCACAGAGCATTGTTTCAGGTCCACCCCAAAAATCTTGAACACAGAAACATATCTCATATCTCAAGTCACTTCTAACTTTTGAATAATGGCGTAGTCACTGCGACTGGATAGACAAAGGCAAGATTACCAATTTTGTAGGAAAACTAATGAAATTTGTTGTCAGTGAACATTTTACAAATACGTTCAGTTTCACCATTTTTGCAATCAGCTGGAGCCACCACATGAACTTTTTGGAAACATATGGGTGACGCCACAGAGACTACACACCTGTTTTATACAGTCTATGGTAATGACTCAGATGCATATAGGTCACTGCTAACTTACAAGCACATCATTTTAGCTTCTACACCCAAGGGCAATATTGCATCTACCAATTTGGAAAGAACAGGAAAAGCGTCTGTCTATCTATCTATCTATCTATCTATCTATCTATCTATCTATCTATCTACCTATCTATCTATCTATACATATATGAAAATGTATATTATAATAATAATAGAAATTATGATGTCATAATAACAATAATATTACTAGCAACAATACTATAACAGAAATAAAAAAAATATTAAATGGATGTAATGATGATACTTAAAAATAAGTTAAAAAAATAGATTAAAAAAAAAGATTAATAAATAATACAGATGGAAATGAGGATAATAATGAATGAATAAATAAATGGATAATTAATCTTAGAAATATTTAAAGTAACTTAGGACAGCAAAACAAGCTGAAAACACATCATGTGACACATTATCGTTTTGTAAAGTTGGTATGGGAGTTCAACTTTCATTCATTCAACATTCTCAAAACATTGACTTAGTATCTGGAAATAATAAGAAACTTTGAGAAACTTTTTTTTCTCATCATATTGTCAGAAAAGGGTTTAAATAAGTTTTTGTTCCCCACCGACTCCTGACAATAACAGGCTAGCTTGGTGCCCGAGCAGGTAAAGTTGCCTACAATGGATTCTTTTTGTCACCGTGATTCCCAACAAGTTCAGTGACGGTAAGCTGTGGGCTGTCAAACAAAAACAATGAGCGGAGAGGGGAACTTCAGGGTTGGGTGAAGTTTCATCATGATTTTTGTCTCTGCGAGTGACAGACTGAACGCAGTTGCTTTTGATTCTTTGATCATTTTGATTCATTGCTCATATAACAAATATTAACTACAGTACAGTCAAATTAAAGAAAAAAACAACTGAAGTCAAGCCCCTAAATTAATTCTAAATAAAATCAAAGTGAGTAATGAATTTTGTGCATTTTTGTTCTTTGACTGTTGGTTTGCTGAGCTCTTACAGATTTGACACACACGTTTGGTATTTTGTGCCTTTTGACATAGAGCTTCAGTAGGATATGTCATACTCAAGACAGGTTTCTTCATTGTAATTTAAAGGGTCAGTTCACCCAAATTGCAAAGCACATATTCTCCCACTTACCCTTAGATAGATAGATAGATAGATAGATAGATAGATAGATAGATAGATAGATAGATAGAGGGACTCACCAGTCCTGAGATTCGATCCAGCTGGCCAGACCCTGTCTGATGTCCATGGGGAAGTTATCATCATACAGATAGTCCACATGTTCCAGGAGTCTGATCTCCAGCTGCTGTATCTGCTTCCACTGGCTCATGCTGCCACGCACAAAAAAAGTGTCCAAAGTGAGGTAGCCTAGAGTATCTTATTTTTTATCCTATAACAAATGATATGTAGGCTTTTATTATTCTTGTAATAGTCTGTTAGTCCAGTGCTGTTTCTTCTCCTCTCTTACCTGAGTCGTTTGTGCGCTGCTGCTCCGTCAGTCTCATTCAACACGTGCACTTGTTTCTCTCTCTGACTTTCGTTTTTTTATGAGCCTGTCAGTGCAGGAAGAGACCTCATTTACTCTCAGACAGAGGCTGGACTCAGGTAGGCAGGAAACAACCCGCCCATACACTCACTGCACACGCGCGCGCGCGCTTCTACTGTCGCAGTAATGAGAGAGAAGTAAGGTTACTCTTTACCGGTAATCTGTCACAAGAAGCGTGAGTCACTATTTAATAAGGATGTAAATCATATAATTAGGCTAAACTTCAATAGACAATAGTTAAGCAATCCAGTTAGGCTACACGAGCCTATTTTGTGCATCATAAAGAAAACTCTGTGGGATAATGACTTCGATAATAAGTCTGAAATAAGAAAAGATAACAACTCAGTATTTAGTGAAGGTTTCTCATTATTTTTAGATGCTGAGTCATCATGATATAGTGAAACAAACTCATACAGTTTAAGTTTCTCATTTTACCACTAAATCATTATTTTCGTATATAAACTCATTATTTCGTAAAGATTTTTCATTATTTTCAAAAGACGAACTCATTATTTTTTTAGTGCAGGGGTCCCCCCACCCCATTCATACAGGTGCTCGAACACCTTGAAAACGTGCTTTTAAGGTTTGAAGAGTGCTTGGATTTCTGATTTCTGGATTTTTGACTGCTTGAAATTGTAATCACATTACTTTTATAATAAACTGCTGCCTGACTGAATTAGTTAGTTAGCTTTTTAGATAAAGAAATAAAATAAGTCAGATATGTTGAGCCAGATTCTATAGGAGGTTAATGATGAATCATTAATTGATTATTTGCCAAATAAGAATTTAACCAATTAAACATGCATTAATTGATAATTAATAGTCCAGAAATGGCATTAATTGCACATCATTTGACATTGTTTTGTCTGGTGGAGCTATTGACTGGATGATAAGGAAACTTAAAATTAAACTTAAAATAAGAAAAAAAAAGAGAAAAAAGAACAAAAAAGAAAATGAAAAAAAGTGTTATATCTTATTAATTATTAATGATTCATCAACTAATCAATTGTTAGCATTTTTACCTAAGGGAAATGCACAAATTGCATAACCCTAACAGGAAGCCAAGTCTACTTACAGACAGGTGGCACATTTTAACAGGGTGAGAAGGTGAAATAATCATATATATAATATATACATAATATATATAAAAATGTATATAATGTGCATAAATATGTCATTTGCCAGCTGGAAAAGCTTGAAAATGCTGGAAAAAAGCTTGAATTTGTATTTTGGAAAGAGCAGAAAAAGTCATGGGGACCCACTGTGATGACCTGGACCCCCTTACACCCCCCCTTAGCATCAGAGCAGTATGGAGGAGAACACAACGAACAACAGACAGTTTGCTCAGGAGTATGATTCTCACTTTGGGTACAAGCTGTCCTGGGTACAAATCTCAGATCCCTTAATTGGGAGCAAGACTAAACCTGTCAAATTTGGTTTGTCAATAAGATGAATAAGAACCATCAGTCTGGAAAAGCTATGTGTCCTTCAGTAGACTGACGTACCTGTTCCTTCTCCCCTAAAGAGACTCACCACAGAGCAGGTCTTCACTCTCAGAACTAATTTGTTCAGACTGCCATCCTAAAAATGATTTTCTTTTATATCCACACTGTCCAAACTGATTTTTATAATGTCTGGAGAGCAAAAACCTCATAAAATGCGATTTTTACAAATCTGATCCATGTCACATTTGGAGGTGGTTTGAAATGCGATTCCAGTCCACTTTCCACAAACGTGTCTTAGTCCACCAACTTGGTCACTCAAACAGGACTCACTCAGGAGCTGTTCAGTTTAGCTTAGGCACTAACACAGACACAGACTGGAAGCACTAATAAACACTAGTATTTGCGTCCTCTACTGTGATTCAATAGTATTAAAATCTGACTTTTTATTTGAAACAGGGCATGTAACTTTTGCAGCTTGACTGTCTAGGGTGTGAATCTCACTTTGGATGTGAGAGGTCCCAGACTGTAATCCCAAATGAGCTCTCGTTAAGAAAAGCTTTTGTGTCTCAACCTTAACAACAGTCTTGGTCTAGTGGGAAGTAGGGAGGTTGTGAAAAATACATTTTTAGATTAGTACACCAGATGCTGATAAGTTGAAAGATTGAAATTCAGAAAAATGAACCAGCCGCAGATAGTTTCCTGACACCCTCTCTGACCCCGCCTGCTGGCTGCTGAATCAGGAAGAAGCTCACAAGCACAAAAGCAGAGGGAGGGATGTCACAAAACTGTAACTGTCTGGGGAACAATTCTAAAAAAAAAAAAAAAGTTACACATCAACCTGCTTTTCTTGAGTGTATTGTCAAATATTTTTGTGAAATGTGATCAAGAATGAGATTTTGTGAGACAAACTTTTGTCACAATCCAGCAGATGTGCTGAAGAAATGTCAGCTCTGTACGACAGACGGCTGATTTTTAGAAGTTTGGATTGTAAAATTTAGATTTGTTGTAATAAGTCATGTCCACTTTAATCAGTTATTACAAAATTTCATGCATCGACTGAGTCATGATTTTCGTACAAATTCCTGCAACCAAGTATGAGATATAAACTTTACACATTTATGGCGCCCCAAGTGAAATTCATGAACATTCGTGAACATGTGTCTCAGTTTTCACGTTGATATCTCAGTGTGTTGGTGAGGTATTACAGATTGTTGAAAATGAGCTATTTTGATAAATAAATTGATTGATTGATTGATTGATTGATTGATAGATTGATTGATTGATTGGCCCATAAAATCCAAACAGATTAACAAATTAAAATTCCTTTGATAACTTTAAATCAGCTGACTCTTTTTCAGGAAGACAGACAACGGTCTAAGACAAGTTAATGTAAATAGGGTTTTGATAATGTTGAGAGAAAGTCATAGAAGTTGACATTGTTAAAGCAGAGGACTAATTCAGAAAAGCTTCAGATCAATTGAACGATTAAAATGGAGAAAGGACTTTTAGTCAACACAAAGCCATTATCAAGATAATTGCAGGAACGTAAAAATGTTTGTTATAGCGCCACCCTGTGATCATTGAAAGACATTTTATTGCCGAAAAAGTGGGTGGAATTTGCAACAAACCTGCCAGTTTTGATGAAATGTTGTCTTACAGTTTTTGCTGAGACTTTTGGCAGAGAAAAATAAGAATAAAGAAAGACAGAAAGAATACCTTAAGAATACCAGTTGAAATACCTTAAAGTCATGAATAAATAAGGTTAAAATAGTTAGCTGCAGTATGGATAAACAGTTGAAACATCCAGCTTCTGCCACTCCAAGTATTCAAACTTACAGGAAACAGTGATGATCCCATGATATGAAAAAATGACCCTTACACTGCATTTCAAACTATTAAATTATCATTTGTAATACTGTGAACTTTTGCACATTCTCTGGTGAATACTTTGCACATTCCTGCACAAAATCTGTAGGCTCAACAGCGCTTTAATTTCATTATGTATTGTAATTTTATTGTCAATTTCCTATTCATGCTTCTTGCTTTTTCTCTTTCTTTATATTTGTCTATATGCTGAGCTGCGATTGATCAATTAAGCTGTTAAATTAAATCTACCATCACAGGCCAGAATCCCTCAAGGCTGAAAACGGAGTCAAGAGGAGGTGCAGAAGTCTAGTTCTGCCTCAGACCACTTGATTTACAATATGCTGAAAGGTTATAATGAAATTATTTCTCAGTGATACCAAAACAATGTTGCCTACCATAGCTTTAAAATAAATAAAGGTTCTTCTGTACATCGTTCAAGATAAGCTATTTGATCCACCTCATGTGACATTACTATGTTATGTATGTCACATTCAGTTGTTCTCTGCCATGATTAAATGTTTGCTTTTTCTATCATCCTCTGAAATGCTGTATAATGTAAGATTTGAAATATATGGACTAGATAAGAGTATGCACAGTACCGACTAAAAAATACATTTTAAAGAGAAATACATAACTTAAACACTCTCAATTATATTAAATGTAAAAATATGCAAGTGGCTTTGGGACAAGCAATATGTCTACTTTATATCTACAGTATATGGACAGAAATGTATATCTAAAAATAAATAATAAAGAGTGTCTGTATAGATTAATTTGAAAAGGTATATTTAAAATATATTTATGGATTTAATTAGTGGAAAGTTGTTTTAAATATAAGTTTCCATCATATCAGTTGAGTACAGATCCATTATATTTAGTTGAGTACAGTACAGATTTGAATCTTAATTTTAAAAAAGGTATATTTAAAATATATTTGCGTATTTCTTTAGTGGAAAGATGTTTTAAATATAATTATCATGATATTAGTTGAGTACAGGTGCTTCTTGCAGTCGTCCAGCAGACGGTATCATTTCTTTTATTAGGATAACATGAGCCCCAGCAGACACTCCGGTCCAGCAGGTGGCAGTAAAGCATCTACAACCCGCCTGGAATAAAGACTGAGGAGCAGCGGTCAGGTCAGAGGTTAAAGTTGAATGTAGTGAAAACATGGTTGAACACGGGGATATCCGCGTGGTTCATCGAGGTGGCAGTAAAATAAACTTCAGGGAGCCTGTCATCACCAATGATTCAAGGTGAGTGTGTGTTTTCACCCCGATAATGTTTGACATTTTGCGGGAGATATTCTGGCGTCTCCTTCAGTTTGTGTTAGCCTGAGAGCTAAAGCCGGGCGCTAGCCATTAGCATTAGCACTACAGGCTGCCAGCTAGCTGTTGATATTTCTGCTGCTGTTTACAAACCAGTGTCACCAACTGTTTTCACATCTGCTAACGTTAACTTGAATGACACACATTACATAAAAAACATGGCCGGTATAACCTGTAAGTTCATGTGTTAAATGCGTGGTTCTGTTGCTGCAGGCTCCTGCTGTGCCCTTCGGGAGAGTGTGTGAAGGTGTTCAGCACCTCCACAGAGGAGTGTATCCACGACCTGCGGGGACACACCGACCTGGTGACAGGTGTGCTGCTCAAACCCTCCAACCACCTGCAGGTACAGTCAGACCAGCACACACACAGTTTGATAACGGGGAGGGAAAGAGTACAACTCTAACTTATTCTAACAGGGGTGCTGTAAACTTGGCTTGAAGAAAAACTAATCTTACTTCTGTCGAAAACTACTCAAGTATAACCACAGATGTAATAAACTGTTCACATTTTTGTTCGTAATGTTGTATTAGTTGCATTTTAATATGTTGTGACTGCTACCTTGGCCAGGTCTCTCTTTTAAAAGAGATTTTCAATCTCAATAGACCATGTACTGCACGATTTGGTATACAAAAAAAATTCATATTGCGATAATTTTGGCTGCAATTGCAACGTGCGGTGGAATTAGTGATTATGATCAGTTTTGCATTACAGTTTCACTTTAAAAAGAACAACCATTAAAATCATGATGGTGTGATATTTATTGAGCTCTGTAGTACAAACAAACATGTTTTCTTTCATCTGGAGAACAGGATTTATACGCCAGATCATCTATGCAGCACAACAGTACCTCATTATAATGCTGATTTCTCTTTACAATTTTCCTTTATCAAAAAAAGTGCAAGTTGGATCTGTGATTTGGTTACAGCACTTGGCCATTTTATTGCAGTTTCATTGCAATAGTGATTCATTGTGCAGCCCTACTCAATGAGACATCCTGCTTAAATAAAGGTGAAATAGTAATAAATGTATACCATATTGTTTTCGTTTACAGGGGCCAGGATGGTCTCATCAATCTTAATTTTTTTAATATTAAATACCACCTGCCATCCAATTTCTCTCCAGTTTTAGTGATCATTTCCAAACAAGTAGGGATGGGTATTGTTTTTTGTTGGTACTGATGTCATACTGATACTGGTTATCGATAGGATACTTAGCGGCACTCTTGTTGCAAAAAGCAGACATGACGAGATGTGAAAACAAGTTATTTTATCATGACTTTTTTTGCAGAAATAAGTTGTTTGCTGAGTGTTTGCATGTAGCTGGATTTTCGTTAAATTTAGTTAAGTGAGCCCACACTTTTGAATGTTTTTCCCTGTCAGCTGTTAATGCAACATTACATAAATTCTGATAGCAGTATCATTTGTCGTCGTTGATAATTTGGTCGTGACCAGTTAGGATCCTTTTACTTGATCACATATGTATGAATCAGTTGTTAATTATTTTGAATAAAAGTAGTTGAGAACAATTTTTCTGTTGAGCGTCTAACTCAAGGGTTCCTTTTCATGTCTAGGACCCCAACAGTAGATACACATTAGATCAGGGATACCCAATTTGAGATGATCTTGTCTTAAGGAATCCCATATTATTAGCTCTATTTTAAATTTTATTTTAGGTTTAAAGATAATACAGTTTTTATGGTCAGTTAATTAATGAACTTGGTTTGCTATAAATTGCAATAAATCAAAATGGCCAACCCTCTTTCTTCCTCTGTTGTTTCAACTTCCAAAATTTGTGAAAATATTCTGTTCCTCCTTTTGCTGGGGCCCCGTATAACACAGTCAAGGACCCCTGTTTGAAAACCACTGATCTAACTGGTTAATTAACTAATCTTTTCAACACTAACAAGTAAGGTTGCTTGATATGTTAACAAAAAAATGCAATTTTTTGACATATATTGCAATATGATTCACAGTTAGTGGGAATGATCATTTTTGCGTTACAGTTTTCATTTTCACTGGAAAAAAACTAGAGAAATCATGATGATGTGACATTTTTTCGCGGGTTTGAACCAAGCAAGTGTGATTTCTTAAATCTGGCTGCATCTCTGCGGCACTACAGTAAGTCATCATAATGCTGTGTTCTCACACATTTTTTTTCTTTATCAAAAACGAAAAATTTCAGCTTCTGAGATTTGCATGTTTCACTTGGCCATAGTGCAAATTTGGTAATATTTTGATTAATTGTTTTGCTTGACCAACGACTTGTATGGTTCCATCAGTGGGGGAAGACTGACGGCAACATGTACTGTGCACATTTGATGTGGTTTGATAAGGGTTTGGAATTATCTGCTCTTGATACATCATTCAGCCTACCAGCAGTGCTTTAAGTACCACTTTGGATACATTTATGTCCCTCAATTTATTTGTTTATTTACATATTTTTTCATCTAATTTTGTCATGTTGTGGATTTTGGAGCAAAATGTATTTTTTCTCAATTTCAAACTTAATGAAAAGCATCATTACTAAGCTGTATTTGCCATCAGTGTGAGCATTGTCACTTAGGAAATTTTTTATTGGAGATTGGCTTTCAGCTCACTGCCACTATGCAGAAATGACACACTGTTGCTTTCTTAACTTATTGTGATAAATAACTGTGTCGCTATAGTAAGAAAAAAATACAGCTGTTCAGGCTTTCAGATGGTAATTACTTAAAGTAATAAAATGCCTTGATTATTTTTTTCTGGGATAAGCTAAATATGACTAAATATCTCCAAATCCCAGCAAATCCTGGATGGATCGATTGTACTGTGACATAGAATAGGGACTTTAAAAGTTTCACTTTAAAAGCATTAAAATATATTTTAAACGTGTTTTCTTTTAGCTAGTGTTGTGCCTCTTAGATACTTCATACATTACATAGGTAATTGCTGTTTACGCAGGTTTTATTGGCATATTTAATTCCTTCTGTGCTGATGCATCCCTGTTTTGTTGCAGGCCTACTCTTGCTCAGCAGATGGCACTGTCAGACTTTGGGACTTCACAGACGGCATCCTTATAAAGGTACGGCTTGATGCTTGTTTTGTTTTCTTTTCTGTCTTTGCCATCTCAATCTGCCCCTGACATTCGCTGTGTCTACTTAAACTCTGTTTGTACCTTGGTGTTGGATGTTCTCCATTGTAAGGGCTGTCCCCAGTCAGTTAGTATGAATGTGCACAATAACTGCTCAACAGTTTGTCTGCAAACATGCCGACTTCCCCACTGCATCTAACACACAGCACCACGGCCAGATAATGAAAAGGATGACCAGAAATGTTCCATGTTATTTGTAAACATTATTCAGGCCACACTACCTTTTTATCGTGGCCTTTAAATCAAGGATGTGCTCTAAAGTAAACTGATTTTAAATTTCTACCATATATTTTAGAGCAAATGTTTGTTTTTTTGGACATCATGTATTTACAGTAGCTACATAATGTAGGTTAATTTCAACAGCAGAATGAGCAAGGTGTTCATGGTGGAATGTGGCGAACATGTGTCACAGCTTAGTGTGACTTCATGCACGGTGAGTGATGTAGTAGTGAAGGACTTCTTAGTCGAGATCAGTTTGTGTTGTGTTTTCTCTGATGTTTGGCAGTGGTGTGTGACAGCTGTGTGATCTTTTCCAGACTTATGTCATCGGATACCCGATTTACTCCATCTACGCATCTGCAAACCATGAAGGAGTCATCTTTGTCGTTATTCCCATTCTTGGTGACAAAAGATCTGGTAGGTTTGACATCTTTTCTAATTGTGGTCAGCGCTTTTTGATGCCCAAGCAGTCTCAGTGTCCATTAAACCAAGGCCCCCCCATTCAAAGACATGATCCGGAGCTCTGCGAGAGCTCACTGGTGACTCGCTGACGAGCCAGGCAGCAGCTACAGCCAATGATAGCAGACGCAGCACACAGGCTGAGAGCTGCAGGCTGAGAGCTGCAGACTGAGAGAGGAGTAGATAGGGAGGCAGAGGAGGGAGAGATGGAAGAGCAGCAGAGCAGCAGACAGGAAAGCCCAAATAAAGAAACACTACAGCTTTCATGCATATTTACATAAAAAAATGAGTAAAAGGTAATTATAAAGTTGTAGTGGCTATAAAGTAGTTAAACTAGCTCCAACTGACGTAGCTCTGTTTGTGTGGAGACAAATCTGACTGCAAGACAACACGTGCTGCACACTGATGCTTCATTTTTATTAAACCAGTTTCACTTCTAGCATGTGATTTCATGACATGATGACATGTAGTTATATTGTTTCCTCTATGTGCAACGAGAGGTGGTGGTGTGCCGCTGATGAAATGACACTTTTTTTCTCGAGTGGAGAGGAGGATCATGGGTGCTTTGTGTCCAGGTTGTGTCTTAATAATCTCATGTCACTTTGAGCGTCTTTTTGTTACAAAGCGTAGTTTGGAGAGCAGACAGGGTATTCTTCAGGGGAATGATCTTGTAGTTCTGACCCCCTGTCTCTGATCAGTCGTGTATAATACAAACCACAACAACTTAAAGACTTAAGATTACAAGGCAGAGAGTGGTGTGGTGTGAACGGCAGAGGGATCTGATGACTTTAAAAGTCTTGTAGTGTGGCCCAGACGTTAGACACCATGTCGGTTGACAATTTTAATGTGGTGACTTCTGTGCCAACCCCAAACATTAGCACTTCATGCTTTAAACTTACTCATTCGGCCGCTAATTTAACCACTAATAATGCTGAAATGGTACCAAACAAACTGCAGAGCCAGGCTAGTTGGCATGCTACCTGCCTTTTATAAAGCTTCACACCACTACTTACAGCAGCCTATTATTCAAATGAAAAGCAGTGGTTTTCATGCTAATAAATATGAAAAAATAAACAAATATCACCAGATTGAGTTCTTTTTAGATGTGTTAAAACTAGGGCTATACCCAACTCCGATTTTTTTTCAGTCAAATTGAATTATATTTATATTATATATATTTATATGTTTTCGTTTTTTGCCATCACTCTGTGCTCTGCTTCATTAATTAGTTTTGTGGTTTAGAGTCTACCATGCTGTTGCATTGCTCTGTGTACAATGAAAAAAGCAAGAGCTGTGAATTGGTAGCTCACCACTTTTACTTGGGTTTCATCTTCTCATCAGTTAAAAACCAGTGCATGTTGTCAAATGGACTTCTTTAACAAATATGTTAGCTAATATAAAACAAATATATTGATGATTCCTCCTTGAAATGTTATCCCTGTGCATTTTAAAAAGCTTCTGTTATTGTCATGCACGCTGACAAAAAACGACAGCTCGACTTGAAGAATCTCGTCGACCGAGGGTTCTCCGACAGATGATTTGAATCATTGACCTTCATGGGACAGCCCTAGTTAAAACCTTAATGTATAGAATGTTTATGTGGTTTTTGAAGTCATTTAAATGACAGAAATGAAGGACTTTGTTTGTAGGAAAATGAGACAATCCGGACTGAAAGTGGTGCAGTCCATATGTCCAATACAGCCCATTAATTCTGGTGTCTGTAAGTCAGATCGTGGATGTACACTGAGGTAACGACATGCATTGCTGTTTATTACAGCGTCCTTTTTTAATCTTCCTCTCGGAGTCGCGGTTAACAGAAAATGTTAAATAATTCTCTAGGGGGCTTTAATGTGTGTGAAGTAGAAACTGGGTAAGAGGTCACTGGGTAAGAATGTGTAATAGGCTCATGTTTGATAATGTGTGTGTGTGTGTGTGTGTGTGTGTGTGTGTGTGTGTGCACGAGCACAGAGTTGTTCCAGCTGGTTGCGATACATCTGCCACAGAGCGGAGATCAGCTGGTGGAGGCCCGAGAGCTCTCTGCTGTGCTCAGCGACGTCAGCTCCAACCCCGCGGCCATTGTCTTCGGCAAAGGGGTACGTACACCACCACTGCTGTCGCCAACATAACATCTGGATCAGTTACATTCCAAAAAGCGATATCCCCCACTTGGTTTGTTATCTAACATATCAGAAGGATTTTAGTCTGAGAGTTTGTTGACCTTAAAAGACTTTTCTGCTGTGCCAAAATGACGTAGGAGACAGTATTTTGGTCATCACAGCCTCCTGCAGCTTCACTTCAAGTTGTATGAAAGTCCAGTAAACTTGTGGAGGCATAGCATTGTCACTGTCAAATGAACTTCAGATAATGAAGTGGATATAGAGTTTTACAATAATTTTCTTTAGTACAATTCCCTGTTGTAGAATTGACACCAGAGTTTAATCAAGAAAAGTCAGCTCCCTGGGTAACTTTTCTGCATGTATGTATTAAAAACACAAATGTTATCTTCCTCACAGGGTGAATATATTGCTTCAGCGAATGGTTTGCAGCTGGAGGTCTACTTCTTCAAGAAACATAAAGCTTACAGGTGAGATACTTCAGTTACGAGGTGTGGCGATAAAGATAAGATGATCTTTATTGATCCTCCACCGGGGAAATACGCTAACTATACAGCTTTCACTTGTGCAAATATGTGGATAATTGTACAGGATAATTGCACATGTGGTGTGTAGCATTACAGTAAAGAAGTATAGAAAATATGTAAATACCCTGTGAAATGGATAATTGCACAGACATTTGGTAGCACAGCAGGAAATTCACAGGATAGTAGCACAGTCCAGATAAACCTAACTGCATTACTGTCTGTCTGTGTATATACCCTTATATATTTACATAAACTGTCCATGCAGTTAAGTTTATCTCTGACATAAAAACCACTGCTTACTAGCTGTGATGTTGTAACTGTTTGGGTGATGTGACAACAACCGAATTAAAGACGATTGCTTCACACACTTTGTTTCAAATTGTCAAGTAAAACCACAAACCATGCACAGCTTAGATTACAAATGCCTCTAAAACACTTATTTTTCTATGATGATGTTGAAATCAGTCATAGGGATTGCTCAATGCCACTTCTACAGATCCGATACAACGCTGCAACCTTAAGTATCTGACAGTACCAGTCCAATGCAGTCTCTCTCTCCCTCTCTCTCTCTCTCTCTCTCCCTCTCCCTCCAAAACAACTAAGCCGTATAATAACACATTTGTATGAAAAAAAACAAAGCATCATGCTAAAACTGTGAAACAATAGTTTACTCCGGTGAAGGAAGTAATACAGAGCCTACAACATGACTGTGTTTTGCAATACTGCTGCTTCTTTTATTTTTGCAGCATTTTCGATTGGTCAGCACCATCCAAACATTCAAAATTTAGTTGAAATAAATTGCAGTTTTGGCAGTTTTGCTTGCCTCTTCCTTGTACTTGAAATGACTTCCACACAGCAAAACGATGACAGAGCTTCTGGCAGGTCTCTATATGACACGTGCCACTCATCTGTATTACTCATGACGCAGCTCTCTTTACGGCAGATCGCTCAAAGTTTAGGTTAGCATTTACATGATAGTTTAGGCTAATGGATCATATCAGGTTGTACTCCCAAGAATCAAATTGGTGCTCCCCTAATCATGACTGAAGTTGTCAATTGTTCAAGAATAACACTGTATGCTGGTTGTTATGTGGGTTATTAATAGGTTCTCCCTCAAAGAAGACAACAAGAAAGGAGGCAAGAACACGTTCACGTGCGTTGCCTGTCACCCAAAAGATGACTGCATTGCCACGGGACACGAAGATGGCAAGATTCGCTTGTGGTGAGTGAAGTAACGTCATGGCCTTGAAGCATGTACACTCACACCCAACTCAAGTGGAGGAGCTTCACTTTTGTGATGTTTTGTGATGTTATCCTTTTCAGGAGAAACTTCAACCACAAGAAGGAGTACACATACTCCACCCTGCACTGGCACCACAGTGCTGTCAGCTCACTTTGCTTCACCCCAGAAGGTAGATGCATTTCACACTCTGGACTCTCACTGCAGTTTTTAGATTTTTTTAGATTTAGGTTTTTGTCCTTTTTCAAACCCAGAATGACCAAATTATCTCATGATTTACGTGAAGAAAAATGCATCCCT
>JAJHUR010140465.1:39222-74851 GCA_027495735.1 Lutjanus campechanus | reverse complement strand
ATGCAGGCGATCCTAATTTACATTCGGCTTTATTCGTGTTCTGTGGGCTCGGCGAGAGCCGGGGGCCGAGTCGCGCGGGGAGGCTTGGCCCTCGTTCATAACTGCTTGCAGTTCTAGTTATTTTTATACTTCCGTTGATGAAAGTGGTGCTGCAGGCTAAACTGTGCAAAGGAGGGTGGTGCAATTTGGAGGTTTGGTCCAGAACCCTGCAGGGACCTCAGCCGCAAAAAATCACATAGTTCCGCCAGCAGGGGGCGCTATAACAAAGGGAAACACATTTTGGGCTATAATTCCCACACCATATGTCAGACATTCAAAACTTTCATATCTGCAGATTCCCTGAATAGCCCTGAATCACCTTGGCTAGGCCACGCCCATTTCCGCCTATAATTTTTTCCCACAAAATCGCGAAAACTTGAAAACCTACTTTTTCGAACTCCTCCTTGGGGTTTTGTCCGATCAGTGTGAAATTTGGCCCGTAGAGTCTTCCCATGGACCTGATCTAAAGTTATCAAAATAATTATGTTCCCTCAAAATATGCGCAAATTATTAACGAATAAGTTTTGCTAGCTAGCTATAAAAACGCGAACAGTTGCATATCTCGGACAAAATAAATGCTAACGACACCAAATCTGAGATTTTCTGTTGTGATGGGAATGTGGGTGTATGAGCCAAATTTGGCTAATGAGGGCCACTAGGGGGCGTTGCAATTATGGGAACGTTATATCTCTTAAACGGCAACACCGATTTTTCCGAAATTTGGTGGATGTGATGCTGGTTCAATCCTGCGGCCATATCTCGAAAGTAATCACGACTGGTCAAAGTGGGCGTGGCTCATTACGAGATAAACAACAAACATTTATTTCAGCTCAAGTATTATGCTGAGGGCTGTGAAATTTACAGGGTATATATAGAATAGGACACAGACCACCCATACCAAAAATTGTGTGTCTACTCCACAAGATGGCGCTGTAACAGACGCAAACGCATTTTGGCCTGTAACTTCCACATTTCAAATTGCATCTTCATAAACTTTATATCCACCTCTTCCCTACATAGAGCCGCATCTTCTGACATAAGCCACGCCCACTCGCGCTGCATATTTCTCTTTGTAAATTGCTACATGACAAAAACCTACTTTTTCAAACTACTCCTAGTGTAAAAGGTTCATCTGCACGAAATTTTGCACGTACAATCTCCAGACCTGCCTGATCAAAAGTTATCAAAAGAATTTTGCTACTCCAAAAAGTGCGGTACTTATAAATAAGCAATTTTTTCCGCTAGCTAAAAAACACATACCATTGCATATTTTTCTCAAAGTAAAAGCTATCAACATCAAACTCGATTCAATTGTTTCTGAGGTGAACCAGAGACAGTGTCCCAAATTTGGCGCAAATTGGCCGATAGGGGGTGCTATAAACAGAAAAACCAAAAGTGACATGAAAGTTGATCAGATTCGCACGAAATTTGGTGAGTATGATTCTGGGTGACTCCTGAGGCCATATCTTGAAGGTAATCACGACTGGTCAAAGTGGGCGTGGCTTATAACGAGATAAACAACAAACATTTATTTCAGCTCAAGTATTATGCTGAGGGCTGTGAAATTTACAGGATATATATAGAATAGCACACAGACCACCCATACCAAAAATTATGTGTCTGCTCCCCTAGGTGGCGCTGTAACGGATGCAACACATTTTGGCCTGTAACTTCCACATTTTAAATCACATCTTCAGAATCTTAATATCGACGTGTTCCGTCAATAGTCTTGCATCTTCTGACATAGGCCACGCCCACTTCCGCAGCAGATTTCTCCTTGTAAGTCACTACACATCAAAAACCTACTTTTTCGAACTCCTCCTAGGGTTTATGGTTCATCTGCACGAAACTTCGCATATACAATCTCGAGACGTGCCTGATCAAAAGTTATCAAAAGAATTTTGCTACTCCAAAAACTGCGGTACTTATAAATACACAATTTTTCCCACTAGCTAAAAAACACATACTGTTGCATATTTTTGTCAAAGTAAAAGCTATCAAAAGGAAACTCAAGTCACTTGTTTCGGACGTCAACCTGAGGCAGTCTACCAAATTTGGCCCAAATTGGCTTATAGGGGGCGCTATAAACAGAG
Organism: Lutjanus campechanus; assembly: GCA_027495735.1. Taxonomy (NCBI): domain Eukaryota; kingdom Metazoa; phylum Chordata; class Actinopteri; order Lutjaniformes; family Lutjanidae; genus Lutjanus; species Lutjanus campechanus. The sequence goes on along the minus strand of JAJHUR010140465.1, from coordinate 72,719 downwards.
AAAAATCACGTGACATGAATGTTGATCCGACTCGCACGAAATTTGGTGAGCATGATGTGGAGTCACTCCCAAGGCCAGCCGTAAAGTTTAGTCATGTTTGGTCAAAGTGGACGTGGCTTATTACAAAAAAACATATTCAGCCTTTCACACTTCCAGTGCTCTTCCCATTACAATAAAGCAGCAATGAATTAGCCCTCGCAGCTGCACGTGTCGGCATGCAGGCGATCCAGATATACGATCGGCTTTATTTGCGTTCCGTGGGCTCGGCGAGAGCCGGGGGCCAAGTCGCGCAGGGGGGCTTGGCCCCCGTTCATAACTGCTTGCGGTTCTAGTTTTCACTTGTCATTTGAACAGCATGGTGCAACAGTATGAATATTTTTAAGGAAAGACTGTCTGAAAATGTGTGCTGGCATCCGCATATTTAAACACTATCTTTATTCAGAACAATAACAACATGTCTCCTCCCTTCTCCATGACAGCTGCTTCCTCACTTTGTGTTTTAGTCAGGCCATTCAGAACACCTTAAAACACTTGATTTCTTCCATGGTTGGACAACGTTCAGCCCAACTTAAATCCTTCTTGAAATAAAGCAGCAGTGTCATTCATTTGGAGCCAGTGTGTCGATACAGTGGGGGTGCAAACAAAAGGGGCACCAGCAAAACAATTTTTTTCTGCAATGCAGCAAGGTGCTGTGTTCGCAAAGCTAAGGCCAAGGACTCCAAGGTTCAACATTAACCATGGCCTGTGGCCACCAAATATTCCCTGTTGGTGGCCCCCTGTGGCCACCGAGTTTATTCCCCATACTGTGAAACTTTTCCAACACAATGTTACAGTTCCACAAACATCCAGATTCTTTTGTGCCTTTTTGTTCAACATTCCACTAAAACAGCAAAGAGTACTCGTTACCAATTAGCAACTGATTAGGGCTGCACAGTTCTCGCTAAAATGTGAATTTTTCTATCTAAGAGTTGAAATCACGATTCACTCACACAATTCAGATTGTTTTTTCAACAAAAACATTTATTGCACTCCTAGATGCTTAAGTAAAGCAATGTGTCCGAGACAGACAGACAACATAAATACAGGGGGCGGCTGTGGCTCAGTGGTAGAGCAGGTCGTCTCCCAATTGGAAGGTTGGTGGTTCGATTCCCGGCTCCTCTGGTCTACATGTCGAAGTGTCCTTGGGCAAGATACTGAACCCCACATTGCCCCCACACCAATGAATGATTTCTGATGCACAGGTTGGGTCTTTGTAGAAGAAGCCACCTGTGTCATTAGTGTGTGAAAGTGTGTGTGAATGGGGTGAATGTGACTTGTAGTTGTAAAAGCGCTTTGAGTAGTCTATGACTAGAAAAGCGCTATATAAATACAGTCCATTTACCATGTTTATTCTGAAATTTTATTTTGAATTTGTTGCCACTTCCTTGTCTCAAGAACTCAAGTCTTTCTATATATTTCATGTCGCACTGTCTTGTTGAGGTTAAGCGCATTTATTGTACTGCCGTAATGCTGGTAAAGACTGGTTCCAGTAATTAGCCCGTTCCAAAATTAGCTTTGCCAAGTGATAAGCTAACTGGCGAGACCAGTAGTCCTTGAATGCTGGATGTTTAAGTCACAGATCTGCAGTAAAGAGCTAAAATCAAACTGATATTCTCTGACCAGACATCTGTAGAGGTAGGAGGAAGAGAAATGAGAGAACATGATTGAGTTGTATTTATGAAGACTGAATTAATAGCAGGAGTATAACTGATGAGGAAATAAGTGAACACATGAATGCAGTGTGATGTGAATGCATAGGAAAAGGGATCGAGTGAATTTAGTTATTTAGAGATGAGATTGCATAGATGTATGAATTGAGATTGTTATTTTTTCATTTATTCATTTATTGTTACAAATAATCATGTAAGGAGGTAATATACTGCAGTGTTTCCTCAACTAGATGAGAAGTTAAGGAAGACTGTGAGAAATTTTTTGTATTTTTTTTTTTTTTACTTAACTTTACATTTGGGCAACTGAAAATGTATTCTGGCCAGCACATAAAATATCAGCACCTGTCACTAATTATGTCATAACATGAATGCCATATTTCTAGTGTGAACCTCATATTTGTTGAGCACTATGATCTGTTGAAACGTCAACTGAGGTGTAGAGCTGGAACACTTGACAACATCAGTAGCAGAACGAGCAGAAACAGAAGAAATCTCAGAGTGATATCCCACCACAACCATCTGCGTGACTTCAGGTTAGAAAATGTTTGGTCAATTGGGGTGAACCTACCTTAACATAATCAGGTTTTACACATGCTTGCTTTGAAACATATGTACAAATGACTGAGTATTATGTTAAAAAATAAGTGATGTGAAGTTCAATCAGTTGTCATCATCTCTATGAGAACTGTCTAAACTCATAGCTGAGGTGGACTTGTGAAATGTGGTTGAAAGCTCTGTTTGTGGACCTTGAATGAAATTTATTGTCAATTTATCTTTGTCCCTTTTTTGTTTTCTGATTTTTTTTTGTGCAGTGACTTAACCTTATTATGAACCAATGCATGGCCAGTCCTAACCAATAAACAATAAACTTATTCTAAACCATTCTAACGTCACATTGAAAGCAGGTGCAGTGAAATATAATTGAAGGCCTCAATTTTTTGACGAATTACACAAAATGTCTTGAGTCAACTTGACATAACTCAACATAACATACAAACACACACACAGGAATTGACAGTATGAGGAATGATTCATTTTCTCTGTCTCTCAAACATTTGTTTCATTTAGTGCAAACTATGGATGATAATTAATCAATCATTAACCGGTCGTTAAGTATTTGATCAATCATATGAAATTTCATCAATCTACTATCAAATAAACATCTGAAACATGTAGCCCTTTATATGTTTCATTAACAGTCAGGCCTGTTACATACACAGTAATGTGATCGACTGTGGTCAGTCCTCTCAGCTTGTGTGGCTTTAGTTTATTTGTCTCACTTCACATCCGTCAATCTGTCTCTCTCTCTCTCTCTTTCTGTATGTGTGGTGGTAATTTGGACGAGGGGGGTTGCTTCGTGTGGCCCTCCACCTGTCCTTACTGGGACTCTATTTCTGGGTCTCACACTCAAACTGACTACGTCTCGCCTGGCAACAGTGCCTGTATATATATGTATGCACTCTGTGTGTGTGTACATGTGTTATTCCAGTCTTGACTACAGCTGGACCAAAGCTGTATAGGCTCATATGGACCGGCTGTAACAGCAGAACAGTGACCCAATTGAACCCTTTTGCTAAAACAGGGCTGAAGCTAATGTCGGCACCAGGTTTCAGCCTTAATGAATGTGACATGTTGTTGGTCTTGGATTGTTTTTTTCCATCACATGCTGGTGTTGATTTGGTGGGCGTCTGTTGTCAGACTCATTTGTGTTTTGTTCTGTTTTGTAATGCAGAAAATATTTGGACTTGATATACATAAGGCTCATCAACAACTTCATTCTTATTAAATAAGTATACCTGTGCTGTAAATCTCCTAAAATGTTTTCATTAGGTCCACCTGTTTTTATGACCTTACAAACCCTATACATTGTTGCCAAAATCACATTTAGATAACAATTCATTTATTTACTAAACTATTCATGAGTGTAACCGCAAAACTTTAGACTAAGCTGAATTCCACCAGTTTTGAATTATTATGTCTTGGACACATGGTTGGATTGGTGATGCCTGTGTTAAGTAGTAGCAGCATTAGGTGTGGCTTTTGGTTCTGTGGTGGTGGATTATTATTTAAAAATGTCAGTGATGCAAATATTTACAAAAGTTCTTTTACTGGGGGTTCCCCTTACAGGGTTTAACCTATCAAACCAACCAACAAAACGCTTTAGAAGGATGGGATACTCCTCTGTTGTAACAGCAAAGTAGCCTAAGTAAATCCAAAAATATTCAAGAAACTGGAAAAGAGACCACTGTTGCTAAGGTTATCTAGTTCAGCTCAGTCTGTTCTCTGGGAACATTTATTTGTAGTGATTAGCGTTTCACACAACTCTGCTGTGAAGAATGCAGGAAGATGTAACATTGCATGAACAGGGAACTTTTTGAGGGCTGCCCCCAACTGAAGATTTTCCTCGTCAGCCAGTAGTCACAATTTCAAGCCATTAGACAACTGCTCATCACATGTTTATTTATTTACTGAATTATTTAAACATTTTTTTCAGGAGCACCAAGTGAGCTGCCTGTTATATGCTAATGTCAAAAGCAGAAATAATTCCGAATGTGTTGAAACAACCAGCAAAGGCCTTTAATGTATCACACTTTAATCATTTTCACCATCCAAAAAACTGTGAACAATGAAAACTTGGAATTGATTTGACAGAATTTTTTTCAGGGTATAGAATTTCCCTCTGTATTAGAACTTCAGTCGGGTCTGAAAAGTTGAGCTGGAAAAGGCCCAAGCCCGACAACATTCTGTGCGAACCCAGCCCAAACCCATCGCTTATTAGCATATTTCAACCTGACCCAATTGCATTACATTTTTCTTAACAAGCTTCCCTCTATGTACCAAACAGCAGGATTTGATCTTGTTGATCTATGTGTGTACCGATTTTCATGCATGTTGGTGAAACGTGCTGGAAATGGTGGTGTTTAGAACCATATGGCTTGGCCACACCCATCAACAAAGCTATATCACATGTCACTAAGACTGACGCCTGTGCCAAATTTGTTTGAGTTTTTGAGTATGTTTAAATCCCCAAAAATGCAAATAATTTTTTGGAAAATCTGAGCAATCCTCACCCTAATAACAATAATAATGATAACTAGAACTGCAAGCAGTTATGAACGGGGGCCAAGCCTCCTTTAAGGTAAATTTGGCAGAGAGCCTCTGGTGTACCTCTGAAACAACTGAATTGAGTATCATGTTGATAGCTTTTACTTTGACAAAAATATGCAATGGTATGTGTTTTTTAGCTAGCCAAAAAAATTGTTTATTTATAAGTACCGCGTTTTTTGGAGTAGCGAAATTCTTTTGATAACTTTTGATCAGGCAAGTCTGGAGATTGTATGCACAAAGTTTCATGCAGATGTATCTTAAACCCTAGGAGGAGTTCAAAAAAGTAGGTTTTTGACGTGTAGCGACGTGTAGCAAAGAGGAATATGCTGTGGGAGTGGGCGTGGCCTATGTCAGAAGAAATGGCTCTATTCAGGGAAGATGTGGATATAAAGATTGTGAAGATGGGCTTTGAAATGTGGAAGTTACAGGCCTAAATGTGTTTGCGTCCGTTACAGCGCCACCTAGTGGAGTAGACGCATAATTTTTTGTATGGCTGGTCTTTGTCCTCTTCTATATATACCCTGTAAATTTCACAGCCCTCAGCATAATACTTGAGCTGAAATAAATGTTTCTTTTTTATCTCGTAATAAGCCACGCCCACTTTGACCAGTCGTTATTACCTTCAAGATATGGTTTCAGGAGCGACCCAGCACCATGCCCACCAAATTTGGTAAAAATCCGTGTTGCCGTTTAAGAGATATAACGTTCCCATATTTGCAGCGCCCCCTAGTAGCCGGCATTAGCCAAATTTGGCTCACACACCCAAAGTCACATGACAACCAAGGATCTCAGATTTGGTGTCGTTAGGATTTATTTTTACTGACATATGCAACTGTTCGCGTTTTTATAGCTAGCTTGAAAATTTTATTTGTTAATAATTTGTGCAGATTTTGTCTGAACATAATTCTTTTGATAACTTTATATCAGGTCCAGCTGAGGACTGTACCTGCCAAATTTCACACTGATCGGACAAAACCGCAAGGAGGAGTTCAAAAAAGTAGGTTTTCCAGTTTTTGTGATTTTGTGGGAAATTTTTTAGGCGGAAATGGGCGTGGCCTAGCCCAGGGGATTCAGGGCTATTCAGGGAATGTGAGGATATGAAGTTTTTGAATGTGCGACATAAGGTGTGGGAGTTATAGGCCAAAACGCGTTTCCCTTTGTTATAGCGCCCCCTGAGGTACGTGCAGGGGTCTGGACCAACCCTCCAAATTGCACCGCCCTCCCTTGCACGGTTTAGCCTGCAGCACCACTTTTACTGGGGGAAAAATAAAAATAGAGAATAATAGGGAACTATAATAAAAATCTGAACAAAAACAATAGGGTTCCCAGCACCGCTGGTCCTGGGAAACGCGTATGCTTTTGCATACGTGTCCCCGAGGCCCTGCAGGCTTGGCCCCCTAATAATAACTAGAACTGCAAGCAGTTATGAACGGGGGCCAAGCCTCCCCGCGGGACTCGGCCACCCGGCTGTCACTGAGCACGCGCGAATAAAGCTGATCGTAAATCAGGATCGCCTGCATGCCGACACTCGCAGGCCGCGAGGGCCCGCTCATTGCTGCCTCATTGTAATGGGAAGAGCGCTGGAAGTGTGAAAGGCTGAATATGTTTTTTTGTAATAAGCCACGCCCACTTTGCCCAAACATGACTAAACTTTCCAGCTGGCCTTGGGAGTGACTCCACATTATGCTCACCAAATTTCGTGCGAATCTGATCAACTTTCATGTCAGTTATTGTTTCTCTGTTTATAGCGCCCCCTATCAGTCAATTTGCGTCAAATTTGGCACAGGGCCTCTGGTTGACCTCTGAACCAATTGAATGGAGTTTGATGTTGATAGCTTATACTTTGACAAAAATATGCAACAGTATGTCTTTTTTAGCTAGCGGAAAAAATTGTTTATTTATAAGTACCGTATTTTTTGGAGTACCAAAATTCTTTTGATAGCTTTTGATCAAGCAAGTCTGGAGATTCTATGGGCGAAGTTTCGCGCAGATGGAGCTTAAAACCTAGGAGGAGTTCGAAAAAGTAGGTTTTTGATGTGTAGTGACTTACAAAGAGAAATCTGCTGCGGGAGTGGGCTTGGCCTATGTCAGAAGATGCAAGACTATTGACGGAACACGGGGATATTAAGATTCTGAAGACCTGATTTAAAATGTGGAAGTTACAGGCCAAAATGTGTTGCATCCGTTACAGCGCCACCTAGTGGAGCAGACACACAATTTTTGGTATGGGTGGTCTGTGTCCTATCCTATATATATATATCCTGTAAATTTCACAGCCCTCAGCATAATACTTGAGCTGAAATAAATGTTTGTTGTTTATCTCTTTATAAGCCACACCTACTTTGACCAGTCGTGATTATCTTTAAGGTATGGCCTCAGGAGTCACCCAGCATCATACTCACCAAATTTAGTGCGAATCTGATCAACTTTAATGTCACTTTTTATTTTTCTGTTTATAGCGCCCTCTATCGGCCAATTTGCGCCAAATTTGGAACAATGTCTCTGGTTGACCTCTGAAACAAGTGTTGATAGCTTTTACTTTGACAAAAATATGCAACAGTATGTGTTTTTGAGCTAGTAGAAAAAATTGTTTATTTATAAGTACCGTGTTTTTTTGAGTGGCGAAATTCTTTTGATAAGTTTTGATCACGCAAGTCCGGAGATTGTGTGTGCAAAGTTTCGTGTAGATGGAGCGTAAACCCTAGGAGGAGTTCGAAAAAGTAGCTTTTTGACGTGTGGCGACTTTCAAAGAGAAATATGCTGTGGTTGTGGGCGTGGCCTATGTCAGAAGATGCGGCTCTATGTAGGGAAAACGTGGATATAAAGTTTATGAAGATGTGATTTAACATGTGGAAGTTACAGGCAAAAATGCATTTGCATCCGTTATAGCGCCACCTAGTGGAGTAGACGCACAATTTTTGGTGCGGGTTGTCTGTGTGCTTTTCTATATATACCCTGTAAATTTCATAGACCTCAGCATAATACTTGAGCTGAAATAAATGTTTGTTGTTTATCTCGTAATAAGCCACGCCTACTTTGACCAGTCGTAGTGACCTTTGGGATATGGCCTCAGGAGTGAGCCAACATCATACCCACCAATTTTCATAAAAATCTGTATTTCCATTTAAGAGATATAACCTTCCCAAATTTACAGCGCCCCCTAGTGGCCAACATTAGCCAAATTTGGCTCATACGCTCTCAGATACATCTAAAGCCAGAATGTTAAATCTGGTTTTGTTAGCATTTATTTTGACCAAGATATGCAAGTGTTCGCATGTTTATAGCTAGCTAGAAAATTTTATTCGTGAATAATTTGCGCATATTTAGACCAAACAAAATTCTTTTGATAAGTTTAGATCAGGTCCATCAGATGACTTTATGTGCCAAATTTCACACTTATCAGACAAAGCCCCAAGGAGGAGTTCGAAAAAGTAGGTTTTCCAGTTTTCGCAATTTTGCCGAAAAAAATTAAGGCGGAAATGGGCGTGGCCTAGCCCAGGAGATTCAGGGCAATTCAGGGAATCCGGCCATAAGAGGTTTTCGAATGTGCGACATACGTTGTGGGAGTTATAGCCTTAAACGCGTTGCCCTTGGTTATAGCGCCCCCTGCTGGTCCACATATCTGATTTTTTGCAAATGAGGTACATGCAGGGGTCTATACGAACCCTCCAAATTGCACCGCCCTCCCTTGCATGGTTTAGCCTGCAGCACCACTTTTAAAACAATAGGGTTCCCAGCACCGCTGGTCCTGGGAACCGCGTATGCTGGCATACGCGGTCCCCAGGCCCCGTGGGCTTGGCCCCCTAATAAGGAGGGAAAAAAAAAAAATCCAAACGGGCTTGGCCCCCTAATAAAAACTTTAACAAAACAATAGGGTTCCCAGCACCGCTGATCCTGGGAAACGCGTATGCTTGTGCATACGCGTCCCCCAGGCCCCACGGGCTTGGCCCCCTAATAATTAAAGCTGCAAGCAGCGTTGAACGGGCCCTCGCGACCCCTGCGCAACTCGGGCTGCTTACGGCCGCGGCCTCATGGTCTGATTATTACCAGTCAAAGAAGCTCTGAATTTTTATGGCTTTCAGACATCATAGGAGGACTGTGATGTCACTTCCTGTCTCCACTAGGTGGCACAATGAGTCTGACTCATGAGCGTCATGTAGATGTGTTCAGGTCGGGACTTTTAGCATACATCTGAAGTTTGGAGCAGATTTGACCATTCAGTCCCATGTTATAACAATTTCGTGTTTCATGGCGAGACATCAAAAGTTGACGCCATGCCACACCCACACCGCTCAACGCTGACCAATTCTATGAATAACTTTTGAACACACACTTGTCTATATGGTACACACCAGTTTTGAAGTCAATTGGATCAGTTGTGGAGGAGGAGTTTATTTAGCCACACCCACTTATGAAATTAATATCATTTGCTCAGGGCGGGACCAGTAACCAACATATTAAGATTGAGGAAGATTCGACCAAGTAAACAAAAGTTATGTTCACTTCCTGTGTTTTGGTGAAACATCGACCTCCACCGCGCCATCAGGGCAGCAGCGTTTGATGAGACATCATGGTCTTCACAATATAGCATGACCAACATCAAATTTGAGTTGAATATGGTCAATGTGGTCAGAGCAGCACCTCAAAGTCTAAAACATGGTATTTCCTGTCACCACCAGGGGGCGATGTGAGAATGATGGAATATTTTAATATGGATGTGTTCAGGGCGGGACTATTATCAAAAATCTGAAGTTTGGTGCAGATTGGACCATTTATGATAAAGTTATAGCAATTTCGTGTTTCATGGCGAGACATCAAAAGTCGACGCCACCTCACGCCACACCCACACCGTTCAACGCTGACCAATTCTGTGAATCAGATTTGACCACACACTTGTCTATATGGTACACACCAGTTTTGAAGTCAATTGGATCAGTTGTGGAGGAGGAGTTTATTTAGCCATGCCCACTTATGAAATTAATATCATATGCTCACGGCGGGACCAGTGACAAACATATTAAGATTCAGGAAGATTCGACTAAGTAAACTAAAGTTATGTTCACTTCCTGTGTTTTGGCAAAACATCCACCTCTGCCGCGCCATCAGGGCAGCAGCGTTTGAAAAGACATCATGGTCTTCACAATATAGCATGACCAACATCAAATTTGATTTGAATATGGTCAGTGTCGTCAGAGCAGCACCTCAAAGTCTTAAACATGGTATTGCCTGTCGCCAGCAGGGGGCGCTATGACAATTACAAAATTTCTGCATGTAGACGTGTTCAGGGCGGGACTATTATCAAGCACGTGAAGTTTGGTGAAGATCGGATCATTTATGGTAAAGTTATAACAATTTAATGTTTCATGGCGAGACATCAAACTTCGCCGCCACCTCACAGCCACACCCTTCAACAAGAGCGTAATCTTTTAATAACTTTTGATCACAACCTTGTCTAGATGGCACACAGTGACTTTGAAGCCGTTCTGATTAATCCTGTAGGAGGAGTTTGTTCAACGTGTGGAAATCACGCCAAAATGACACGTGAAAATCAAAATGACCGACTTTGTTTGGAGTAGACCAATGGTGCTAAAGACTTTTTTGTTCGTCTGGACAAGTTACACATGTGGACCAATTTTCATCTTCCTACTCCAAAAAAACCTCTATGGAGAGGGTTTTTTGAAGATTTCAGGGGGGGCGCCTTAGAGGCATTTTGCCCCGCCAATGGGCAATGCCCCTATCACATGTAAGAGGTTGCCATTCTTGACCTGTCTATCAATTTTCATTATGATATGACTTCATTAAAGACATCAAAAGGGCAAAGGTACTTTCATGGCGAAGGAACGATATTCGCCACGCCGCCACATGGACGCCATTACTCGTACCTTCACAGCGTTCATGATGTAGCTTCACCAACTTGTTCTGCATGTTTTACAAGTGGAATGAAGTTCATGGGGTCAACTATGTGGCATCAGTACATGTTAAAGTAAACACTGGTCATTTCCATCATAAAAAATGGTGGCGCCATAGCAGCCACACCCATTGACATAGAAAAAAGCTTTTGATAACTTTTGATCAGCATAGTCTCTGGATGATATGAAAGAAATTTGAAGTGGATTGGACAAAATCCCTAGGAGGAGTTCGTTCAAATACAACGTGTGGAAATCACGCCAAAATGAAACGAAAAATCAAAATGGCTGACTTCCTGTTTGGAGTAGACCAATGGTGCTAAAGACTTTTTTGTGCGTCTCGACAAGTTACACATGTGCACCAATTTTCATCATCCTACTCCAAAAAAAACCCTATGGAGAGGGATTTTTGAAGATTTCAAGGGGGCGCTATAGAGGCATTTTGCCCCGCCCATGGGCAACGCCCCTATCACATGTAAGAGGTTGCCATTCTTGACCTGTCTATCAATTTTCATGATGATAGGACTTCATTAAAGACATCAAAAGGGCAAACATAATTTCATGGCGAAGGATCGATAGTCGCCGTGCTGCCACACGGACGCCATTACTCATAGCTTCACGGTCTTCATGATGTCGCTTCACCAATTTATTCTGCATGTTTTACAAGTGGAATGAAGTTGATGGGGTCAACTATGTGGCATCAGTACATGTTAAAGTAAAAACAGGTCATTTCCTGTTACCACCGGGGGGCGCTATGAGTTAGGTGGAAAGTCAATATATGGATACGTTCAGGGCGGAGCCCTCATCATGTCCAGCAAGGTTGAAGCTGGTACGATGAAGTATGTGTGAAGTATGTATGTATGAAGACTTTTTTTGGGCTGCCTAAAACCCTGCTGATGGCACTGGAGAGATTGGTACCCCCTTCACCATAATGGTGAATTCCAGGCTTGGTATCAAGGTATTTAGAAATCTTGAAGTTGCTAGTTTGACACAATCATTATATACAGTATACCCTGGTGAAATATCAGTAGTGTTTGATGAAAAAAATTGATACTGTCCAAGCCTGGTGAATTCCCTTGGCAAATGAAACGGACTGCACTTCACCAATAAAAACTCTAGCTGCTGTTAAGAGTTGGTTGCGACTACCATAATGTTCACCGGTCAGTCTTTCTGTAACCTCACAGTCCCCCGCTGTGGGTCTGACCAGAGGCTGCAGGGTTCCTGTCTACCCGGTATGATGTTAGTCTTTGTAGTTGAATGGCTCTGTCAGGGGATGTTGTCATGCAGCCATGTTTTTGTAAATATAAGTCACTAGCTCCTGCAAGTGAGTGGCAGGTGGCCACCTTTGTACATTAATGAAATATTAATAATTAGTTTAATCGATTGGTATTTCGGGTGCTGACTAGCAAGGGTAGCCGTGGAGAAATGTGTGGTCTTTGTGCAGTTATTTTCACTCAAGTAGATAGCACGGTGGTGCAGTGGTTATCCTCACACAAGAAGGTTGTGCATTTGAATTGCCACCAGCTATTGGTTGTATGGGCAAGGACTGTAACTAATGATGATTTTTTTTTTCATTGATTAATTTTTTTTATTATTTTTTGATTAATCAATTAGTCCATCCATCCATCTTCAACTGCTTATCTAAAGTTGGGTAGAGGAGGGAACAGTTCCAGCAGGGGGCCACAGACTTCCCTTTCCCCAGCCACATTAACCAGCTCTGACTGGGGGATCCGGAGGCATCCCCAGGCCAGCAATGAAATATAATCCCTCCACCTAGTCGTCGTTCTGACCCGTAGCCTCCTTATATCTGCCTAGACCAACTCCCCAATATGCCGACCAATGTGCCAAATACGCAAAGCTTTGGTCCGTAAACCACTCACATTAAGATAAGATAAGATAAGATAAGATCAACTTTATTGTCCACCGTGGTGGAAATTCATCTTTGGCCTCTCCAAGACATCAAATTACACTTAACAGATCAAGACACACCACAACATACAACAATAACAGAAGAAAACAAAGGAAAAGTTGTGCAAATATGCAAAAACAGCAACATCAGATAGTACTCATCATATCATATTCAGAGCATGTATGCAAAAACCGCAACATCAGATACCAGTAAATCTGGGCTAAACATAGATGGTGATCCAAAGTACTGTTGTGAAATGCTCAGAAAGTGAAGAATGTGGCTTTGCCTCAATATTTTTTCTGATTTTTCAACCATAACATTATTTGGAGAGACAAAGTTTAAAGTGATATTCCACTTTGTGAGAATAAGCCATTCAGTATGTACTCACCACTACGCCGATGTGATGATGAAGGTCGTCAGTTCACAAAACAATCTTGGAGATTTAGGAGAAACAGGGTAGCAGCCTCATCCAGTACAATGGCAGTGAATGGTCACCACGGATAAAACGTTAAAAATAGGACACAAAACAAACACAAAATGTCTCCATCCTGCTTGTGTGGTGTAATCCAAGTGTCCGCGAGCCTCAACATTAAAAATTGACCACAAAAGACGCCATTTACGCCATGTTTTTAGCAGAAATGTCAACTGTAGCATGTAGCCGGTAGGATGTAAACATGGCGTCGATCTTGCGAGACTTCCGCACGTGCGTCCATTAAGATATATACGAAGTCTCGCGAGATCTAAGCCATGTTTACATCCTACCGGCTACATGCGTGGTCACCATTTACTGCCATTGTACTGGATGAGGCTGCTACCCTGTTTCTCCTAAAACTCCAGGATTGTTTTGTGAACTGAAGACCTTCACCCATCATCACATTGGCATAGTGGTGAGTACATACTGAGTGGCTTATTCTCACAAAATGGAATATCGCTTTAATGTCTCAAATCAAAATTACAGTAACACATTGGTATTGGCTTGAGTAACAGAAGTATTCAGAACATTTTAAGACAATCTCTCCTGACTTGTTTAGTGTTGTACTCAGTTGTTTACATGAAATGTGAGAATAGCTGTTCAACCATCTGACAAGAACTTCTGTTGAGGAATGCTATCTCCTGTAGGGTTTCCGTTAAAAAGGATAGTATCATTAGAAATGTAAGCAATAAGTGTAATGGAAACACTCAATGAAATACAAGTGCCATAGGATTTAACTACAGTAAATGGTACTTGAGTAAATGTTCTTAGTTACATTCTACAACTGGGTAGTAAGTAGGGATGGGGCCGATCCGATCCGGTATCGGTATCGGGTTCCGATACCAACGTAATTCACGGATTGGAAATTTCTGATCCAACCTGCGGAGTTTTCCGATCCATGAGCTATGTCTGTTCTTCAATGTTGTCTGCTCAAATGACTCCACAAGTGATTCCCTGCAGGCTGCTCTGCTAGCTAGCTGCAAAATGTGGAATGGATTTCCTGAATGGAGGAGTGTTTCTTTTCATCTTCAGCATGTCCGCTGTGTGGAAATATTTTACACTAGAAACACCGCAACGACAATACAACGAATTTAATCAAACATTTGAAAAAGCACCGTACTAAAGAGCACGAGGATTTTTTAGCCAGGGGGCAGAAAGACGAAAGGGGCCGGCAAGCTCGAATCGAGGCAGCGGCAGCAAGTGGCACTTCTGGCAGCTCGGACCTGCCGCCACAGTTGCCACGGATCTGTCGCGGCAAATGCCGCGGTTTGAAGGAACAGCCATGGCAAATGCTGACCGCAAGTGTTTTCCCTACAGTGATGCGATGTGATTGAGCTGCGGGATTAATTAAAGATTAATGCCCCCCCCCTCCCCACACTCTCACACACACACACACACACACACACACACACACACACACGTGTATGTAGGCCTATGTGTGTGTGTATAATAGCATTAATTAAGAAATAAAATAATCAATTTTTATGAAATGTTAAGTTAAGTTAAGTTTAATTCAGAAAGTTTGTTTACCATCTATATGCAGTAGATCAATCATGCTGATTAAGTAAAACCAACATTACAGGGCAAGTGCTGTGTATTGTTTTTGGAAATATGACCAATATATGACATACATGGAAGTGCATGATTTTTTCCTCTATGGTCTAGTGTTGAAAAGAAAAATCACAATGAATCTTCAATCTTCAGCAGGTCTGTGGCAGCTGCCTCAGACACCAGCATTTACCACGGCATTTTCTGACTTCCTTTTCTGACTTTACACTTATCTCAAGTTGCCTTTTGGGACATACATGCATGCATTTGTACATTTCATACTTGCCTGTAAAGAGGAGTTTATCACAGCCTCATATAAAATCAACAATAACGATAATAATAATATTAAAGCAAATAGAGCACTGGTATCGGAATAGTATCGGTATCGGCAGATATCCAAATTCAGGTATCGGGATCAGATTGGAAGTGAAAAAATGTGGATTGGTGCATCCCTAGTAGTAAGGTTTTGAAACAAAGTGTTTAAAATGATACAATATCCATAAAATATAGTATAGAACGTACCAAAGCTATTAGAAAAATTACTTTGAAAAAATTACTAGAAAAAATTACTCATTGAAGACCTCAGTTCAGTTCAGTCTTTATTGTCCTGCAGAGCCACAGTCAGACAGTGTTCAGTGACTTTCTCTAAAACCAGCACTGTGTGCAAGTTGTTAATAAAAAAGAGGGGGAAAAAATCCTATATTTTGTGCCGTGGTGTGAAGTTTATTGTTTTTGATACTATTATTGTATCAAAGTTTAAAAATTTGATCTTGTGATAACTCTGCTGGGTCAGAGCAGGAATTTAGAAAAGTTGTTCATCATGTCTAAGGATTAGTATGTACAAAGTTGGTCAAATGTTGTAACACTTTTTCTCCCGGTTTAGAAAGGCCAGCTCGCTCTGCTCTGCTCCTGCTGGTTGGAGCTCCCACTGTAGACAGCCACATGTCTGCTTTGATCCATATGGAGTTGCCAGCCACATTTTCCATTGATCACATGAGGGTATAATGGGTGTAGGTTCACATCACAGTGAGAAGAAACTGGGGAGGAAATGCTACACATACATATATACATGCACAAATGTGTATAGTGTGATACAGGGATGTCACTGAGCTGCCGCACTCCTGACAGATCCCAGACCAGATAGATAGGCAAATAGATAGATATTTGATATACATTTGGAACAATCCAATATAAATGAAAAATATGCCATAGTCAAATGAACATGACAATTTGAGAATTCATTGCTGGGATCATGAAAATTG
Source organism: Lutjanus campechanus (assembly GCA_027495735.1). NCBI lineage: Eukaryota > Metazoa > Chordata > Actinopteri > Lutjaniformes > Lutjanidae > Lutjanus > Lutjanus campechanus. The sequence continues at coordinate 56,805 of JAJHUR010140465.1, read as the reverse complement.
TGAGTCCTGAAATGAGGTCATGGGCAGTTCAGGTTGAGCAACTGTGATGTGCAGTTAAAACAGAATATTGAATATTGTTTTTGGTTTGGATAAAATCCTGTCTGAAGTTAAGAATGATTTTCTTATCAAAACAGTCATTACACACAGGTAGTTCATGAAGAGAGACTGTGAACTAACTGAATCCACATTAGAAAACACAGCTTCAAAGGAGGGTCATATGAAGGGGTATGGTGTCCTGTCAGCCATACAGTGTACTGTGTAGCATGATGTATGTCAGGCTGATTGCTTTATTTATTTTTCAATATTATTATTTTAGTATTTTATTGATCTTATAGCTGCCTGATGCTGCTAACAGGCTGCAATAAATCCCTACAGATTGAATATCATTGTATTTTCGAACATTTAAATTATTTTGTTATTGTTGATTTATTTATTTATTTTTTCACATTAGTATGTTATTATTCTTTAACTGTTCAGTCATAGCATGGATGCTGGATTTTTTTTTTGCACCATTTTTTTTAATTGAAAGTGAGTGAGTCAGTAAATCATATCAATAAATGTTGTTTGAAAAATGTAATAGCAAATGGGTTGTTGATTTAATTTTGAAGCTAACTTTGCCTTCTGGGCATCTTAATATACATTAATGGCATTTGTGTGCAGAACATTATGGCACGAGCTCCGGCGGCAGTATTCCCACAAGCTTGAACCCTGTTTTGTGTTTGATTCCTCTTTGCCTATGTCATTCCTGCTTCTTTTTGTTTTTGTCTCTCTGGCACCGCCAAGTGAGAAGGGTATCTCCGAGTGTGAAGTGCTCCTCCACTCCTTGCTGAAAGCACCCTGCAGTAGCAGCATGGTAATTCTGCTCCTCTATCTTTCCTCTGCATCATGTTTACCTAGCAACAAGCATCACCCGCGGCTGGCCATCCCATTGGTCATTTGAAAACGCACCGGGGACCAATGGCAGGGCTGTTGCCATGGTACAGTGTGTAGTTGCCGGGTGGAATTTTGCTGCAAGGCACGTGAGTCTCAGAGTCTGCTTGCCTCCTCGCAGTGCCGCTGTAATCTCTGCTGTCTGCTCGTTAGTACAGCTCAACGTAATTTAGTGGAACCCAGTCAGTAACTCTGTGAAGGGAACTACTAACGTTTATTCACATATTTAGTAATATAGCCATAGCACGTTCAGAAGTATCAACAGACAGAAGAGAAGAGAAGAGAAGAGAAGAGAAGAGAAGAGAAGAGAAGCGGCTGAGCTGACAACAGGAAATGACCGCATCTAATTCCACTGCCTGTTTTAAGTCCACTGTTAACAAGCTGCTTCTCTGTCACTGTAATGTGCTGTATCACCTCCATGGACTGAAGCACAAGTTGACCAGAGTGAGCCTTATAAGCTATTAGAACAATATAGTATTTTAGAGCAAAAACACATTAAAACATATGAATAAGTAAAAATGAATAAAGCCATCTTCTCTAGCTCCAAATAACAACTGCTGCAAAACCTCAGGACAAAGACATTTTAGATAATAGCTAATGATTTCTGTTGTGACTACTTATTTCACAAAAGAGCTTTAAAGACATGAAGTACTTATTATATGCAACAATGTGCATTTATTTATTACTGCTAATTACACTATTATTTATATCAGTGAAAATTCTCTGCATATTTAAATCGAGTTTTATTGTTTGTGTTTTTGAGTATAAATTCCCGTAAATTATTTGAAATATTTGCTGCTGTGTTTTGAACTCTTTTGAGTGAAATTAGATTTCTATACAGGGCATTGAGATGTTATCTCATAAAGGCATTAGATAGGTACCAATATGTTTAATGATTTTTAGATAGAAATGTTGCACTTTATTCTTTCCACCATGGGGATTCTATTTTCAGTCATATGTGTTTGTCTGTTTATTTGTTAATAGCATATATTTCAATGTTAATATTCATTTGTCTTGAAGGGTCTTTGCTTGCTAACAATAAAGCTTGATCATTTTACTGAACAACCCCCCTTCGAACTACAGAACAGTTGTGTAGATCAGCCGTTGTATGTGTTTACTATATGAATGCCTGTCATCCCTGGCCCACACACACACACACACACACACACACACACACACACACACACACACACACACTTGTTTTCACCTGTTGCTCATCCATCTGTAATTGTGGAGCTGAGATAATTGTGGGGTATGCATGGCAGGGAGAGCAGAAATTCAGTACTCCATGTTTCTTCTCAGTGCAAACACAACGTATACTACACAGTATGCTAGTGAAAATAGAGTTGAGCTGTCTCTTTGTTTCTGTGTTTCTGTGTACCCAGCCACCTTCTTATGTCCTGTTGGTTGTGTATCTGATGGCACATCTGCCCATGGAGAAATATATGTCATAAAATCAAAATTTGTATGCACACACAGGTAAAATGGCTTGTTTTGGCCTAAACAGCGTGTCAGTTTGTCTTCAAATGCAAAGAATGCACAAATCAGTTTGTACGGCTTTTTGGTCACACATCAATACACTTTTTCCTGCAACTGGTCAGGTGTGCTGCATTTAGGTTTGTATGTGTCCTTTTAACCACATACAGTACTTTACTCTGTGTACATTATGCTCCTTGTATAGTTTCCCTGTGAGTTGTTGATGGGCAGCTAATATCGTTTCATTATCACATTTTTGTCATGAAAGCAACAATTTCAACTAAACTCAAAATGTTTTGGTAAACATGATTAGCGTATGGAAGTCCATTAGGTAAAAATACTAATTACAAGATGATTCTTAATGTTTTCATGTACAGCCAGGATGAAGAAGACAAAAGTTTGTGCATGGTGCATCCATTTTCAATACAATGGATGGGAGAAGATTTTTGTTGAATGAAAGTTGTTACTCGCATCTCCTCATTCATACTTTTCATGTGTTCTGAGAAAAACTTTCCACCCTGTCTGCTTGTTTGATTTAGGGTACAAACCATCTTTTCTCTGTAAAGTGTTATCAAATAAGCATTTGATGTGAATGACAGACGTCCAGAGCCATGACAATACTGGCATCTGCATCCAGCACTGCATTTAAACCTTACAGCACAACAAATTCACTTTTGTTACAGTGACAATCATACAGACAGACCCTGTTTACACCTGGTATTAACATGCATCTTGGGAAACTGCATCACAAGACAATGCTTAATACAATTGTGAACAACCACCACAGATTGTGATCCAAGCACTTAAACCACTTTCCAACATTTTGTAATATAAACTGTAATGGTTACAGTTATGTTACAGTTATCAGCAATACGTGGTTACTTTAGCAACAAGTAAAGCTATTTGTCTATCAGGAAACTTAGCAAACTGCTGAAAATCTAGGTAGATCATGTGGAGAACATCAGAGGGAAAATCAAAATAATTTCTCCATACATCATTTCATATCATCTAGTTTCAGCAGAATCGGTGAATAAAATTGTGTTTTTGTACAAGTTTTAAAGCTCTAGCACTGTCGATCATTTTTATAACATAAATCTTGTTTCATTTATGCCTTATGCCTTTAGGCCTGTTAAACAGTAAATTCATCAAAGTCAGGTTAAAAACATTGAATGTGGTCTTTGCAGACAGAAATTATGTATGTGGTGGGGCAGCGAGACAGTCACAAGTGGACATTCAAGACGCATGTGGAGACGCATTCTAATGACTGAGAACTGATGTACCTAGAGCTGTCAACTTGTGATTGGATCACCCAAGACACATGTTAATGCCAGGTGTAAACAGAGCCCAAGTGTCACTAAAAATGTGATGACATCCCTTGTCTTCCTATGAAACTAACATGCACTACTTCTTTGTGACATGCTCCTGGCTGCCACTCAGACCCAGTCACCCAGAGCATTGTTGAAACAGCTTACCTGTAATGATACATGTGCATCTGATTAGCACATTAGTGTACATTGCTGTTGTGCTGTATTGCTGTTAGTTCCTGCTTGTTTTATGAGTTATCGCTGAGAAAGGTCATTTTAATGCATGCTCTATAATTATAGCATGTTATTAGGCCATGCAATCCTATTTTAGCTGTGACCAGTTTACACTGTGGTCAGCTGTTTTTCAGTGTGTGGGAGTACAGTGATTTCAACCATGGGTTCTGTAGCTTGAGTAGACTACCAAGAAAAGCTGCAGAAGCTTAAACTTAAAGGGTCATTACAAAGCACTAAATACACTTGCTGATCTGTGCCTTGGAATTTAGCTCAGTTTTACAAACTAAACAACAAATTAAAGATTTCTAAATGACACTTGGCTCCGTTTTAACCAAATTTGTCTCTACTGCAGTTTATCCATGATGGCTTCGCACACAGTATTATTCTACTGTGGCTCATTTGCCCTACTGTATCACCTCAACATAACAAAAAATAGATACGGACTGCTTAGAGTGTAGTTCAATGTGACAATGAGGCAGTGAAGTAGTAAAATGCAGCAGTAAACAATAGTAAAGACAATAGAAGGTCCTGTGTTGAAAGTGTGCTGCTGTTTCAGACCTGTCCCCCCAAATGAATTCTGGTGACCAGGGGAGGGCAAACCTTCGTACAGTAGGTAATTACAGTAAGCAAGCTACAGTGGACTGTGCACTGTTTATGACACAGTATTAACTGATTAATGTGCACAGGTTACAGTTTAAGATCACATTAAAGAAAGAGAAGTGGAGTGACACACATTTCTGTGTGCAGTGTGAGCTGTATTAAAGGGTGAATTTTCCTTTAAGGAGCTGTCAGCTGGTTTATGACACAGTTTGTGTGCTGAGCTGTTCCCAGGCAGCATTGTGCCTGATTTAGCCGGAATGCTTGGATAGCAACAGAAACAACTTTTAGCTTTGGCTGCTTCTGAGGAGAAGTCACACATCTCAGCTGTACACAGTCACTCAGTGACCATGTGCTTATGGGAGCCTTCTGCCCCGCTCTCTCCCCCGCTCCTCGCTCTCTCTGCCCCCCTCCACCCCCCACTTCCCTCTTTCCATTTCTACCTGACATCTTCAAACTATTTCCGCGTCATTCCTGCCTCGCGCCGTTTGAAGAAACACTGAGAAACTCAGCCGAACGCCCCTCCCACTGATCCGTCCACTACCCAATTACAGCCAGTGATGGGACTTTATGTAGCCAATAGCGTTGTAGCTGCCATTGCGTTGGGTAGCAACAGAGCCCGTAGAGGGAGCCTGCTGAGTGAGGGTAGAGGCTGCGTTCATCCGACTACAGACAAGTTGAAACATTCTGAGAGACTGAATGAACAAACTAAGCCTTTAAGTGTTACATGGCAGCAAGAAGAAAACCTAGTTGTCCGCTCATTTTTAGTGCAGGTCTGTCATATTTGTCAAAGACACTTAAAAGTCAACAATATTAAAACAACGTTTGTGTCTGTTGAAAAGTAGTTCCTTTTTGAATTTTAATGGCGTTTATCAATACAGTCCGGTGTCTCTTCTCCCTCCCTCTCCCTCTCCATAAACATTGCACAATGGGGCTGGCGCAAGCAGACCAAATTCTATACTTTTTAAAACCCTAAAATGTATTTAATTTACAATTTAAAGCATATTCATGCAAACCTTTAGAAGATTATGTCTGTGTATTTTATACTGTTACTACTGTTTCAGACTAATAAGTTTAGAAAAGTAACATCTATTATTTAACTGGTGAGAAGTGGCTGTATCAACACATCTTTTGTCAGAACTTAATCCATAAAACTGTGGGTTTAAGTAAAGGTTGTCTATGTATGCGTGTATATAAAGTTCCAGTATATATATCCCGCTGTTACTATAAATGGACAGGACAGGAGAGGTCTGCTCGGAACAGACTACTGCGGTCAAATGGGAGGTTACTGTCCCGCTCACTCACTTGTTGATAACCTTCCATAAAATCACTCCGCCTGTGCGTGTGGGCTGCTGTGAAATTCCTGCTGAAATTTGCTTTCTGTCATGTTTTCGTCCTGTTCTGGTTTTACCAGTACTGTGTGAGGCTGCGCCAGACAGACCAGCTCCGACCCCTGCCACAGGCATATGGTATGTTCCCCATGGCAGGGTGGGGGAGCCGTGTGGGAGGGGAGCACAGATTCCGTCTAACGGAGAAGCACGGAAAGGGAAACGGGCGAGAAACATGAGTCGAAATCGCCCTTGTGAAGGTCTCCATCTTGAAGGAATAAAAAATCTCCCTCAGCTGTGAGAGGGATAAGTGAAGGAGGACACGGTGTGAGAGAAAAGAGCGACGAAGACGAGAAAAGCGACTAGCGGAGGATCCGACAGTAAGCTCAGGAACTTCACCGGATCTGTTTCTTCAGTTTACTCAGAGACGACTCTGAAGTTTGGGTTGGCTGCAGTTCGGACGCAGTTTGTGGTTTATCTTAAGTGTGATTACCTTAGAGATGGACTTCTTCCTGGACCCAGATCTGCTGTGGTAAACACAGGACAGCAGCGGAGTTTGGGAGTACAATGGTGGCCGTAAGCGTCTCGTCCCGTCTCTGTTTTCAACACCGGGAAACATTTGGCATCTGACCACAGATACTAGTTTGACCTGAAAGAGGCGCAGTGAGTTTGGATATTCAGTCAGAGGAACTTTGTGTGGAACTACAAGTCTGTGTGCAATCAACACGTTGCAGTGGACTGCTGTGTTTACATGTTTGCCGTACAGTGTATGGGGATTACAGTACTGCCCGGCTGTTTAAAGGGACTCTTTGTCAGCCTGGCAGAGGCCAGCCACCTTCTGCTGTAGGTGGCTGAAGCTCTGGCTGTCCAGTCTCTGTGACATTGCCAGTGGAGAGCTGTGTGTGTCACTGAATTAATCTGAGTGATAACATCACTCTACACTGTCCCACTCTGTCCAGTGACGAGTCCCCCCAGAAAGTGCCAGTAATTGGAGCTATTTTTAGCGTGAGGGATGGGGTAAAAGCAGGCAGCTGGAAACCCAACTCCCCTCCACCTCCTCCTCTTCCACCCCTTCTATCACACTACCTCGCTCAGCCCACCTGGCAGTATGCTGGGCGAGCCTGGTTAGCACAGACTTGACTTACAGCTAGTTCATGTGTTTTACAGGGAATCTTGAAGAAAAAGAAAAACTTGGATGAACTTATTCATGAGATCTTACCATGGAGTCTTGGTAACCTGGGAATACTAGCTGCATGCTAAACATCAACCCTGTGCTGGATTACTACCAAGATGTCTGTTGGACTGCTAGTACAAGCAAGTTAAGTCCTATGCCTTCACCCCTTGGACATTCAGCTCAGACTCTTCGTCAGAGTTGTTAACCTACTATAGAAGAAAGGCCTACTTTTGACCACTCAACGTATCAGTCACCAGCGATCTGGAGCAGTCTGACCTCCAGCACACAGAAAGAATGCATGAAACTGCCGAAAACAACTTAACAAAAAGCTAAACTGACTAACCAAATATTCTATTTCCCCCACTCCCTAGACCCACAGAGAAAAAAAAATATATATGTAGAATGAGAGATATATATCTATAGTGTAACTCCACAGAAAACAGATTTCATCCTTTATATTTTTACTTCAGAGAGACAAGCTGCCTGTACACCAGTTGGTTGCCTTAGAAACCACAGTCACAAAATAATTTAAAAAAGAAACAAGCCAGAGAAAACGGTGCCTTTTGATTGGTTGGTCGGTTTCCCACCATTATAAGATTCATTGATTTAGTTGGATGTAAACAGTTGAAGTGAACTCTGGGATTGAAAACGCATCTGATGACAGTTACCTGAACCCCCTCACAAGTCCCCACACGTCTGTCACAGTGTTGTGATCGACAGTGTTTCCCTGCTGGAGTGAACAATTGCCAAGCATTTCCATGGTGATCACGTCATCATCCGTGGAGGACAAGACCGTGCCCTCTTGCAGGATGGTCCAATCAGAACCCTGGATCACCTCTGCCCTGCTGCGCAAGAACAAGAGTCAGTACACACACACACACACACACACACACACAGTCCCACTGAAACTTTTCCCTCCCTTACTTCACAGTACATCCACAAGTGTGTATGAGTCTACTGTCATGGCAGTCTCTGTGTTTGTATGTGTGTTTGAATGGATGTGTTATTGTAGCTATGTTTGCAGTTTGTAAGTACAGTTTGATGATTAATTTGTTTCTGAAGCTGACTGTGTTTTGTTAATATGTCACATTGATGGTGTGTGTATGTTCGTCAGTATGATGAACATGATGCAAAGTCCCTGTTTCACCATGTGTTGGCGGTGAGTGGTAGTGTTGTAGTTTTTAGTGTGTCTGTGTAACAGTTGGGCATTCATTCAGCATAGTCTGAACCTGAACAGACTGAGTCCAGGCTGCTGGCTTTGAACAGGCTCACACTCCATGTCTGTCTGTGACCTGAAGCTTGTGGTTGTTTGTCACTGTGCAGCAGGAAGCACCACTGTAGTTGGACAGTTTGGCAGTTGTGGTCTGTCAGTCGGGGAAACTGAACAGAGTGACGCTGTGTGATGATGCTGAACAATCATGATCGTGATCAGACACAGTTTTACTTTTACATGGTACATATCACTTAAGTGTTTTTTGTGTGTTTTTTTGTTAATCTATGTCAGTGGTTTCCAACAGGTACAGGTCGCAGGTCCATTGAAGTGTAGCGAATGTCCAGAACAACTTTTGTGGATCCTTCCATAGTCTCTGAACAGGGAAAAAACGTTTTATGAAAAGAAGCACTGTCTTGACTGGAAACTAGCTGTAAACAACTTTTTTTGCTCATTTTCTGCTGAGCAGCTGTTTATTACCTTGGTCTTTATGTCAGGGCTTAATAAATGTGCCATTAACACTTTGATCAGTGCCAAGTTACATTGTTATATAACTATCTCCTCTGATAAAATACATTCTATACAATAATATGATGACATACATTCATGTTACATATATTGTGAATGTGGTTGTGTGTGCGTTTGTGAGAGAAAGCACAAGGCACACCTGATATATGGAATGGATTGTAAGTTAGTATAAAGACATGTCATTGTTGATACTTTATGTCAGTGTTTTTCTTGTGTGTGTTTTGGAAATTAACATGCAAAGAGCAGGGCATCCCAGTGGCTCAGTTGGTGGAGTGTGTGCCCCATGTGCAGGGGCTGGGTCCTCAGTGGTGGCCATGGGTTTGATTCCAGCCCGTGGCCCTTTGCTGGTTGCCCTCCATCCCTCTCTTTCCCCCATTTCCTGTCTAACTATATCCTGTCAATAAAGGCTACAAAAGTTTTTTTTAAAAAACAATTTTTAAAACAAAAAAGATCATGCAAAGAAATACTAAGTTTATAGATGTGCTCAATGGTCATCTGTAAATGTTCTTACAGAATCTGGTTCAGGTTCCATGAGGTCTGCTGTGCCATTTACCTCAGTAGAAAACAGATGTGTTTTATGTTGTCTGTTGTTATTAATGTAGTTATTACTGTTTGATTAAAAAATGGTTGCAGTGGCCTGTGCATGCCTGATGTGGTTCATCAGAAGCTGGACTGTTGACAGTTAGTGATTCTCAACAACTTTTTGCTTCTGTCACCATACACTGCTTATTCCCATGTTGCAAAGTTTAAAAAAAATGTTGGGGCGCCTGGGTAGCTCAGTAGGTAGAGTGTGCGCCCCATGTATGAAGGCTGTGAGTCCTCTGCAGCGGCCGTGGGTTTGAATCATGCCTGTGGCCCTTTGCTGCATGTCATTCCTCCACTCTCTCTCCCCATTTCCTGCCATGTCTTCAGCTGTCTTGTCCATTAATGGCATCAGAAGCCCCAAAATAGATAAAAAAGTGGCATCTCTGACACCCCCATGTCCTTAGTGGTGGCAAAGCATGTACACATGCACAACTCTTAACGTGAATAATTGTCAGCAGTCTAGGCACCCCCATGGCTTAGCGCATTGCTTTCCAAACTTATTTCCTGGGGACCCACTTTCGTAGACTGCCAAACCATCATGACCCAATCAACAATAGACCTTATTAATAAATCTTGATAAGACTTCTGCATAAATCACAATCTTTTACTTCCATTTCCACATCACCTTATATTATCTTGACTAGAGCTGCAAAGATTAATCAATTATTAAATTAAACACCAGCTATTGCCATAATCAATTAATCAGTTTGATTAAATTTTTTTAATTAAAAAAGTACAAATTCTCTGATTTCAGCTTCTTAAATGTGAGTATTGTCTGGTTTCTTTACTCCTCTCTGACAGTAAACTGAATATCTTTGTGGACAAGATGAGATCTTTGAGGACGTTTGATATTTTCTGAGATTTTTTTGGGACCAAACAACTAATCAATTTGTAAAAAAAAATATTGCCAGATTGATCACTAGTTGAAATTTTCACGTTTGGAAAACCATCAGGAAAACCATATATAACATTTTAGACTACTGAATTATAAGAATATAATTAAGATACTACAGTATTTCTTCCGAAGTCTTTTTTATTTATTTGATGACCCAAATAAAATCTCCTGTGACCCACCAGTGTTCGAGAATGACTGGTTTAGAGGTTAGGAAGCCAACCGTGATCCACAACATCCCAGGTCCAAATCTGTCCAGGGACATTTTATTAATTCTCTCTCCCTCTTTGTCTAGTATCTCTCTGCTGTGTTACTACCTAATAAAGACATAAAATTCCACAACAATAATAACACTGATAATAATTGCCTGCATTCTGTGCTGCATCACTGTGTATGAGCTTGGGTTATTTTAGAGATTGATATCACACATGATCTGAAACAGCAGGCTGTGTGAATTCCGTGGTTTTTATTGCACAGTGTGTGTAAATCATCAAATTAAGGCAAAAGCTCTCACTTAATTTGTGAACTTGAATACAAATTTAGATGCCGGTACTCAGAAATTCACGCCTGTTGTATAATGTATATAATGTACCATAAAGGGGTTAAAGCTATAGTTGGTAATGTTGGAGAGCTAGCAAGATTTGAAAGTGGCACCTGCTCTAAGCTCCACCACCTCCTCCCCCTCCCGTCAGTGCTCCGTCCAAAGCCACGCCCCACGTCGAGTAAAAACGCTCAATGCTCCGTGCAGGGAGCACAGATCCTATAAATTAGACAAGCAGTATGTACCCACGACCGGCTTACACCGACAGAGAAGCTAATGTTAGCATTGGGCTAATACGAGCTACAAAAGTGGCTAAGTTGGCAAACGTTACATATGAAAATAACAAATCCAAACAAATAATTACCTGTCCAACAGAAAGACAGCAACCTCTGCATCACTCTTCAGGCCCTTCAGATGCCTCAGTTGTCTCCACCGCTCAAAGGCTGCACCGATGTTGACTCTGGTTTGTCCTCTAGCTTTATCCAGAGCCTTTTTCGTCACAGCCTTTTCTGCTTCTGCCTTTCTTTTCTTTGCCTGTTTAGCAGGCGAGCCGTTACAAGTAACGCTGGAAGTGGTATTTTTGGCTGCATTTTCTCTGCCATTGTACCCTTATGGACTTATTTTCCTGCTAACTTGGTATTTCTGCTGAGGAGTGTGCTGAATATTTCCGGCAACAGTGAAATGTGATGAGTGCAAACGCGGGGAGGAGGGAGGGACAGAGGGGGGCGTGGGCAGGACGAGACATGAAGGCATCTGATTGGTTCCTTTCCATTCGGACCGAATGGCAGGGATTGGTCAGTTTTTACAGGCCTGTAGCTGACACAGAGGTCTGATTCTTTTCGTTCCTTTTTCTGAGTACATAATGTATTGACTACTTATAGGATGGAAGGATCATTTCACCTAGGGGTGGGCGGTATAACGGTAGAAACGATATGAATTTGGCCAACGGTAGAGATTTTGACTATACCGGCCTACCGCGATATAAAGAAGTAATCAGGTTAGCAGGTTTGTTTTTCACCAGGGCTGTCAAAGTTAATGCAAATTCCTTTTAACGCTAATTTTTTAAACGCGCGTTAACGCACGTTCTGTTATATTGGCCTGATCAATAGTTTGAATCAGCAGCTGTAAATGAATCAGCTGACAGCTGCGAAGACGCGAGCTTCTGTCTCCCGACAATGTAAACGGGCTTGTCTGTGTGAGCGACTGGCTCAGTGCAAAGAAACAGAATAAGAGGAGGGAGACGAGCGAGACGAGCGACTGCTAATCCAGCTGCAGCTACACCTGAAACCAGGTAAAAGTTAAAATAAGTCTGAGCAGAGAGAGAGAGCGTGAGAATATGGACAGATGTGTCGACTTGATATAAAAAACTTTCATGATCATGAATCATGTTATTAACGTGCACATCTGTGGTGCGTGATTTTTTTATTCCAAGTTTTTTATTACTTTTAAATAATTAATTATTTCATGCCGATCAATCATAACAGACGTGAGGAGAGACGAGCTGGGGGGGGGGGGGGGGGGGTGTTCGGTCTCCTCCACAAAAACGTTTGCATTGTTTGCATTATTATAAGTCATGATGAAGAGTCTCTCCTCTTCATCTTCTCGGTGTGTCTGTGTGCAGTTTGCTGTCTGCTGTGGTCTAAAACATCCTCACTGATGTAAACTGTCAGAGTGACACTGATGTAAATGATCCTGCTGCATTAATACAAAAACATGAATATCCCGCATCGTTTGATTATTATATTGACTGAGCTGAATAAAGGTGAGGATTTTTCTCATTAGAGGACAATATTTTATTGAAGAAATAAACTATTATTAACAATAATAATATTAAATAAATAAATGCATATAAATAGTAACCTTTTCCTACAATACTGTACTAAATTTTTTTTACTATATTTTGAAGCGTGTTTATTCTGCTGCAATGTATCTGCTTTGTGAGAAACAGTCATTTTGACATATATATACAGAAGAAAAGACTATATTGCAATATATATCGTTACCACATGCTTCAAATTATACCTCAATATAAATTTTAGGCCATATCACCCAGCCGTACTTCCATTATAAGTTTTACACCGCAACATTTATACCGCGATATATACCGTTACCGTGAAGGGATTCAATTTATACCGTGATATTAATTTTGGGTCATACCGCCCAGCCCTAATTTCACCCAATATAACAAAAAGTGTTTCTGAACAGGATTACCAACTATAGCTTTAATTGTTGTAGCCTGTACCACTTTAAGATAAGATGCGCCTTTATTGTTATCTGGAGGGGAAACTTCAGCTATTATGTACTCCATTTTTCTGGCCTAAATGTTGACTACTGCACACCTGGCTCTGTGGGTTCCATATAGTCCTTGTGGGTTCCCTCATATCCATCAGGCTCTGTCTTAACATCCAGCTCCGAAATCAATATACTGTAAGCCCTGACATTCCCCACCTTTCCCTACCTGCACTGTTGCTCACTCGATACTTGTCTTTCTTCCTTGTTTATCAGTTTGATCCACCTGTAACAGTGAAAGTTTGGTTAGACAGTCTGGTAAAAGCCCTTTAATAGAAAATTACTGTTTTTTATAACACGTTATTTATCATTTTTGGAAATAGTACATCACATTGTCATTAGGGATGCGCGCGATTAGTCGACTATACGATTAAACGTCCGCTCCCTAACTACTCGGCACCGGAATTACTAGTCGTTTAAAATATTTATCAATATTTCATTCATGCACGATGCCGGTTATCTGTCGCGTCATGCAGCCGCCCGCCACTAGTCGGGGCCACGGCCCTGACGGCAGCCTCTCTCGTCCAGCGTGTACGCCCTGATCACCTAGGCAACCCCGGATGTTTATGTCAAAGTCGGACAGATGACAGTTCATAAAACCAGCGCGGTTTGGCAGTGTTCTAATCTAGAAAATGGAAATAATGTTGAATGTAGACTGTGACAGAATAAGCTGATATATAATCACTCGACTGGAGAAACGTGCACACATTAAACACAGACACGTATACAAACGTGCAGGCGGAGCTGCTGCTGTCAGCTGCAAACGTCAGGGTCGTTTACCTGCAGACTCCGTGATCCTCTTCGGTCTGAAAAGTTGAAGCATTTTGTGAGTTGCTCTAATGTTTGTACGTTAATGTGTTTGGTTTGTACTGCATATTTAGCACGCATAGCGCACATTTCAGCGGCATTTAAAGTACAATTTGGCGATTGTTGACTGTGATTAACGGCTTCAAATGGCTCTTAATACGCACAGTATTTTTTGCCGACAGTGTTTAACATTATAAATTAATAAATTCTGCTCAATTTTAACTGCTTTCTGACTGTTTTCTTAGTGTTAGACTAGTCGACTAGTCTAAATTAAATTTTGCGTTTAATCGACAGGGAAATTAGTCGCCAGGAACATCCCTAATTGTCATACTGAGTTTGTTACAATATTTAGTTCTTTGAACTTTTCCCCTCCCTCCCGTTCCCTCCCACTGATAAACTGTGAACCAATAATGATAGTATCGTTAATAAAGAGTAAGGTATACATTCATACTCATGTACATAAATGCATACATACATGCTTGTGTATCAGCTGGAAAAAAGAAATTAGGTAAACGAAACAAGTCAATGTAATTGAAGAAAAAATTTAATCGATTTTTTAAAAATCAATGATTACTTGAAAAAATTGTGTGTATGTTATGAATAAATTCAGAACTCCTTTAGAAAAATGTGGCCTGTCACAACTGTAGTTAAGTGTATTTTATTACTGTTTGCCAGAGGTCCATGTCCCTACTAAGCCCTAAGCACTGAGCCCTCAGAGACTTCAGACATGTGAGGGCACCGAACACTGCGTGATGAGTGGGACAGCACTTTGTGAAGTCATGTTACCTGGACAGTCAGACATGTGTCTCTGCACAGTAAAGTGTGAAGCTGCTATCTCAGCATGTTAGATATTATTCCTGGAATGCCAGGAGTCAGAGGGAGTACCGGGAGTGTAGTCTCATGTGCTTTATGGAGACATGGCTGCACCAGGACATACCGGACAACAACGTCTCCATCAGCGACTTTCAGACTGTTCGGGTCGACTGGGATTGCACCAAGAGTGGTAAACCCAAAGGAGGGGAGCTGGCCTTTCTAGTCAACAACCGTTGGTGTAATCCTGGTCACATTACCATCAAGGAACGTATCTGTTGCCATTGAACTGTTGGCTGTTGGACTCAGGCCGTATTATTTGCCATGGGAGTTTTCACATGCCATTATTGTGACAGTTTACATCCCTCCCTCTGCCAACCTGATGTCGGTGTGTGACGTCATTCACTCCGCCATAGCCCGTCTCCAGACTCAACACACGAGTGCATTCATCGCCATCTCAGGTGACTTCAGTCACGTCACCATGGCAACAACACTTTGTTGTTTTTACACTAGTATGTGTACCACTGCTGTATATATTTGTACATATCGCTATATATAATATGATGTACTGTACATATTTTTAATATTTTATTTTTATTCCTTAAAGTTTTATCTCTACGTAATATTTCTATCTTAATTTCTATATTTTAAATTTCTATATGTTATATATATACTTTTACTTATATTCTAGTCTTTCTTGAATGGGTGCAACTGTAACACTAACAATTTCCCCCCCGGGGATCAATAAAGTATTTCTGATTCTGATTCTGATATTTGTTCTTGTAAGACAAACAACCATAGTACTGTACACTAGTTCTGGTTAACAACATGTGAGTAGAATGAAAAGGAGAACTTCATCTTGCTGACTCCATCCAGGCTTTTTTTTTCTTCTTTTTTCTTTTTTAGGAGAAGAAACAAAAAATGTCTGCAATACCATTGTCATTGCTGTTTTAACATCATACCACTGTGCATTGTAGGTGTTTTGCCTTAAGCAAAGTCTGTGACTTGCTGACTTACAAAAAGTGCGCATAAAGGTTTAAAAAGTCTGTGACAGAGCACTTAAATACTTTGTCAGTTTCTCTGTGGAACAGCGCTGAGCCCTCATGGATATATGGGAGTGAATGCTTCAGTATGTTAGTGCATAAGGAGAGACATGAGAACTGGGCCCTTATGCCACTCTGAAGGATCTATCACAGCATGATCCCTGACTCATTTGCTGTGGTAAACTAATGTTTGTATGTAAAGTAACTGCTGATTCAAGCTCAAAGCTTCCTCCTTCTCCCTCTTCACAATAAATGTGCTGTAAAGTGAATGCAGTGGCAGGCCTTTACTGTGAAACCACCACAAAATGTAGGTGAATTTGAAAACAGATACACATTTTATGTCAGTTTGAAATAGTGCAAAGATAAATACATTTCATTAGAACGAAAAACTCTGTTGCATGTATGAGGCACACTAGAGGTGATGGTGTGTCTGCCCTCAGGCCAGAACGTGCTGAAAATGTAACATTACAGGGAGCACTGTTTGCATGGAGCCTGTGTCATGATTTTGTCAGAGGTGATAAGTGAACTTAACATCTGTCAGAAAGCTTCTGTAAAAGAGACTCAGAAAAAGTCACCATGGCATTATGTTACCTGTGAGACTCCATTGCATTTCTTCATCAGATGTAGTTTCTTCTCCACCTCCTCAGGACAAAGGTGTAGCTTCACTAGTGTCTATTAACAGGTTGTGTGGCAACTGCTATATTCTGCATATCCTGTGTGCAGGGAAGTGTTAGATGAAAGAAGGTGGGGCAGAGTTTTCTGTCACTTTTTTGCATGTTGTTCACCATTTGAAAGGAGGGTTTTTAAGGGTTTGGGAGCAGTGTTATTTAATATAAGTAAAATCAGCAGAATCTTGTACTCTCTGCAACTTCAATTTTTGTCTGAACAGCCAGTTTTCAGAGTTGATCTATACATACATTACGTGTGAAAGCACATATCAAAAGAGCCTAAATTAAACAGGAAAATCAAAGGTCCATTTAGTAGCTCCTCCAGTGCTGTTGATCATATCACATGATCTTCATCAATCTGCTGTTGAATGGGCAGAATCACTGAGAAAAACACAAGACATCATAGTTCATTTAATTTACTCTTTGGGCTTTACAAACAGCACTCGCATGTCATCCTCTGGGGTTCGATCATTTCATCTCCTAGTTTCACTTTTGGTGGGATTCTTAGCAACCATGCTGAAAAACAGGCTCTGATGGCCATTTGTCTTGCTCTACTTCTTTCAGTCAAGCTGGTCTTAAACTTCACTTCATGTTGGTACTTGTCTTTAGATACAGTATTTCTTACTTTCTACATGACTGTGGAACTCCCAGACTCTTGTCACCTATGTGGTCCTCCTCAGTCCTAATTGGTCATCCTCACTTAACTGTCACTGGTTTTAGTCTTGTCCCTATTAGGGTTGTGCCGATTGGCGATCCAATCATATATTGGCGATTGAAGGGATGAACAGTGATCGTTTTTTTCCCTTGGTGATATTACCAGAGGTTGTGGCGAAATGCAGAGTTAAGAGAGAGAGGAAGAGACAGACAGACAGATAGGCAGAGAGACAGAGAGAGACAGAGGGAGAGGGAGAGAGAGAGCGTGTGTGTGTGTGTGTGTGCGTGCATATGACGGTGGAGCTTACTGCGGCTATAATTAGTTGATTAACAAGAACAAAGCACCATGAATTCAAACACTTCTGACCCTTAATGCAGGTAGGAGAGTAACTTGTGGCTCTACCATCTAAGACACACAACACGATGTCTGCCACCAGTTAGTTCAAAATATTAAATGATGAGTATGCAAAGTGTGCGCTGCGCTGTCTAAAGGAGGATCAAACGCACCCAACT
>JAJHUR010140465.1:28854-39202 GCA_027495735.1 Lutjanus campechanus | reverse complement strand
GTAAATCAGCATGTCTATATGTATGACAAAAAGTTTAAAAATCACTGGGAGAATATAAATACAAAATAATATAATAATATAAAATAAAATAATATAAATTGGCTATTTAATCTAATTGCAATGCAGCTTTAATTTTTTTCCAGAGCTACTTTTGTGGAGAGTGAAGGGGGCTGGCGTTGATTGCTTTTAGCACTGAATGTGGCTTTTTTTCATGGGTATATAAGTTATTACCTGTTGTTCTCTGAACTCCTTATGCAGGTCTGGGTTCTTGTCCTTCAAGTGTTTTGCCAAGTTGGAAGTGTTTCCACTAGGGTTGTGCTGATTAGCGATCCGATCATATATTGGCGATTGAAGGGATAAACAACGATCGTCTTTTTTCCCTTGGCGATATTACCAGAGGTTGTGGTGAATGCGCAGTTAAGAGAGAGAGGGAGAGACAGACAGAGAGAGAGAGAGAGAGAGAGAGAGAGAGAGAGAGAGAGAGAGAGAGAGAGAGAGAGAGAGAGAGAGAGAGAGACAGGGGGAGGGAGAGAGAGCATGAGAGCGTGAGAGCGTGTGTGTGTGCATATGACGGTGGAGCTTACTGCGGCTATAATTAGTTGATTAACAAGAACAAAGCACCATGAATTCAAACACTTCTGACCCTTAATGCAGGTAGGAGAGTAACTTGTGGCTCTACCATCTAAGACACACAACACGATGTCTGCCACCAGTTAGTTCAAAATATTAAATGAGTATGCAAAGTGTGCGCTGCGCTGTCTAAAGGAGGATCAAACGCACCCAACTGAGGTTCAAGGAGAACTTTCATGCCACATTTAAATCTCAGACAAAACTCCAAGTGAAAGGCCAAATCTTCAAGAACACTGGATTCATACTTTTCCAAATGACTTCTGGGTTAAATACTGTCAGAGATGGCAGCATACGGACGGATTTACCTCCAACAGCTGGCAGTAGTGAAATGTGTCTGTCACAGAAGAAAGATGCTAAAATCTCCCGAAGAATCCAAGCCAAACCTCAGTGAATAAAAGGTTGTTTTTTTAAAATAAATATATAATTCTAACTTGTGATCACTGACTTTATTAAGCCGACTGTATCTAACACTGCCACACGCACCCCGTGCCAGCCTTATGCTGGAGACACAGCAACGTCTGACCACAAACAAAATAAAGGATCCGTGTCAGCTTAATATCATGACTTTAAAAGCACTGAATTACTTACCTTAACTAATTTCGTTAGAATAAAATATGAAGAATTGTAAAATATCATTTCTATGAGGCTGTTCAGTCAGACAGCGACAGATCACAAGTAATTAACTTGTGTGGGCTGTATCAATCATCCTGGCAGTCTAGTGAAGATCAAGCTACGTGTGGCTTGTTCAGTCAATATTGTGTTCATTATAATGTTGTTAGTGCTGAAATGACACTTTCTGCCTAAATAATTAATACCTTGATAATACACAACTCTGAGCCTTAAGGTGGAGCAGCCATTCAGTACATGATGTGTTGCCAGTGTTGTGCTAGTTACTGAAAACCAGTAACTAGTTACCGTTACTAGTTACTTCATTTCAAAAGTAACTCAGTTACTAACTCAGTTACTTACACCAAAAAGTAATGCGTTACTGTGAAAAGTAACTTTAGTTACTAAAAAAAGAGTTTTACTTTTTAACTTTCAGTGATAATTAACTTAATTAAGCCTACGATGTTGAACATCGCAGTGCCCGCGGTGCCAGCTGTCTGCTCCGCTCAGCTGCAGCCTGTGAATGCCAACAAAGTCTGGAACCAGCTCAATATCATGACTTTGAAAACACCAAATGACTTATATTAACGAATTTCGTTAGATTAAAATATGTAGAACTGTAAAATATCATTTCCATGAGGCTGTTCAGTCCGACAGTAACAGATCACAGGCTGAACCTGGCATTTCATCCTCCAGCTGCAGTGAACGTCAAGTTGCACGCAGCCTGCAGTTTATAATGTTGACTAATATTGAAATGGCGGTCTTCTTCCTCAATAATAATGATTAATATCAGCAGAAAATACACCAAAGTGGTCAGGTTGGGAAGCTACATACATCGGGATGTATAGCGCCTCCCATTATTTACATTATTATTTACATTATTTATTTGACTAAGGTGGCGGAGCTGAGCTCCGGGGTGGCGGCGCTCAGCTCTGAGGTGGCGGCGCTCAGCTCCGGAGGGCTCCGGCCCACTTTAACCCTTGCATTTAACTAAAACGTTCTTTTCTTTTTGCTCGACAAAAGTGAAGTAGTGAGAATATCTCCAAGTGAAGAAACTCAACTTGGGCTCCGCCGCCGCCATGATACTAGTCTTGTTGTTGGTAAACACAAACACGCCCCCACAGCGCGTTTCCTCTCCCCCCCTCTCTGACACAGGAAGATTCAGGACTACACAACACTGCACTGCAGTTCTCTCGTCTCTAGCCGAGACAGTAAAATAACGTAAATAACGCAGTAACGCATCATGTAGTAACGGTAACGGAGTTACTGAATTAAAAAAATTACGCGTTAGAGTACTCGTTACTGCCAAAAATAACGCCGTTACAGTAATGCGTTACTTTGTAACTTTGTGTGTTATAGGTGAGTCCTTGTCATTTGGTGGCACAACATTATTAAACAGATATGGAAATCTACAGGTAACCTGTGGCAACATATTAAGCCTGCTGATATATCAAACATGCTTTTCTTTGCACACTTTTTGTCAATCAAAAACCGTTAGGCCTTACAGGTTGAACAGAGCTCTGGTAGGTGAGGTGTGTGACCTCATGACATTTCTTTAAGCATCTTTACACTGGCTTCTTGTATACAGAAGGATGGATTTGCACATTGTATTGATTAGCTGTGAGGCTTCATGCTCTGGCTCTTTGCAGACCTTTCATCCCCATATGGGGCTGTGCAGAGGTCTTCACCTGTTTTAGAGTCCAAGATTAAAACTGGATCTGGATCCTCCTGCCTGGGGAAATAAAAACTTCTATCTGGATTTGACTTGATTTGTTGATGCTTACTTTTCCTTTTGATCTGTTCTTGTGAGGCACTTTAAAGAATTCTATACGAGTAAAGATGATCTCTGCTGATCGGTGTTCATATAGCATCATCATTTGGTTAAGAGGAGCTCTGGCCAGGATTTGAGCCTCATTTTCGTCTAACCCATTGCTGGATGTTTGCTGCTCTGATGGTGACTGATTATTTCAGTCCATTAGTGGCTGTACACTGAGTAATTATTTCTCTCTGCCATGTGCTCTGTCAGTGCTGTGGGTTTGATCACTTGGTATGTTACTGCACTGCTGGGACTACAGTTAAGCTTTTGTCTAGCTGGTCCTGGGAGAACATTACTCTTGTCTTTTTTGTATTGGAGAGAGGCAAGCAAGTATAGTCCAGTGATTCTTATTTGAAAAGGTCCTGTGACTGCGATCTCTTCAGCTATCCACCTAGTTTTAAAGAGACAAATTGCTGTTCAGTAGTTGTATGAACCTTTTGTAATAAGGTGTTCAACTGTCCACATCATTATTTTCATGAGATTTGATTTGAACCCCAATGACCCAGTATCCAGCCTGTCCACACAGGCCATGTATCAGTTTGCATTTAGTTGCAGTATTTGTGTGTGAGTGTGACCTGAAGCATATTTTTACACTTCAAGTCTTTTTTCTTCCGTTACACAGGTGTAACCATAGTGGTTGTGTGTTGGGCTCTGAGCACTGCCAAAACATGGGTGATCTACACTCAATACCGTATTTAACAGGTATCATGTATGGACACTGACAGAAGACTGAAGCTGCTGCTCTGCTAGCAAATGTGAATTTATTTGTTATTCTACAACACAGGGTTGTACAATGAAATGCAAATTGAAATCCCTTCATGTTACACAAGAAAAACAGTGACAAACTGTGCTGCTCAAGCTCCTCCTCCTGTGCAGACACAGTGTTAGCCTTACTTCTTTCAGCTAGCTATCCATCTCCCAAATTTCTCCAACTGCATATATTTATTTGTCTGTATTTCTGACCAGTCTTATTCGTTGTATTCATGTGCACTTGGAACAAAATAGCTTTAGCGGCCATGGTGTGATTAGGGACAGAGGTCATGGACAACGCTTGCTAACCTCAGTCAGGGTCGTAGCTCAGGAACTGTACATGCTGATGCTGTGTAGAGCAGTCTCAGTCTGAAGTCTCTCATGATGAGTGAATGGTTAAAGTTGAACAGTTAAAAACAGCCACAGGTTGTATTATTTTGATTGGCTATGATTAGGGTACTCCTCATTCATACCAAATTTCAATACCTAAGGAGTGACTGTCGAAAGCATCAGTCAGCAAATAATCATGCAGCATTCTTATACCAAAATCTTATAATGCCAAGTTAACGTTACGCCTAGAGACGGGGATCATTATTCATTTTTTCATGTCAGCTACATATATGGACAGATAAGTAAGTGAATTTGTGCTGCTTGTTATCTGGCCAGGACAGCCAACCTGTTAGCTCCTCCATTAGTTCATTCATCATGTAGTGTATTCTGTATTTTTTTTTCTTTCTTTTTTTATTATTTATTTCATTTCTGTCTCATGCTTCATGTCCATGTTCGAAATAAAGACTTCAATCAATCAATCAATCAATCATATTGTCCACTCAGATGGAAGCCCCAGCGCCTTGTCTCCACGGATATACGTAGACACCTGGAGCCAAGTGTTTACGATGGATAACATGATGTTGCTTAGAGACTGATGCGTAAAAGCAGAGAAACACTGAAGTTGACAGTCAGACTTGGGCTAGCTACACAGAGAAAGTACTTGGCCACTTGGCCTAGAACCACAAACATCACCCCCACAGTCGTTCCCATCCACTTCTTTGGATTAAGCAGAATATTGCTGGTTCTTAATGTTCTCTTTGACAGTTTTTAATTTTTTTTATATTGTCCAAAACTGTGCATATATTCCATCAGTATCTTCATTTGGTTTTGGATAGGGTGCACTCTAATTGTTATGTGCTTGTCAGCAGAAGAAAGTTCATTTAGCACATTTGTTCCACGTTCTGATTATTTATAACTTGCTTTTATTAATTCAAGTGTTTGCTTTCACCTTTTTTCATGTTTTTCTTGTACTATGTTAAAGGGGACCTGTTATGATTTTTCTTATTTTCTGACGTAATAATGTTACAGTGTAGGATGTTCATATTAAACATGGCCAAATAATGAAATAAACATGAAATTCGTAATTCCTGTGAGCAAAATGCTCAGGTCTCAGACTGCTGTAAATACATAGTTTTCAATGTTATTTTCCTGTTGTTTTTTTCCCCAATGACAACTGACGTTGGCACGTGTGGATTTCTTGAGATGTTCATACACTTCAGATACAGTGCAGCATCCACAGCACTCCCACCCTCTACTACTGTCTTTGCTCGATTGCTCTGCTCAGGATTGTGTTAGTGTCATTGAGGTTCATGTCATCGGGTTTTCCCTCTGATGTCCTGCAGCTGCTTAGCTCTCTGTGATTTACAGTTTCTGATAGACAGGTATCTAGTTGTTGCTACTGTAGCTGACTGCTACAGATAGTTAGCCATGCAATCTACCAGTATTTGAGCTCCCATCCCTGGGAGAGTCATGTAGGCTAACTGAGCTATTTAGCAGTTAGCAGCTAAAGTAGCTAACTGCTAACAACAAGTAGAGCTTTGCCCATCAGGAAACTTCATAAATGACTGAAAGTTGAGGCAGACAAGCTGGAGGATGTCAAAAGGAAAACCAGACAATATTCAGTTCCACCAAAATCAAGGAATAAAGTTGTGCTTTGTAAGTATTCACTGAGGATCAGTAGCCAATACTCAGCCTAAGCATCGTCGATGTAAAGCGGAGCATGAAGGCGTGGGTCATGCCCCCCAGCAGACTTCTGGGAAGCTGGTCAGTCCAAAGTGGGCTTTTAGGTAGCCGCCCCTTAAAGACAGGAGCTGAAATGGCTTGTTTCAGACAGAGGGTGAATATATGGGCTGCATAAAGGGTTGGTATAACATAAATAAGGATGTTTTTGAACTGTGAATTCTGCAAAGCAACAAAAATATGCTAGAGTCCAGGCATGGAAATATAGAGCTGAAAATGAGCATAATAGGTCCTCTTTAATAGCTATGCATCAATAAACCAAAGCAAATTCATTGTGTGAAAATCTACTTCACAATAAATCTTGATTGTGATTATATATGTGTGTGTGTGTGTATATATATATATATATATATATATATGTATATATATATATATATATATATATATATATGTATATATTAGGGCTGCAACGAGTGGCATATTTTACTATCCAAGTGTTCAGGGTCACTATTCGAGTAGTACTCAAGTACTCGTTTACCGACGGGGGGGACACAGCGCCATGTAGAAGGAGAGCATGTGGGGGGAGAGCGGAGCAGCCGAAGACAGCCGTCCTGTTAGATCACTTATAATTAAGAGGGGAAACTGCCTGCCACGTAAATCGGACAGTAAAGTAACACACTTTTCTTCATAATAACACACTTTTTATTTTAATAAAACAGCTGAAACAGTTGTCCATACAGTGTGATATTTTTCCTCATAGATCCTTCCTCAAATCACTCGCACTTCAAAGAGAAAAAAAAAATGTCACGGAATTAAATTGTCCCGTTAATAGGCTAAACATTTTTCTTATAACGGCAGCGCACACTTCAATAAAGGAACCATTAACATTTCGCCTAAATAAACAATAAAATATTGGCTTATACATTTTTTAACCCAGAACGAGGTCATTCTGGATCACCTTTGGAGGTGTCTTCCACCTTGATCGTGGGACCTCCAACCCATACTCAGTACAGATGTTCCTGTGTACGATGCTAGCCTCCTGGTTATGACGCTCCATGTATGCCTTCCCTGCCAGCATCTTACACCCTGCTGTTATGTGCTGGATTGTCTCAGGGGCATCTTTGCACAGCCTGCACCTGGGGTCTTGTCTGATGTGGTAGATTCCGGCCTCTATTGACCTTGTGTTCAGGGCTTGCTCTTGTGTGGCCATGATCAGTGCCTCTGTGCTGTGTTTCAGTCCAGCCTTTTCCAGCCACTGGTATGTTTTCGCTATGTCAGCCACTTCCTCAAGCTGTCGATGGTACATGCCATGCAGGGGCTTGTCTGTCCATGCCATCCCTGCTGCTTGAGGCATTCACTCAGCAGGTCATCATTGATTTGATTGAAGTGTTTATTTCGAATATGAAACCCAAAATAATAATAAAAAAGAAAAAAAGAAAAGAAAACCAAACATTTAAACATAAGACATAGAAATACATATTTGAAAAGGAGTGAGAAGAAGTATAACTTAGAAACTCCCACCCCTTCTCCTCAACTAATGAATAGCAATGATAAGCTTTCTTGTAAACCTGTCCAGATGCTCATCCCTGATACTTACAGATAAATAAAATGTATTTATTTACTTTGTATTAAGAAAACCTAAATGTAATTTACATATATACACATACATACACATATACATACATACATACACACACACACACACACACACATATATATATATATATATATATATATATATATATATATATATATATACACAAACACATATTCATACATATCTACACACACATACACATATACTGTACATCGCGCACATCCACACACACGTGCACACACACACACACACACACACACACACACACACACACACACGAAAAGAACAAAAAGTATCCCCATCACACTTGGTGCTACCCAACACCTCCCTCATCCCTGTACCTCTTGAAAATCGTGTCTTTGTACCTCATTTTAAACTGTTCCATGTTTGGACACTGCTTCAACTCCATGGTGAACCTGTTCCATAGTCTCACCCCGCTAACTGAAACACAAAAACTTTTCCTGTTTGTACGAATTAAAGTTAAATTAAAGTTAAGTTTTCCCCTTAAATTATAACTCCCCTCATGAATACTGAATAATTTCTGTATATTTCTTGGTAATAGATTATTTTTAGCTTTGAACATTATTTGAGCTGTTTGATAATTCACTATGCCTGTAAATTTTAGTAATTTGGACTGTAAAAATAATGAGTTTGTGTGTTCCTGATAGCCAACATTGTGAATGATCCATATCATCATCTTCCTGATGTACTCCCAGAGGCTTGCTGTTTCCTCCTGGATAGTAGCTCTGACGCTCACTAGTCCGCGGCCTCCTGTCTTCCGCTTAGTGTATAGCCTCAGGACACTTGACTTAGGGTGAAACCCTACATGCATCGTAAGGAGCTTCCTTGTCTTGATATCAGTGGCTTCTATTTCTTCCAGTGGCCAGGATAATATACCAGCAGGGTATCTGATCACTGGCAGGGCGTAGGTGTTTATTGCCTGGAACTTGTTCTTGCCATTCAGCTGACTCTTCAGGACCTGCCTTTATTTGGCTGTGGCTGATCTCCGTGCTGCCTCCTCATGATTGCCATTTGCCTGTGGGATCCCTAGGTATTTGTAGCTGTCCTGAACATCTGCTATGTTGCCTTCAGATAGTTCAACCCCTTCAGTGGCGATCATCTTCCCTCTTCTGCACACCATCCGTCCACACTTGTCCAGTCCGAATGACATCCCGATGTCATTGCTGTATATCCTGGTGAGGTGAATGAGGGAGTCAATGTCACGCTCACTCTTGGCATACAGCTTGATGTCATCCATGTAGAGGCTGATTGTTGTCCCACTTCGGAATCGGTATCCAAAGCCACTCTTGGTGATGATCTGGCTGAGGGGGTTCAGGCCTATGCAGAACAGCGGGGGGACAGTGCATCTCCTTGGTATATACCACATTTGATGCTAACTTCTGCAATTGGCTGTGAGTTGGCTTCCAGAGTTGTCTTCCACAACCCCATCGAGTTCTTGATGAAGGCTCTAAGTGTCCTGTTGATCTTATACAGGTCTAGGCACTCCAGTATCCATGTGTGTGGCATCGCGTCATAGGCATTCTTGTAGTCAATCCAGGCAGTGCACAGGTTGGTACTTCTGGTCTTACAGTCCTGGGTGACTGCCCTGTCAACCAGTAGTTGGTGTTTGGCTCCTCTGGTGTTGTTGCCAATTCCTTTCTGTGCTCTACTCATGTATTGATCCATGATGCCTGACAGGAGCTTCAATGTTGTACTCAGACAGGTTATAGGCCGGTAGTTGGATGGCACTGGGCCCTTCTGTGGGTCCTTCATGATGAGGACTATACGGCGTTGGGTCAGCCACTCTGGGTGGGTTCCCGATCTTAGCAGCTGGTTCATCTGTGCTGCCAGTCGTTCATGGAGTGTGGTTAGCTTTTTGAGCCAGTAGGCGTGGATCATGTCAGGTCCTGGTGCTGTCCAGCTCTTCATCTTAGACACTCTTTCTTGGATGTCTGCGGTGGTAATTTCTACTGGTTCCTGTTATGGGAGGCTACTGTGGTCTGCCTTCAATTCGAGTAACCACTGGGCATTGGTGTTATGTGATGCCTCCTTCTCCCAGATGCTCTTCCAGTAGAGCTCAGTTTCAGCCTTTGGTGGGTCTATCTGGGTGTTCTTACTACCCTGCCATTGAGAGTAGGCCTTAGCTGAGTTGTTGGAGAACAGTCTATTTATTCTCCTGGTCTCGGCTTCTCTGCTGTATCTCTTAAGGCGGGTAGCCAGGGCTGTGAGCCTCTGCTTGGCAGTCTCCAGAGCTTCATCTATGGACAGCTTGTTGTATCTCCTTGGCACTTTCTTCCTGATCCTTACACCTTTCTGTAGCTCAGTTAGCAAGCTAACCTCCCTCCTTATTGCCGTGATCTTGCTCTGCAGTCTCCTCTTCCATGGAGGGTTCCCTTGCTCATTCTGGCTACTGCTGTTCATCTTGTTGCCTAGCATGCGTAGGATGACTGTTGCCGCTGCATACATCAGCTGATTGGTCTCAGTGATGGTTTCTGTGGGTATAGTCATCAGTGCCATGTTCACGTCTTCCAGTAGAGATTCATCTGGTACTTTGTCTCTTAACCTTGGCAGGTTGTGTTCCCCCAGGATTCTGTTATCTGTTCTCTCAGGTCAGCTGCCCTTGTGTTCAGGATATCTGTGCTTCTTGGGGCTTGGTACCCAATCTCGTTATTTGGGGATGCAGATGACATCCCCGCACTGACCTGTCGTCCTGGCTCCCCCTTGCCGTAGCATCTTTGTACTGTGGATGAGGCACATTGTACCTCATCAATCTCTAATTGTGACAGTAGGTTCTTCTCACGGATATTAGAGCACTGGGTCACAAGTTGTTTTGTACTGTGGATGTGGGGTTTCGAAGCATCCATAAGTCTCATATCCTCTTCATATATATATACATATATATATATATATATATATATATATATATATATATATATATA
>JAJHUR010140465.1:8921-21028 GCA_027495735.1 Lutjanus campechanus | reverse complement strand
TCATTTTTAAGAAAAGAATTTTTAAAGTTAGTCTTTTGGGGGAATTTTTGCTTTAGTTGACAGGACAGCCAAAGAGTAGACAAGAAACAGATCAGAGAGAGAGGGGATGACACGCAGCAAAAAGCCGGAGACGGGAGTCGAACCAGCACATAAAGATAACAACTTCTACTCATGGAACGGACACTTTACCAACTGAGCTAAACGCCCACTGTCACAAAGTGAGCTATTTAGGAGTACCTTTGCTGCTCAGAGTGGGACTTGAGACCAGAGGAAACATGTATTGATGCCCCCCAAAATACGTGTCTCACTACACTCTAAGATTTTTCTGCCATGACAAACCGGGCTGTGGTAGAGACTTTTTTTCATGTCCCGAGAGTCAACTGGCAGACGCAGCCAAAGCCAGCAGGACCGAGCGGCCAACTTTCGATAGAGTAAGTAGCCCATACAAATGCAAAAAGGGTATATTTTCTGAGTGTTTGCTTTATAAGTAAATAAGTAAATATGATGTCTTTACTTTGTAGTTAGAGCGAGTTTCGCAGCAGATAATGTCTAATTTAGGGGCTTCGATTTCTGGCCCCTTCCGCTACTATGGCCTGAGAAAAAACGCCGTCGGATGGATCTAAATTGCTCGAAAACGGCTCCAAGCTCCACCAAAATTGTCTGGGTGAGTCTACGAGCGTATTTAATCCTGACAATAAGGTCCAGGTGTCAAAAAACCGAACTTATCCTTTAAGTCAGCTGGCTGTGTGGGCAGGACGTTGATACAGGAGCTCCAACCAACGATCCAATGATCGCTACAGACTCTGACTCTAAATGATGTCACCAGACCAATATGGCAGCACTGGTGTCCGATACATTTTGGCTTCATTTCTGTACAGTAGGAGGAAGAGGAGATGTAGCGTCCATCTTTATTTATGTCAGTGGTGTTAACATGCGCCATATCCTGGTTTTGATTTTATTATGCGTATTATGTTCACATGCAACATGAGAAATCTGCTAATTCGTATCCCTGTGGACATGATTCTGTGAACAGTATCCTGGTTTCTGATCATTTTTGTGCAGTTGTGTCTTGGAATACTGGTATAGCATGTCCAGGTTTCTAAAAACCAGGATAAGGTCTTGCCTGATGTCAAATGTGTTTCCCCAGAATCACAACAGTGAGCAGCAGTCTCAAACAAAGATTTTTCTCCATGTGACACAGTGTATAGGTGCCTTTGGATTGTGTTAGTCTTCTGTGAATTAGATGAGAATTTAAGGAGCAGGAACAATTTTCTTAAATGACTCATTTGGTATATGTTGTGGATTAAATATGTATTACTTTTTTAATCTGTCTCTGAGTCTTTGACAAGTTGTGCTTGTGTCTGCACGTCACAACTGACGTGCGGACACAAGCACGTTGTCTTCAGATGAGACTGGCTGATGTGTTTCTGTTGCGGTGCATGTGCTGTCCAGTTAGGTTATCAAGTTTTATATAAACTCAAGCATATTCTTTTAATTCAACAGCATCCATTTTTAAACACAAACGAATGATGGTTAGAACCACCTCACCAACTTCTTTTGATAGTCTGTTTGGTTTGTGTTGCTGTTGTAGTTATCATGTTCAAAACTGAGAGTAACTGGACCGGCCGTGTTGGTGGGCGTGTGTGAAGCTCGAGGTGGCTTTAGCACCATGTTGTTAAAATGTGTCTGGAGGGGATCTGTCAAAGATTTGTTCATAGTATTTAAACCACTTCTGAAGTAGTCTTTTCCAGTCCATTCAGTTTGTATACCTTACTTTTCATGGAGTTGTAATCATAATACTAGCAAATAATGTATAATTTTTTCCCATGGACCCATTTTTAAAAAAATGACAAACTATTGCAACCCAAATCACAATGGGCCTTGACTATAAATTCTGGGAAGTGTTCATTCATAAATGCATAAATGAACGTTCCTGACCATTTTTCCTGCCATTTCCCCATCACCGTGTACACATTAAAAATTTAGAAATGACAAATAAATTCATATAGGCTGAGGTAACAGGCCATCTAATTGTTTTTATTTCTTCTCATCAGGAAAACAATCAAGGACATTTAAGCTTACTTCATGAATGAAACAAAATGTGCCTTTAGACAGAATTAAACGGCTCTTGTTTTTACCTCTCATTAGTAAAACAATAGACATATTTAAACTGACTTATAAAGGCTGTACTGCATACATATACTTTTATTTATTTGAAGACCCAAATAAAATCTCCTGTGACCCACCACCTGTGGGTCCCAACCCAGTCTTTGGGAATTGCTGATCTAAATGCTAACTGGGAGTATTAGTTTGAAGTGAGACTATCAAAGTAATACTGTCTGCTGTTATCAGACTCGATCTTTAAACTGCTCAGAAACTGCTTGTCTCTTAGAGGTCTTGACTACACAGATTTGTGTGTCTTTTCTTCAGGGAAGTGTTGCACAACTGGTCCACTGTGATGCTATGATTCAAACACAGGTGGCTTCAGATTGTTTTTCATTATGTAGCAACTTGTTGTGAGCAGGAGGCATGAGTTTGTGACTATACCATGCATGGCTGTATCATTAAATCATTATGATTAACACAGCACTAATAAAGAGATGAAACAGAGGAAATATCTCTGTCTTAGACATACTGAGCTGTGATTGAAGTCAGCAGTGAGGGGAGTATGGATGATGGATGGATGAATAGAAGAGAGAATCAGATTGAGAGGTTTGAGAAAGCAGGAAGGATGATGAAGGAAAGGGGGAGGAGAGAGTGGCTGGTAGGGTGGGTTGGGTTGCTAGGGGAGAGTATGTCAGACTGCTGCTGCTGAGAGCCAGGCCTGCTATTGGAAGCTACTTGCTTAGCAGGAGAGAGGCGGAAGAGGAGAGAGAGAAGTAGCTAATGAGTATTGTAGGCTGGTTGCTGAGACAGCACTGGGTTTATTTATAGAGTGCTGGCCAGCCAGCCCTTAGATACCAACAGCGAATCAGCTGACAGAGAAAGAGGTGGCCTCGGCCAATGGCAGTGTAAGAAGGGGGATGCCAGATTGAGGAAGTGCTGTGAGTGCCTCTCAGTCTCTTAAAGAGACGGTGCTGATTTTTCAGTACTAGGCAGATATTCTCTCTCTCCAGCAGTGTCATATCTGTAAGCAGGCCAGGACCCAGAGCACCACGACAGTCCCACTGACAATGATTGGATTACTTTCTCTTCCTTATCACACAACATGACACAACTACACACAAGCAATCAACACAGAGGTGGTTCACAGCTGCTGAATGGTTTTAAGTTCATAAATAGGACCTGGTTTAGCCACAGAGATCTATCTAAAATCTCAGGGAGCCATCTGGAAAAAGATGGACTGAACAGGAGAAGTGTCTACAGTGTGTGTGGAATATAATAGTAATGAGAAACCTATAATTACCAAGGTTATTCGTATGTGTTCACTGAGAATGTCTGCCCTGAATTATGTTATAGTGATATAAAAATAGACCACATTTTGCAGCACTGAAAACTGTTACTGTGGCCTGCAGAGAGCAGTCGCACTGTTCAGCTCTTGAACTGTAGCAGCTTGTAACCAAGTGTCTGTGCTTTGGACTTCATTCATTTTGTTCGTACTTTCAGCTAATTGAGCTGGGAAGCCTCACTGTTTTGTGATGTGCTCTTCTTCAGCTTCTATTGCAGCTGCTAATGCAAACTGTATTTCCTACTACTGCTGCTTCACAATAAAAGTTTTAGACATGCACATATAAAGATAGACTTGATGGTGTAATGACATGCCTGTCTGTTACAGGGTGTTGATATTTCAATTTTACTCTATTCCATTATTTATTTTACTTACTGCTGCGTCTTCTGTTATGGAAAGCTCATTCTTGACTTAAAGCGGAGTGTTGTATTCATTTATGTCAGAGTGATACAGATGTCAACAGAGATTCATTTGTGTGTGCACATGTTGATTTTCTCCTCCATCTGGATGGGTGTGTAAGAAGTAGGAAGAAGCACATTCCACATCGTACCTGTCTGGTCTTTTGATATTGAGTCCCTCCAGGATTTCTTGGGCTTGTCTTTGGGATTGTTGTGGCCTAAAATGGCTGATTTCTCTGCAGCTTTTTCTAAAAATTGTGATGCATGTTGCAATGTTTATAGGCTTTTCATTATTATTATTAAATTGCAGGAGGAAGTGAAAATAGCAAAAGAAAGTTGCAATTGTTTTTGTATAATTCTTTAAAAGTTCTAAGTAACCCCACCCTTAGGGCATATTCCATAAAAAGGCAAAAACTTTTTGAATAAAAGTTCACAAAGCATTGATAAATGTCAATAACAATGACAAACCTTGTGTTCTTTTCAGTACCTGTGACAAAATATTAAAATATAATTGCAAAAAAATAGTGAATAATAAAACAGAACATTGAATCGGTTCATTGAGAGGTACATGTATGATGTTTGCACAGGGGACTGCTGTGATTGGTGGAACTCGTGTGGAGTAACGATGATTAGTTCAATTTGCAGAAAAGTTGCAGAGCTTGGACAACATATCATGCAAAATTCACAGAGATTAGTTGTATTCGTTTGAATTGTGATTTCAACATGGCAGCTTCCTGGAAGAACTGAATTTTGTCCATTACTGGCCTGATGAGGAGAAGACTCGCTTTGTTGAAAGGTTTTTAATGATAATAATAATAATTATAATAAATTTTATTTATATTGCACTTTACATTAAAGAAATCTCAAAGTGCTACAAGAATGCATAGAAACAACAAAACAATGAAACATATAAAAAACATGTACAAAGCATGTATAAAAAAAGGCTAGGAAAAGGCCTTTGTGAAAAGGTGAGTCTTTAAGCTACGTTTAAAAGAATCCACAGTCTGTGGTGCTCTCAGATGCTCAGGGAGAGCATTCCACAGTCTGGGAGCAGCCGAGCAGAAGGCTCGATCACCCATGCTGTGCAGCTTGGTTCTGGGGACCCTGAGGAGGTTTGCTGTGCCGGAGCGAAGAGTGCGTGAGGAGGTCTGGGGAATGAGGAGTTCCTTAAGATAGGCTGGGGCGTTTCCATGTACACACTGGTGGGTGAGGAGGAAGATCTTATACTCAATCCTGAGTTCCACAGGGAGCCAGTGCAGTGATTTCAGGATGGGGGTGATATGGTCGTATTTTTTCTGCAGAGCTTATCGGTGAGGCCACAGGTGAAGGTCATGTGCTGGTGATACAAACTCCAAAATGTCCAGGTCCACAAGCTGTAGGGGTAGAATATGTGAGGGGCAGTTCCCTGTGTGACTGGTCCTAAAACCCAAGAACAAGCTCAGCACCTGTGTGTGGCAAACAATGGAGAAAGACATTGAGCTTGTTTAGATGTGTTGATACATCTAGTACAAATGATGAGATCAGTTCTCCCCAGTGATGAATCATATACTCTTCTATACATACAGTTAGTCCTTCACATCTTTCATGTGCAGTTACTTTGTGCATTATATTGTATTTTTACATTTTCTGTGCAATATATATTTTTTGACTGTGAAATTTTTGCTGCTAGTATTCTGTGCAATCCAATCTGGATCTCTGTGCAATCTGCCATTACAAAGCAACACTACTTATAGGATTTTTTTCTTATTATTGTAATGCCACACACCATGTGTGTACCACAATTTGCGTGCAGTTATCCTGCACAGTTATCCATATTTACCAAAATATCTGTCCATGCATCCAAATATCTATATAGCCTTGAGTGTATAGCTTTGGCAAATTTAGTACTTCATATTTTATATTTCTTAAGTGTTTTTTTCTTCTATTTCATCTTTATTTTAGAAGTATTCTATTGTCACTCACCCCTTTTTTTCTACCTGTTCTTGTTGAGCTGCTGTAACATGAATCTATCTTATTTTGTCTTAACATACAGTACCTCTATGCGTTATTACAGAGTGTGTATATCACAGGACTGTATAACAGTTAGTGCCACTGCATATCAAAATGGAGGTTTTGGTGTGTCTTTGCATAATGAACTGTCTTACTTTTAAGCAATTGTTAATACTGGTATTCCATTGTTTTTGCTATTTCCCACCTGGCAGAGCAGAGACACCATGCTTTAAAGGACCAGTGTGTAGGATTGGCATCTAGTGGTGAGCTTGCAGATTGCTAACACCTTGCCTCAGAACAGAATAGAACATATAGTGTCTGTGAATCTTACAAAAAACACAAAAAAAAGTCTGTATCTAGAGCCAGTGTTTGGTTTGGCGGACCAACATAGTCGCCTCTGAGAGTGAGGATCCGCATCCTCTGTTGATATGTGGGGCTCATTCAAAGGCAGGGGTTGTCAGCCTTTACAATCAAAAGAGCCATTTTTGGCCGAAAAAAGAAAAAAAAAAAAATCTGTCTGGAGCTACAGCTATTAAATTCTCTTTTTTCCCCAAAGACTTTTTTTCTGATATGGCATCCATAGTGCTCTTATGGAGACTCAAGAAGACGAGCCACCTTCAGAAATTTAGAGGAAAAGGCAACAAGACACAGACACAGACTACGATGCATACTTTTGGGGGAAGAAATATTAAAACTTTTTTAGAATTGTTTTACAGGCGACATTTTTTTTTTTTTTTACAAAGTTTCAAGCCAAGGTACTGCAATAGATTTTTAAGTTTTGACCCCAACTCAGACTCTTGTGTTTTGAAATAGGCTTTTTTTTTTCTGTAGATGAACATGAATCTTTGAGTTTTAGAAACTCAAAAAAATGGATTTCAAAATTTGGTCACAGTGAAATGTGAACCAGATTTGTCATGATTTTGGCGCCTGAAAATTAAGTGGTTTTAATTGAAAACCTACAACTATTATAAATAAAAATTAAAATGTTGAAAAAACAAAAAAACTAAACTGTTATTCATTTCCGTATAATTTTTTGCCCAAGTCACAGGGAGCCACAGGGGAGGGTCTTAAAAGACACGTGGTTCTGAAGCCGCTGGTTGCAGACCCCCGTTCTAAGCTGATGAAAACACAGCAGTTCTAATTTTCAGGTCATTATACCCTCATGAAAACACTTTTAATCAGTGTCTGCCATATTCTGCCTGTAATTCTTCTATTCTGCCACTCCGTAAATCTTACACTGAAGTCCTTGTAATGCATGTGAACAGATTTCCAATGGTTCCTAATTCTGATAGAACCTGTCACACAGTAAGAACATTCATCACTCCTCTCAGTCCAGCAGCTGAACTGGAGAAGAGACGTGGTCAGCAGCAGAGCCACTCCCCGTCCACTGTAAATCATACCATCATTAATTATGCAGTAAGCCCAGCTATATTCTCACTTACACATGTCTGTTTTGATAGCTGGCTCACTCGCTCTGTGAGGTTAGAGTAGCTGCTTCAGCTGTGACAGTTGGGAGATAATTTGACCAGAATAATAGAACAGAATCAATTCAAACAGTTAGCTTAGTATTACTCACTTGGCATTGAGCCATGATGATGACAAGAACTCCCGGTGTGTGTTTGACATCCAGGGTCAACCAGCCTTTGTTCACATGGAAAGACCAAAGAGCAACTGATACTGAACACTGATTGGATATCACAAGCGCTTGCACTGATTGGCTGTAGGAAATATCAGTTTGGTTGGTGTATGGAGTTTTCCCCACTTCTCCAAAAGATGCAGTGTGTGTGTGTCTGTGTGTATCTGTGTGTATCTGTGTGTATTTGAGACTGACAGACGCAGAAACAGTCAGCCATCATATTATTGTGCTGACCACCAGCTGTAGCTTTTGGAGTGTGTCTGGCATGGTTTGCTTGGCCCAGTCTTGGCCCATATCACAGCCGATTGAGCACACTGATCTGGCATCAGAAGAAGTTGGTAGAGAGCTCTCTGATTAGCTGTTTGTGCATCCATTTAGTGTAGATTTTTCACCTCTGCAGTTTTTCTTTTTTCCCCACTAGCAAAACAATGCAGGTTGGGGGGGTGGAGACTTTTATGTCTTTAATTTTGAAGGACAGGAAAGGGGGAGAGGGTATGGGGTCCTGACATGCAACAAAGTAGGTGGGAGTCAAACTTGTTGCTGAGGACTCATAGCCTTGGTATATGGGGCAACTACCAACTGAGGCCACGCCAACAGTTTGATATAGCTTTGAAAAAAAAAACATTGCAACATCTCTGTTGTTCAGTAGTTTTATTTTGGTTTTTGAGCGAAAAAGAAAAAGATGGAGACACCAAATTGTCATCTTATCATAAAGTTACAATAAAACAATTTTAGATAAACTTCACTGAGTCAGCCTCTGGTGATATTAGCTGACCTTGCCAGTGTTTTCTCTAAGCTGCTTTCACAATTAAGGCAAAACAAGAGCACAAGAAAAAACGATACGTCACTCTTCCAGATGATGAGTGGATTCGCAAGCAGTAACTGTTGCAATACTCTCTCAGGGATTTTGCTGCCATAGAAGAGCTGCATGATGAATCAAAATACCATGAAACAAAGCAAAAGCTTTGTAGCATCAGTTGCACTATTACTATTAAGGTATGATGAGGTTGCAATTTAATTTCCAGGTCTATGACTGCTTAAACAGACTCAGTGGCATGAAAACATAATTAGGGGGCCAAGCCCGCGGGTGCTGGGAACCCTATTGTTTTTGTTAAAGTTTTTATTATTATTTTTCTTCTCTATTTTACTAGCAGGGGGCACTATATCCAGGGAAACACTTTTTGGCCTATAACTCCCACAACGTATATCACACATTCAAAAACCTAATATGCCCAGATTCCCTGATTAGGCCTGAATCACCTGGGATAGGCCACGCCCATTTCCGCCTACAATTTTTTGTACATAAAATCACGAAACCTGGAAAACCTACTTTTTCAAACTCCTCCTTGGGGTTGTGTCTGATCAATGTGAAATTTGGCACATAGACTCTTCAGCTGGACCTGATCAAAAGTTATCAAAGGAATTGTGTTCGGTCAAAATATGTGCAAATTATTAATGAATAAATTTTTCTAGCTAGCTATAAAAACACAAACAATTGCATATCTTGGTGAAAATAAATCACAAAGCCTGTGTTGGAATGTGACTCTGGGGCTATGAGTCAAATTTGGCTAATGTTGACCACTAGGGGGCGCTGCAAATAACTGCAAAAAACGTTCCCAACGTTATATCTCTTAAAGGGCGAGACCGATTTTTACGAAATTTGGTGGGTATGATGCTGGGTCACTTCTAAGGCCATAACTTCAAGGTAATAACGACTGGTCAAAGTGGGCGTGGCTTATTACGAGATAAACAACAAACATTTATTTCAGCTCAAGTATTATGCTGAGGGCTGTGATATTTACAGAGTATATATAGAATAGGACACAGACCACCCATACCAAAAATTGTGCGTCTGCTCCACTAGGTGGCGCTGTAACGGACGCAAACGCATTTTGGCCTGTAACTTCCACATTTCAAATCGCATCTTCACAATCTTTATATCCAAGTGTTCCCTGAATACAGCCAGATGTACTGACATAGGCCCCGGCCACTCGCACAGCAGATTTCTCTTTGTAAGTCCCTACATGTCGAAAACCTACTTTTTCGAACTTCTCCTAGGGTTTAAGCTCCATCTGCACAAAATTTTGCACAAACAATCTCCAGACGTGCCTGATCAAAAGTTATCAAAAGAATTTTGCTACTCCAAAAAATATGGTACTTATAAATAAACATTTTTTTCCACTAGCTAAAAACACATACCCTTGCATATTTTTGTCAAAGTAAAAGCTATCAACATCAAACTCGATTCACTTGTTTCAGAGATCATCTGTGGCACTGTGCCAAATTTGGCGCAAATTGGCTGATAGGGGGCGCTATAAACAGAGAAACAAAAAGTGACATGAAAGTTGATCAGATTCACACGAAATTTGGTGAGCATGATGTGGAGTGACTCCCAAGGCCCGCCCTAAAGTTTAGTGATGTTTGGTCAAAGTAGGCGTGGCTTATTACAAAAAACATATTCAGCCTTTCACACTTCCAGTGCTCTTCCCATTACAATAAAGCAGCGACGAACGGGCCCTTGCGGCCTGCACGTGTCGGCATGCAGGCGATCCTGATTTACGATCGGCTTTATTCGCGTTCCATGGGTTTGGCGAGAGCTGGGGGCCGAGTTGCCCCCGTTCATAACTGCTTGCAGTTCTAGTTCTGTTTGTTTCTCATTTGTGTATTTTGTATATTATTGTATCTTCTTGTTGGCAGCAGACTAGCTGTTGGTGGTTGCCTTTGTGGTGTGTTCTGGTGCAACTTTTAACAGATAAAAACTGTGACATGATGTTCATCTTTGTTCTGCCACCTAGTTGGACTGCATGATTAAAATGAATGCAATCTAGTTTTTTAAGTGACACCAATTCAGCTGTTTTTGTATCAGAGCGGAGATCTGATGCATCAAGACAAAGTTACTTGATTTCTCCCAAAGTTGCACCAACAAATGACAAATGTGGTTTACTCCATGTGACCAACTGTACAGAAAGAGGGGCGCAACCTTGGTATAAAGAAATCTCACACGTGTGACAGTGGAGTAAAGAAGAGAAAAAGCTTCAAAGGAACTACAGAAAAGCAGTTAAGGAAACAGCGATGGAGACAATGACAGTCAAAAGCAAATATAACATCTCAATTTTATAAATTTGTTCAACATCAACCATGACCTGATGGCCAGTGGCTGCCAAATGTTCCATGTAGGTGGTCCCCAGTGGCCACCAAGTTTTATCCCCATACTTTGAGCTTTCACCAACATGTTTCATACCTATTAGTTCAACATGGGTTTACTAAGCTGATTCAAAATGATAACACATCTTTACAGAAGAACCAGAATCACTAAGGCTGTCTGTGAATGATTATGAGTTATATAGGGGGGAAACACACTGAAAAACACTGTCATGCTGACCTTTATTTCACAACAGTTCAACTTTTGAATCCTTTTTTTTTTATCAATTGCTTCCCTAATTATTGTGAATGATTCATTTAAAAAATTGCAGGATGGAGGGTGTGAACTTCCCAGTGGGCATCTGATGTCAATTCAACATCAATATGACATCAAACACTGATATCAAATTGTCATCATAATTTGGTCAAAAACGTAAATCAGCATGACATCAATCCTTTGACATCAATTTGATATATGTCAAATAATGATTTTATTGATGTTATTTTGACATTACTTCAATATCAAGCTTCTTTGACATTTCACTTAAATAATGATATTGATGTTATTTTGACATTGTTTCTATGTCAAACATTTGCCAAAAAAAAAAATGCAGATTGCCCATCCATCCATCCATCCATTTTCTGTAACCGCTTATCTGTGAGGGTCGCGGGGGGCTGGAGCCTATCCCAGCTGACATTGGGTGAGATGCAGGGTACACCCTGGACAAGTTGCCAGTTCATCGTAGGGCTGACACGCAGAGACAAACAACCACTCACTCTCACATTCACACCTACCGGCAATTTAGAGTCTCCAATTAACCTACTATGCTGCATGTCTTTGGACTGTGGGAGGAAGCCGGAGTACCCGGAGAGAACCCATGCAGACACGAGGAGAACATTACAGATTGCCCATCATAGTTAAAGGGATACGCCAACATTTTTTTGTTTTCGTGTCTTGCCTCACTTCCGAGTCCATGACAAGAAGATAGACACCATTCTTTCAACTGTGCGTGCAGTAGCGAGGGAGAGACGGACGGAGCTCGCCCGCCGCTAATTAGCTTAGCTCAAACACTGGGAGTCAATAGGATGTGTTAGCCTGCCTCTGCCTACGGTCATCTGATAAACTCTTAAGCAACTCTAAACGGTCCTGTGTGCTTGTTGTGACTCGTTTTTTACCGCGTTATGTTACGTTATCTATTTTTAGACTAAGATCACCACTTTTATGTCATTTTCGAAAGAAATACACAGGAAACTAAACCGCTGTTTGCGCGCATGCGCAAAACACCGCGGGTGTGTTTGTAGCCTCTGTTTACGAGTAGAAGAAGATTGCTACTACGGATTATGGCCGACTTTGAAAGAGAGGACGAGGATGATTTCTTCGGGACTGACGAAGATTCACAACCGTACCTATTTGAACCAGAATATACGGAGGAGGAACTACATGTTGTGGAAGCTGAGCGTGCACGAAGAGAAGCTGAGACAGTCGAGCAGCCTG
>JAJHUR010140464.1:537778-556188 GCA_027495735.1 Lutjanus campechanus | reverse complement strand
AAAATCTATCTGACATGACTATGGCAAAAATCATGGAGGTGGTAGCCTAATAGTAAAGTTTTATTCACGTTAGGTTTACTCATGTTTGCAGACTTCCTTCCTCACTCTCAGACGTATCCCATGTTGTCCTGGAGGTTATAGCAGCTAGTGACTAGCTAGCCACAACTAGCAGGAAATGCACTGTTATCTTGAATAAATTACATATTTCTCTGTGTTTGAACGGTGTTGGAAACATGAGGGATAATTTAAGTACATAACTCAACAAAATACATAATATACTGTATGTCTAGCATTTAAAAAAATACCTAATGAAACCTTTGTCATTGTTTTATTTTGTTGTTAATCGGTCTCCTTTTTGTTGCCTGGAGATCTTTTATTTGTGTGGGGGCAAAATAACAGACAATGACTGGAGTGCTTTGATTCATTTATATCTTTTGATGGTGCAGATGTTTCAAGTATAGTTTTTTCATCAGAGGAAAATAAAGTGTGGCCTGCAGTGTGCCTCTTGGTCCACTCTCCTCTCTGGAGTTTCCTGACCTTGATTCAAGAAGCACCTCATTCAGCCTCACACGGATGGAAGTGTGGAAAATCATAAATTCACCTGCAGCCACTGGTCATACTCAATCCTGAGAGCAAGAAAAGAAAAACCCGGTGTCCTAAATCATCTCTAATGGATTAATTTTGTCATGCTTAGCACCATGACTTTGCTTTTCTTTCAGAGTAAAGACAGTGCACGTTTACAATTGTCCTGCGCTGGCCTGGTACGACGAGCTGTGTAGTCCACTGCTTTAATTTGAATGAGCCTGAGAGTGAAATAAATATTTAAATCTTAGAATCAATTTTCTTCAGAAGAATATGCTCCACAGTTCATCACGCTCCATCTCTGACCTCAAATTGAGGTGAGTTGAGCCCACTTAGATGAATACAGAAGCAGAGAACCGCTTTATTGCAATTATTTTTTTCATGTCCATATCTTGAGATCACGAGTTAATTGCGTCGTTATCTTGAGATAAAAGAGCTTGTTTTCTCGAGATAGCAAGATAATCAGAAAAAAAGGTCATTTTCTTTTATAAATAATGTTTATCCCTTCAGTCTGGTGCTATTTGGGGATTGTGCTGATGGGTTTCAATATGATGCGTTGTTGAAATGTGAACTTCATTGCTCTTAAAAGAATAAATAAGGTCTGTCAGAGACCAGGAGTGCCTTGCCTGTGTCGCAGTTGTGTTCTCTCTCTTGGTTTTGTGATGAATCAGGCACAAGCGTCACTCTTTGGCTCCAACCAGCCGTTTACTCTGATAGCAGCAGATTCATAGTAGGTCTCTCACGGTCAACTTCGTAGTAGTAAGCTCCAGAGAAAG
Source organism: Lutjanus campechanus (assembly GCA_027495735.1). Classification (NCBI taxonomy): domain Eukaryota; kingdom Metazoa; phylum Chordata; class Actinopteri; order Lutjaniformes; family Lutjanidae; genus Lutjanus; species Lutjanus campechanus. Next base: position 554,830 of record JAJHUR010140464.1, on the reverse strand, counting down.
GATACAGCAGACTGGTGGCAGTATGTGGGGCACATACAGTCAGTGGACACACCCCTGAAATCTGAAGAGGTCCAGTAGATGGAGTTCATGTTATACACAACCAAACGTGCTGCAAAACCATACCCGTCCGGCCAAAATATACTGAGTGAGTCCCTTGTTGTCATCACGTGCAACTGTACAACACACCTGTTAAATGATAGGCTGTTTGTGTGTCACTTGTAGCACTAGCACATGCTAGGCTCTTTATGAGCTGGTGCAGGAGCCCGCTTGGGGTTTGTCTGTTAAATGATTGACTATTTCACTTGTCAATCGTAGCTTGCTGCATTATCAAGGGATATAAGAGGCTGCTTATGAGCCGAGGCGTATTCGTTAGGTACTTTCAAGGTGGTTTGCATTTAATGCATTTTATCAAACTATTTTCTGATTGCTATTGATGATGTGTCTTTGGCCAACACATATTGCTGTTGTTTTATCGCCCAGGCCTAGTAGTAATTAATTTCATATCAAGGTGTACCAATTATTGATCAATGCATCAGACTGTACTTCAGTTTTATCAAGGTCTAGCACAGGCAGAAGTTGTATTGCGTCTTTCTGTTAGAGACAGCATTCAGATCAGTCCTCGAGCGCGAGCGCACCTCGGTGATCATTTTGTGTACGTCAGTGATCATGATAAATGATCTCATTATCCCAGTAAATCAGCCTTTTGTTGAGAGTTTCATGAGATAACGAGATAAATTAACCCATTATCACGAGAAAACAAGATTTGTTAACTTGATAACGAAACAATTAACTGATGATCTCAAGATAATTCTGTGATCAATCGTGTTTCTGTTACCGCGTGCTCCAAACTCTGAAAAGGGTTTCCCAGACATTTTCAGGGCATGTTGATGCATCAGTAAATGGCTGCACAGAGACTCTCAGGAGCAACAAAGGTGAAAGAGGTAATGACTTTATGGTTAGCAGATGGCTTAAGCACTCTTAAATCGTGCTGCCCTAAGACAAAGAAAGTGCTTAATGTAGTTGTAACATTAATTTCACGGTTATTCAGGCTGATTACTTTGTGTAGTGTGTGGCAGCGATGTCATCAGAGATGTGGAAATCTTCCACTCCGAGCCTACAGCCCATTCTGCAGAGTTAAAACCTGATCCTGCTTTTTTTTTTTTTGCTTCTTGGTGCAGCTGGCGGTTGCTTTGTCTGCATTTTGCTCTCTTTAGGTCACTTGAAGGAGTCAGGTCAATTCCCCTTTTATCCAGACTGCTGTAATGATACCACAGCTCTCAACCACCTTTAATGAACTTGTAGTTTGTCTGCAGAGTCTGATGACAGGACGCACAATATAATTGTCATCTGTATTGGCAGATAAAGGCTCAAAATGCCGATATTTCTGCTGATATGATGACGTTTTAATTAGGCTATGTGCAAGCGACATGAGTGTGTCTGCGGTGTGGAGTGTCATACAGACAGCAAAGTTGCTATTTGCAATGATTGCTCAGCATCAGTCACATGAGGGAGAGGCAAATCACATTTCTTCAACACTACAAATTTAAGTGGCCATCGTAAGAGCCATCATCCCGATCATTAGGACCTGATTCCGCTGGGCACGGCTGTGTCGTGTCACAGCTGTGCCATGGCCCCGGGAACTGATCGCAGCCACTTTTCACAATGTTTGTGATTGTGTAGTCCATTTTTGACAGATGCCGCATCACTCTGCACAGAGCTGATCAGAGCAGGCAGAAGGTCAGACACATTATCAGCGTAGAGAATCCAGTTAATTTTCTAAATAAAACATGCGCAGACTTGCAATCATGTAAACAGGCAAAAAAGAAACGATTGACCTATGTTGCCTAGTTATCCATAGTAAAATGTGGTTGCTACGTCAAATGCTGCAGGTGGAGTATGAAACTGTGTGGAGGACAGGTTATAACAGACATAATAAGATGTTAATTCCACTACAGGAGAGACTGTATGTTCTCTGGGTGGGAAAAATATGTGCATATATCGGCAATTAACCAAAATTAGTTGTAAAATATTGGTGTAGCGGATATCATCAAAAATCCAATATTGTGCATCCCTATGACAAATAACTAAATAAATATGAATAGGCTAATTTAAATAGCTTAGTACCTCAGTAAGTGGATCGCAGCACAGTTGGTTTGAAACAACATAGTAACAACATGGCAGCAGAGTGATAATAACATACATGTAGTTGTAAAAAGTGATACGGTTCGCTGATATTATTAAATTAACTTTACCACGTTATTAGGTTATAAAGGTCTTTAGGGGAATACTGAAACATCCCGAATATAGAACGTAACCACCCAGAAAGTGATGATACCACAACCAACAACCTCTAAATGGTCTCCGGCAAATCCTGCAGAGACCCCATGTCAGGCCGTACCTTTGACAGTTAGAGCGGCAGATCTCTGGGTATTTCCCTCGCACTTTCACATTTTCCTTATGTACCGAATATGTAGAAAAGGAAAAAAAAAACTGGGCCAGTCTCCCGACACACGGCGCTCCAGAAATACCTGCAGGTGATAACTAGCTGCGGTTTTCTAGCAGGTGTCCTGTCACCTCCGCCATTATGCATGCATCATACCTGTGGGTGGAGGTGGTAATTAACTGTTGCTTTGCCATTTTTAGAACGTTGCCATGACAGCTCTCTCTGTGCGTCTTGTCTTCTCACCTTTATTTTCTCAATAACTGTCACCTACTTCCACTGTCTCCCTCTATTCCTTTGTCCCTCAGGCTATGTGCTATTACATTTTTTTCTTTCTCTATTGTCTTATAAAAGCATATTTAAGGTGCAGTATTTCCATAACATAGAGTAAGTTGACAGAATCCTCTCACCTTACATACCTGGTGCGTGTGTGTGTGTGTGCGCATGTGTGTGTGTTCATGAATTTGGGATGGTCCTGACGGGCTGACAGCACCATCCATCATGGTCACATCAGGTCACAGACTCTGCCCAGTGGGCTGTGGCCTGCAGGTAGCAGCAGCTGCAGCACAGTGCCTCAGCTGTCATCCATCTACAGAACGTCAGTGTGACAAGTGCTGTCCACTTAAGTCTCCTGGACTCCACAGGACTGGGCTGCAAATAAAAAAAATGACCCGTCTTTTTGTGCTCCAAGACAGCAAATAAAAAACAAATTTGTAGCTTGATTGACGCTGATATTCAGGTCTGTCACGCGCAGTGACTTACTGTCAGCATTCTTTTACTTTCTTGAGACGTCTTTTTCAGCAGCGTCCCTAATTTGCGTACTTGGTGGCTTGGTTGGTGGAGTGTTTGCCCCGTATGCCGGGGCTGTGGGTCCTCTGCAGCAGCCGGGGGTTTGACTCCTGCCTGTGGCCCTTTTCTGCATGTCATTCCCTCATTCTCTCTCCCCTGTCCTGATTTAACATAAAGGTATAAAAGCCCAAAAAATGGGTAAAAGAATGGCTATTGAAAATGTGTGGCACATTATGAAGCACAAAATGGGTTCCAGCTTCTCCAGTGTGAGTATTTTCTGTTCTTCTCTGTTTTATATAATTGTAAACTAAATATCGTTGACTTTTGGACTCTTAGTCAGACACAAATAGTAATTTGAATATGTCACCTTGGGCTCTAGGAAGCTTTGATGGACATTTTCCTATCTTCTTATCTTAGGGGTTCTTTCTCTCTAAGTTTTAATGACTCAGTGCCACTTTAGGGAGCGCGCATATGATTTAGGGCCACCCAAGAACACCCATTAACTTAATGGCATTTAAGGTCACATAATGGCATTTGACATTAACATTACTCGAGCCCTGAATTCACCTGTTTGCAGATAAGGCAGATCACATTATCTGTCTCCTGAGGTTCGATGGAGTAAGAGCTGATGCGTTTTCCCTGAAACCTCATTTTCTCCTGAACCATACAGTGGTTTTTCTGTCGTCTCTGAGTTGTCCACTGAAATTAAACACTAGTATTGATGTTGTAATTTCTGCAACGCTTGCAAAATGACACTAGTTTCCAAACAGTAGCTTTTTCCTATATGTCCCATGTTAACATTTTATAATAACCATCATTAATTAATGGTAAATTGATAGTTAATTACACTTTAGTTAATAGTGATTTCACTCTTAACGAACAATATGAAGTATTTATTAATGATTACCTAATGATTTGTAGTCCTTTAAGAAATCCTTACATAAAGAGATGGACCAGATATTTGTAAAAAATGTGTAGTCGCCCTTTAAAAGCGCCTGTGCCAACAGAAGAAGACTTTATCTTTTTGGGGGCTCGCCCAGGATCCCAGACATCTTTAAAATGACCATTTCATTGAGATTTATAAACACAAAGTACAAATAGATACTAAATTAGGACAAATGAAATCAGGTCTAACTAAAAGACACAAAGTCCCAGGCTGAGAGGCATTAACAGTATCCCCTGTGCCACAAACCTCTGTCTTCTGCTGCTGACACAGGCGCTTTTAAGCACATCACTCGGGCCTGGTGAACCTCATGGAGGGGTGGAGCTCTAGAGGACAGAGAACAGGGGCAACAGCTTTGTGGTTGTAATGTTCATGAGGCTGTGGTTATCCTACAGATCGTAATAGGTCTTATTATACAGTGAGGTCAAGTTTCAAACAATGATCTCACTACAATGAAATGGCTACTACGAGGACAAACACCACCACACACGAATACGATAGGGCTCATTGAATCCACACAAGCCCCAACAAGCTAGCATGACATGCTGGTATCAATGAATACCTCAGGTCATCAAATTTCATGTGATACCATCTTCACTCTAGCTTTAAACCTGAGCCTCCAGCAGCCTCTGACAGACGGTAATGTCCGCTGAGGAACATAGGTGTCCTAGCAGAGTTTGAGAGGTTAACGTGTCCGTCCCCTGTACAGTAACACGCACAGTTTGTCACATTAAAATGATGATGGTCCACTGCCATCATTCCCTGAGAAATGGAGTAATAAAATGAAACGGCTGCCCGTGGTGAAATATTTAATAACCGGGATAGCAAATATTAATGTTTGAAAGTAGAAGTGCGATATCATCAAAAGGTGAGCGCTAGTTTAAGAGGGAGAGGACGTTTGAGTGATGATATCTGAGGTCTGGGAAAGCTCTTCTCTGTGTCTGTTATTGCGCTGGAGATGGAGACCAGAGGGGATGTAGACCAGACATGCCAACATCAACATGCTACTGTAAATCAGTCAGGCTTCTCCCTTTTTAGGGCCCATTTTGATGATTGCCCCCAAGGCTCAATCACTTGTTACCTATAAAGATTTGTTCTATATTCAACCTTCAAGTTGTTGCTTAGACACAGATGTTACAATCACGCAGTGCGGAGCGATCAAACGAAGAATAATGTAACAGGAATACAAATGGTGGCTGCACAGGACATCAACCTCTGGTGTGATAAATGCACAGCACCAGTAGACTGTAGCCAATCTAAATGTTACAAGGTTGTGAGGGCATTAACGTCTCTGAGATGATCAACTCAGCCATCATGGATGTTTTATTGATTTTGGCACGCAGCACCTCTAGATCTACACAATAAGCCACCAACTTCACATCTTGCACACTCTCAATTCTGCACCTTTTAATAAGGCACATGTGTAGTTTCCAGTTGGTCGATTGACAGAAAATGAAGCGCTGCTATTTATAAAACTATATGTTCACAGTATGAAAAAAGCATTACATGGCTTCAGCTTCTCAACTGTGAAAATTACGTGATATTAAACTGAATGTGTTTGGGTTTCAGACTGAAAAAATAAGAAACTTTAAGATGTTGAGCTTTTGGAAATCATGACGGGCATTATCACTATTTTCTGGCATTTCATAGACAAAGCTATAAATCATTTAGCTGAGAAAATAATCTGCAGGTAAATTGGTAATGAAATTAATTGTTAGTTGTCGTTTCTTCACTTCTAAACAAAAAACAGTGTTCATTTAATTAGTATTAGACTGGACTACTTAATTAATTCCCAGAGGAGAAACAAGTTTGGTCACCCATGCACAGTGACAAACAACAAAAGATGCAGATGTCAGACAGGTTCACAGCAGACGACACAGGAATGAAAATGAGCCATGATCGAGAGATGCTCACTAGTAATTTTTATTCAAGCCAAGTCTCAAGTCTTTGAGCTCGAATCCAAGTTTTTGATCACAAGTCCAAGTCAGGTGTCAAGTCTATAATGTTTGTAATGAGCGCTCTGTCATGTGTTCTTAGCCATCTGAAGGAATTCAAAACATGTACTATGCAGTGACTGCTTGGTGTATGATCACTTTTTAAATATTTTTTAATGCATTTTTTGGGGGTAGCTTTTATGCCTTTATTTGATAGGACAGCAGAAGTGGGGGTGGGAGAGGGGGAGAGAGATTAGGGAGGATGGCACACAAGGGGCTACAGGCAGGAGTCGAAGCCATGGCCTCTGCAGAGGACCCACAGCCTCAGCTCATGGAATGCATGCGCCACCAACTGAGCCACCAAGCTACCGAATGTGATCACCTGGATCAGGTTATTGCAGTGCAATACAAAATTATGCCCTGCCACTGCATCACATATCATGCAGCACAGAACATCTAACATTCAGGTGGATGAAGGCTTGGAAAAATTAAAACCTACTGCTGTGAGTAAGCAGATACAAAGGTTGCGCTCTGAGTGGGGTAGGGAAAAAACGCAGTTCTCTCATGTGCTGACAGGCAGGAGAGAGAGAGAGAGGGCACAAGCAAATCACCATATCAGTCACAAAAGACTCAGCACAGAGTGAGACAGAAAAACTGAGACATGCCACAGATAAAAGTTAATGAAAGAGCAGGAGAAGACCAAGAAGCCACCGTCATTCCTCCCTGTCAAGCTGGGAAGATGAAACTGTTTTACAGTCATGGCACTAACGAACAAACAACCTTCACATTAAACAGTCCCTCCAGAATGTTGCGATTGCAGCAATTCACGCTACGTCCGCAACTTTTCCGCAAATTTAACCAATCAGTTGTAGCTTCGTGCAAATTCCAACTCAGAAAAGAACACAAGAAAGGTTTGTCATTGTTACTGGAATTCATCAATGCTCTGTGCACTTTTATATATTGTAATTTTGTGCTTGCTGGTTTGATTGAGCTTTATCTCCAAAAAGATTTTGCTGCTTTGGGGATTCCCTCCAGGTGCACTTCTTCATTTACAAGTAAGGCATATTATGTAAGAATTTTTGTCATCCTGAGCCTTTTTGGTAAAGTATGGAACAGAGAGCAGCTTTATTCTTCCTGGAAAAAATAACATTTGCTTTTTAATAGGTTATATAAAAATAGCAATTTTTTTGCAATCCATTGTCATGCAAAAAATTAAACATAGCAATGCATGCCATGTATCACAATTCTTGAGAAAAATTGCTGTGAATTCAGGCATTTTTGGCTGCAACAATCCCCAAAACAGCCTGCAAAATCCTGGAGCGACTGATTAAAGTGACTCGCCTATCCTGGTGTGTTGTCAGGTACCTGATAAAGTTTGATGTGGTCAATGCTGCATCCTTTATTATCACAGACATTACATTTAGCGAGTCTTTTGTTTGGGCCTTGTGTGGAGTTATTATAGTCAAAGGTTATTATGACAAGTGGCACAGCAGCGGCAGGTGGGCTCGCCACGTGTTGTTGCTACATCTCAGGAGGGAATGACCTTCAGCTTGTCATCCCCTTAATGTTAATAGATCAAAAATCAAAATGTTTTTTCATTTTGATTCAAATCTTTAGTCCGACTTGAGTCTAAAGTCTTCTCTGGACAAGTCCAAGAGTTCCCATCTCTGCTATAATCCCTCCAGCTTAAAAGCATCACAGAAATATTAGCAAAATGTTGTTGCAAGCTCTGTGAGAAATCTCTAATCATTCATGTTTCTGCTATAGATACATATAATATATAAACTTCAATAATACAGTGACAAAAAGCAGGGCTGCACAATTAATCACAACATTGTGCAGTATCCAAATGGCAGAAACCGAACCAAATCCTGGCCCAAAATTATTGTTCTGCAGATGAAAGAAAACATGTTTGTTTGGTTTTATTTTTTTTATTTTGGTAAAAATTCAAATTGAAATGCGTGCATCTCTAACAAAAAGTACACACTTCTATGTCAGAGTCTCAGAATTTGTCTCCAAAATCACAGTTTGTCTCTTGCCAACCCAGCATCCTTTTGTTATACAGTCTGAAATTGCAAATGGAAAACCACCTAATTGAGAACAGGGTATAGCCAGTGTTTTGGAGGACCAGTGTAATATACACACACGTGATGGGCAGAGCAGATATCAGGGATTTGTCCATACCACAGGCAGGCTTAGAGCAGCAGCCTATTAGGTTTTCATTGATGTCTCCAAAGATTCAATACAAGATAAGACGTCCAGATCCAAAGCAGTGCTTGCTTACCTTGTTCTGTGTCCTTGGCACAGGCTAATTCACACTCATGGTGGCATATTTATGGTGTGAAGCACAAGCTGACTGCCAGATTGCACAACTGTTGTTTTTACAATGTGCTGTACAGTGGAGAAAGTTTATGCGGCACTTTGAACTTAGGGTTGAGTGATATCGGACGATATTTACTGTATACTGTGAGGCCACAAGAAGTCAACAGAGGATTTTGCCTGATTGTTTATAAGGTGGCAGTTATCCCTTCGATACTGTATATTTAGGTGCATTAGGTAATTGTGGGTAATGTTGCAAGGTGCAGCTTTATGACTGTATCTGACTGTGTTGGATTTTTAGCTCAGCTGCATCTGTGGATGACGACGCTGGTCGGTCCACCACTTTGATTCTGTCTCAACAACAAGGCTATTTGAAGGAATGTCAAGAAATTTGGTAGCCTACAGACATCCGTGGTACCCACAGGATGAATTCTTGTGACTTTGCTAATACTGTAACCTTTCTACCAACACCACAAGCCACTCAAAGTTTCTACTTATCCAGTAAAATGTCTCGGCATCTGCTGGATGGATTGGCACCATATTTGGTATCAGATATTGATGTCCCCTCAGGATGAATCATAATTACTTTGTTGATTACCTGAGATAATTGGTGTCTCCCTGGAACTGAAACTTACAAAAATACATCATAAATTACCCAAACATCTACATTTCTAAACTCCAGATAAAGCACGCAACAAACCACATGACTGTCTGACTTTTCTGCTGCAAAACAGTGTCCTTTGAAAGTCTTTTCTTTGTACAGGAGAAATTCTTTTGACTTGCCCTGATGCCGAGAATGCTTTATTTGGAGATGCCTTTCCAATTTGTACATTTTTAAGCTCGCATTGCTGAGCACCTCTCCACATAAAACGCATAGTGAGGCCTCTGCTCTGCATTTCCAATGATTTTGTTGGAACCAACATGAGCTGAAAGAAAAGGAAAGAATAGAAATCGTTACTGGGTGTAACTCCAGCTCTGTGAATACATGATGATCTTCTCTTCTTATATTTTAATTAGGAAAATTATTTAACATATTATATTATAGCATTATTATGAATTTTACTCTAGCATGCAACCGTAAGTTTAGGAAAGACTGCATTCTGGCAACATTTTCAAGTCAAAATTTCAGTTTGTTCAATATTTTGGTTGAAGATCAACACTGATGATATGTCCTCATCAACCTCAGCTCTTCTTTGTGTTTAATGCTAGTTTGCAAATGTTGAATATCATGCAAAACTAAGATTTTGAAACTTAAAGCGATATTCCACTCTTAGATAATCATCCACCCAATATGTACTCACCCCATGTCGATGTGATGATGGGTGAAGGTCTTCAGTTCACAAAACAATCCTGGAGTTTTAGGAGAAACAGGGTTGCAGCCTCATCCAGTACAATGGCAGTGAATGTCAACGTCAAATGTTTTAAAAAACATTGAATAAATTCTTAATACTTTTAAACAAAGCATACAAACACGTGCCACTACAGTACACTCACACCCTCTTTTTAATTCAAGTGTAAATTGCTCAAGCCTGATTAGGTCGGGATTTATATAATGAAATTAAACTGCAAATGTTCAGAAATGGTTTTTGGAGGAGTACGTGAGGCGTCTGTTACCATTAAAGCCTGGGTAACAGTGCTGTTGTTAACCTGCATTATTAACCCTCTTTGAGTCTCCCTTGTCTTGTGTTTTAGTCATTTAACATTGTTGTACACATTAAGCCCTTCTTTGAAACTAAAATTATTTCTCTCTGCACCATCGCAGCCTTATTACAAACTCTGTCAGTGCCTCTCTATGGAGATCTGTGCAACAGTCAGTCAGTCGCATGTTAACTAGTCCGTGACCCATTATCCTCTCTGTATTTGTGCCTAACTCTCAAATACAAGTATACCCCACGCCATGTAATGATCATAACAGCGTGTTGTACCCCCACCAGTGGATGTCACGTAGGAACCGGTGTCTTTTCTCTGTTTTGATGAATTAGTCGGCTGCATGAAAGTCTTTATTGGTCTCCTGGTATCACTGCAGCTCACTTCAGGCGAACAGCTCAGGCTGTTAACAAAGGCTCCTGAGCAAATAAGAAGGCAATTATTAGATAAGAGTGCAGTGGTGAGTTAACGACAACAAACTATCTTTTAATTCATCCTAAACTTTGTCAACAATCAATGAATAATTTCCTGTTGAGATAACCGACGTTTTATGATGACCTAAAGACTCAGATCTCTGGAGCATAATATGAGTAGAGTCAGGTGTCTGTCTCCGTCTGTCTGCGTCTCCATCATATCTTGATGTCTCATTAGCGCAGTGCTCTAGGGTTATTGATCTCTTGGAGACGTTAATTACGTTATCAAAGCTTGAGTTGTATCTTTCGATATAGTCAACACAGGAAATGAGGATCTGAGGCTGATTATGTTTACTTCTTTCAGTCGTGTTCTGCTTTGAGCCTCCGTCTGAACCCTAAGTATGATTTCTCAGGAAATATTAATCGATTAATGTACGGGCAGTAATAAAAGTTCATTGCATCTAATTTTATGACCGTTTTCACAGGAGGGATAGCTTTTGCTTTCTAGCCTTCCATTATATTCTGGCTGCGACGAACATCAATCTTCTTTATCGACTAGTGAGACCATTATTTTGTCGATTAGGCTCTGCCAATCACAGTCTCCAAGGATACACCAACCAAACTTTTTTTTCTCTCTCATCCTCAAACTCTAGACATCTGCTGATACTATGAACCTATCTTTGTCTGGCATCGCCATGCTAATTTGCAAACATGACTTCGTCTGGAACCTCTAAATTGATTTTCAATTTCCAAGAGCTGCTAGCAACATGTACGAAGCAAAACGCTTCTGGAGACAACTAGATAGACCTACAACCAATCAGACCAGCAAAATTTATGATTTGACTTTTTAAAACTGGACCAGTGACACTCAATCACGTTATAGACCTTACCCCATATTAAATACTAGGGGTATGCGTGACTAGTCGGCTGTACGATTAAATGCCACCCTTGCTAGTTGACACCAGAAATACGAGTCGTTTAAACTATTTATCAATATTTCATTCATGTGTAATGCCAGTTAACTGTTACCTCTGAGATGTTAAGCAGCCACCTGCCACTAGTCGGGGCTGTGGCTCCATCAGACAGCAGCTCCTCTCGCCGTATACCATAACGTGTATGTCCTGATGGCCCAGGCAACCCCGGATGTTTATATCATATATATGACAGCTCATAAAACCAGCACAGTTTGGCAGTGTTTTAATCTAGAAAATGGAAATAATGTAGACTGTGACAGAATAAACTGGTATATAATAACGCGACTGGAGCAACGTGTGACCATATTTAGCACAGACAAGGACATTAACCTGTGAGCAGAGCAGCTGCTCTGCAAAGTAGCTTGTAATTCAGTGGTATTTGAAGTACGATTTGGCGATTGTAGACTGATTAGCATCTTAATACCACGGTTTTTTTTTTTCGGACAGTGTTTGACATCATAAATTAATAAATTGTGCTCAATTTTAACTGCTTTCTGACTGTCTTCTTAGTGTTAGACTAATCGACTGGTCTAAATTAAATTTTGTGTTTAATCGACAGGGAAATTAGTCACCAGGAACATGTCTATTAAATACACAGTTGTGATCGACCTGACTGCATCCAGGGCTCGTGGAGTTTTCCCAGGCTAAACCTATCTGATACCAGTCCTAAAACTAAGCTCTATAAGCCTGTGTGGAACAGGCAGACATCACGTACAACTTGACCAAACCAAAGAATTTTATAATGATGAAATGATTAATTATTTTATTAATCCTTGCAGCAGTACTTTATATGTTATTAAAAAGTTATGTCACACAGTTGTGACACGACTGTCGGACTACAAAAGCAGTCACCTGTAAAGTGACTCGGCCCGGACTTAGCCGGGCTTGTGTGTGTCTACATTAACAACTGTGTAATCCAGGTCAGCAGCAGCTGTATGAGCATTAGTGTGGATTAGTATGCCTTGCAGCGGTTGTGTCCCCGGCTTCTCTGGAGCTTTGTTTGAGTCTACCCTGATTTCTGTCCTCTTGGCGGTTCTGTTGTTCAGCTGTCAGACCAAAGTGCAAATTCTATCAGCGGGGGTTTATTCAATTCAGTCCTCCGTTGCCTGAAACCTGTGGACCAAGAAAATGGAATGATTTTCCCCCTTTCACCGTGTTCACACACCATCCAATTAGGACCCCGAAACACAAGGGAGAGAGCAATAGGCAGGCAGAGATGTGGGCAGTATAAAGGGACAACAGAGGAACGGCGGTGTGACAGGTTATAGAACAGAGTTGGAAAAAGACACAAAAGAGGAGGGAGCTAAGGTGCCTTTGAATACCATCATACTTGCTTGGACAGTAGAGCACATTCTCTATTAAACTGAAATTATATGTTGAGTTTGATCACCTTATTTACTCAATCACTTTTAATGCTGTTTCCACTTAAATGTGTGTTTTCTACTGTATACTATGCAAAAATATATGCAGATACATATATCTTCATATGTAGATGAGCTAACAAGAAATTTCAAACGTGTTAAAGGTCATTTACAGTGTTTCCATTGCATGGTTTGTCCACCAGATGGCACTGCAGCCTTTATTTTTCTTAAAGTCAAAATCCTCAAAAACATTCATCCAAATCCAAAATGTTATATATACTGTAATGAAGTGCTACCACAGTTGGTTACTGAAGAACACCTTGTTTAATGCATGGAGTGGTGAAGTTTTATTTTTAAAATGATCATAGACTATTTATCAACCCAGTATCAGTATCAAACTCTTGATCTCAGATTTCAGAGCCTCTTGAAAACACCGTTAAAGCCAGTATCTGTTCTCCACTAGATGGCGCTGAGTCTTTTTTTTGTTCTGGTGAGGTCAGCGGAGGTCACAGTTAGCATGGGTTAGTACTGCTGGCTGCTTGATAGTCCAAGTGAGATGAACAGACTGAAAACTGTGTCCTAATTAGATAAAACATGTTGACAGAATTACTTTTGGGGAAACAATTTGCAGTTAACCCCTTTAACACCTACGTTTTGTGCCCTTTTGCACCTTTTTTACTCCTACCACCTCTGCAGCAACATGTTAGGAGTTAAAACTTAATAAATCACTGTATGTATGTTATTGCAATATACAGCATATTGCAAAATGTATAAAATCGCAATAACATCGCACCTTGACTCAAGCGTCTTGACAAAATCGTATCATTGGGCCACTAGAATCACTGCGTCTTTCGCTCCTGCAGTGAGTTTCGATCACTTACGAATAGAAAGTGACGAGGACATTCACTGTTCTTTGCTCGACTCTTTCGGAGTTACGCAAATGAAATATCAGCTATTAACAGACAGGTTTCAGGTTAAGTGTTGAGCTGTCCATCACACTTGGAGCCAAAACCTCAGTGTTCAGCAGCAGGATTATGACTGTGTATTAGATGTAGTAGTACTAATGAGCACTGCCACATCGCGTTGTAAATCAACTAACAATTATTGACTCTGCACACACAGAAATATGTATTTCAGTAGTGTTTGGGAACCACAAAATCCAAGAGCAGATTATGTGGACTGGTATCCGAACATAAGCGGCACAACGTTGCGTAAAAAGAAGCCTTTTGACGCTCACTCCTCTACCACATCCTTCCCCTCTGTCACTATCGACAATCCAGTGACCCTGCAGAAATCTTCAGCTCTCTTTAGATGTCAGAACCAGTGAGCTGCCAGTGATGGCTGAGCAGGAGAGAAAAGTAATCTACTTATGATTTTCTTTTTTTTTTTTCTTTCTTTTTTTACCTGCGGTCTTCTTCTTAATGTCAGCCCCCGTTTCCCTAAATGACAAAGTATGTTGCACAAAGATTGGAGACAAGTGACAAATGAGCATAAACATGCAAAGAGAATCTCTAAGTACTTCACGCTGCATTTGTTCGTATGATTGATAATAGAACAGGAGAGCGGTGCTGTATGAATCACACTCCAGCTTCGTTTCTTATCTGAGCAGATTATAGGCCACATTAAACTGTTGTAACAATTATAGTAACCAGTGTGAGGGGGAAAAAAACCCAAAGTAATGCATCTGCAACAAAAATCCATTTAGAGACACATCCACAAACACTTTACTCCGACAAAGACACCGAGAGTCTGCTACCTCTCAGTGAATAACTAAAGCTAATTGCCCCTAATTAAGAAGCCTTGATTAAGGTGCAGCTTCTGATTTAAGAGGAAGCCAGCAGTGATGATCACTGTGTCAGTTTCTCTCCATTCTAATTGTTCATTTTAGTATTCATTTCCTCTTTAATTGTTCCTGTCAAAAGACCTTTGCATAAATGCAAGCCATTTGTGCCAAATTACACCTTTCTCTGTGAATTGCTACCCAGTGACCCTCAGTGAATTAGATGATTATTTTTGCTGTACTGAAATCTTAAGTATACAATTTAAGACAAAAATACTTTGGAAATCTCATTTGGGAGAGCTTAAAGGGACAGTTCACCCCAAAATCAAGAATACTAGGGGTGTGAAAATGTCAATATTAAACTGAAAATTGTTCAGAATGATTTTTGAATTTTAATAATTGAAATCAAAGGCTGAATCAGCGATTCTCTCTGTATTTTCTTTTTCCTCTGTATCGCCACACATATTTGCAGTATTCGACAAGTGTCCAAAGGAAAAACAGCCCTTCAAAGACGACACAGCGTAGCTTACCGGCCGTTATATCACACTTGATACCATATTGATGAGCTTTTTAAGGAAGAATTTTAAAATGTCAAGACTCAATAGTCAATAGTCTTAAAATGGCAGGACTGTCAGTGCAAAAAAAAAAAAGTTCAAATCAAATAAATGAGTCTAATCATGACCTTAAAATTGAAAGTCAAATCGAATCGTGGATTTGGAGAATAATGACACCCCTAAAATATGCGTATTTTTCCGCTTACAGTGCTGTTTGTCCCTGAGGATTGTTTGGATGTGAGCTGCTGAGTTTTGGAGATATCATCTGCCTCTTGAGTATGAAAGCACCAACAACGTGTGTCTTAAAAACTCGACGGCAATGTCACTTTACAGAAATCATGACCCAGTTACTAAAGATAATCAACAGACTTTGTCGTGATCATTACCATATTAAAACTATTACATCAGCGTATACGTTGTCCGATATGTGCCAATATGAAAACTTTTGTTTCTACAGATCATAATGCAGATTGTTTTTGTTCTAGTTTTATAGGCATCACTTTATGTATAGTAAACCCTTTAATTTAAGTTTAATATGTACCAGTGAAAGTTTACTGTTTAAAACCAGTGTTTGATAACCACATTTGGGGGATCATTGCAAAATGTGTCTTTATTTAAATATTCTGTACATATTGACATAATAGTATCTTAATTTTTAAGTTCCTAACATCAGTATCGGCCCCAAAAATTCTGTATTTGTCCGACTCTACTATTTTCTTTCTATCAAACTACACCCACCAACCACATCACAGCACAAAAAGAAATGGGCGAGAGGCTGGTGCTTGTGACCGTGCAGGATGTAAACATTAATGGCATCCTCCTCGACTGAGCTGTAACTTCCCATCCATGCTTCTTTCTGCTCAGTGATACAGTTGGTGGGTGTAGTTGGGCAGAAAGAAGATATTTCCGACATGCAACTGTGGAGTAACCGGGTCATGATTTTTGGGAAGAGACACACTGCTGTTGAGCTCAACGAATTTGTGGCACTAGCTCCATTATATTTTAGAGAAGGCAGACATCTCTATGGGCAATATCTCCACATCTAAGCAACTCACAATAAAACTATCTAGATGGATAAATAGCACTACAGCTAAGAGGAAAAATATGTTTATTTGATTTTGAGGTGAACTGTCCCTTTAAATGAATCCTTGCTTGTTATGGTCTGGACGTCTTAATATGCTCTCTAGTGATGTTTGCTGTCAAAGCATCTTGGTACGTTTCATTTTACCCTCAATTAAACCTCAGTGTAGCAGCCATTAAAAATCAAATGTGAACTGATGTGTGTGTGTATTTTACAGGAGCACACCGTGTTCCCTCACTGCGTCCACGCACTCAAGTTCATAAATGGACATCTCTGCTTCCATGTTGCGTAATCTGCCTCATGACAGTGACACATTGTTTTAATTTACAAAACTGTGACAAGGTTTTGAAAAATGCTTTTAATTTCTGACCACAGTAACCATATTCTTTAGTTCTCCATTTAAACTTAGCAACGGTGCCGAGCAGCCAGAAGCACATCCGACACAACTTTCCATTTCCTCAAATACTCCATGAAGTATTCAACTCGGATCATTTTGGAGTGGCCTGTTACGGATATGCTATAATTAGATTCCTGTGCTTGAGAGGCTTGCAGGGTGTTGATCATTGTTATTTCATGAGGCATGCAGTGCTATGAATCTCATCAGTTCAGACTAACCATTTTCTACTTGCAGACAAGCAAGGCCCTGAAGATATTCATAAATGTGAAAATAATAACTTCCAAACGTCCATAAATCGTTTTTGAGGGATGTTCTGTTTTTACACTTGTAGTGAGGCAAAATGCTCATCATTTACTGCCGTTTCTTATGCAACTACAACATGTTACAGTCTCTGAAACCAGAGATAGAGTATTATTAATG